>JAPVCE010000015.1:1028834-1044898 GCA_029606265.1 Paecilomyces dactylethromorphus
GGAAGGAAAAGTCTCGCATTTGACCCTGTGGCCCGGGTCAACCACTGATTTAGCATCAGTCAGGACCTACGGTTGGAGACGTCGATCTTGTGATGCTACATGAGAATCGGAGTAACTAGGACACTAGCTACAATTCTATAGCTAACAACATTTTTCTTTAATGTCTATAAAGCTGTCCTGTGTATATAGTGAGTGATACACGATACGGGACTAAAGACTGATTCCCCGAACTAGAGAATATATCCGTTTCCACATAACGCTAGTTTTTAACTGTGATGTCCTCCAAACCTCTTATTAATTCTGCCACTGGGTGTTCCTGCGGCGGATTGGGTACCTTGGCCCGCCACTGCTCCTGGCCATTGCGATAGATCACGAATGTCGGCCACCAGGTCACGTCGGCCGTCTTTTGGATCTCTGCGCCTTGGGGGTCGAGGCCATTTACCTATTACAGTCCAGTTAGATGACTCGATCCATGATTAGAGGCACCCATTGCAAGAGAAGGGTAAGTTTTTTTCACTGTCTCTTTTTTCTGGTACTTGATCATATTCGCTAGACTAATGAATAAGTCGACTCACCTTGAAGAATCGAACTTCCTCGCCGTATTGCTGTTTTGAGAGCTTTTCAAAAAGAGGAGCGACAACCTAGTTATTTATTCATATGTCAATTAACGCCATAATATGGATAACTAGTTGGAGGACATTTTTATAGACAGGACGACATTTTTCTGGTATGAAAAAAAAGGGGGGATGGAGGGTAAAGGGAAGGAAAAGAGAAGAGAAAGCTACAAAGATGGCACAGCCAGCACTAATGCATGCAATGAGTACAGGCATCGGTAGGTGTATTTAGGAGGATACCTGCATAGACATGGGAGATAGGAAGTGAGGTATGACGCACCACGCAAGGCCCGCATTGCGGCGAGTAAAAGTCCAGGACCAGAACGCCGGGCTTTTGGAGTTCGGTTTTGTAGGCCGTCAATGAGTCAAGCTCTTGGACCATTTTTACCTCTTTTTATATTGTGGGTTTATATTTGTATGTACGTAAATGTAAGTGTTAAGTATCTAGATAGCTTGTTTCTAGAAGTATGTTTAGAGCAAGGGGTTATTTCAAAGAAGTAGTATATATACATGCATTAATTAATGAATTGGAAAAAAAGAATGCCTCGGTTATCTCATCTGCCTCTGCCATACTAGAAATACTACTAATCACCTTGGTTAGAGATTACGCCATATCGCCATTTAATGATGCACACATAGCTAAGAACTTAATTACATTGCAGAGTTACTTCTATTTACCCCGCTAAGCTTCCTTGGTCATCAAGGACCTAGAACTGGTTAGCAACTCGTCGCCATATCTATAACACAGGCTAGCCGACATCGGCCTGCGACGTACATGATTGGTGGAACTGACGGCGTGTTCCGACCAGAGATCAGTGAACCGACAGTCTACAGTGGGACTCCGTCTAACTGCGTAGCAAGAGACTCTCATAAGCTTTAACCAATGCCCCCACAGACGTGAGCTCTAACCACACCGTCGGTTTAAATCCCCTCCCCCACCGACTCACACTTGCCCTCAAAAAGTTAAATGAGGCTGATGGCTAAGAATTGCAGATTAAAACCCGAGGATACAGCGTGTGGAGTACCAGCAAACTGTTGTTGGGCCAAACTTTAACAAGAACTGTTGACCCGAACAGCCAGTTAAAGAAACAATCGAAGACGATTTCATCAACAGTAGCTAATATGACGGTAGATGCGGCTTGTACTAAGATAGGAAAGTCACTACCTCTAGGTGAATACTCCTACGGCAGCATGATCCACAGTCGATCGACAAATTTTAGCTCCTGATTGTACTATCCGCTAGTAAATCATAACACGGCGCTATTCATGTCAGATGCTATGCACGACTGCGACTGTCGGGACGAAATTCAGTTACATACTACTAGTCGAGTAGTGTTATTGAAACACTTTAAATAGAATAATGCATCCAATGTAGCCCACGCTTCTCCGGCACTTACACGTCCGCTGGATTCCCGGTGCAAATTAATTGATCCAGTCGGATTGAGCAGGGTTTGATACTGTTATTATTTATCATTGTTCTTTCACAATGGGCCTGCTTCAAAAACTAGAGGTGCCGGATGATGGTAATAATCACACCGGCCCTTGGAACAATCGAGATTTGATTCCTCTGCCTCCTAGTAAGTGCCGTACAGTGATCCCTGGAATCGCACGAGTCGCCGAATACAGCGGTTAATTTCAATCTTTTGGCAGAGCGCAGAACGTGGAGGGACATCGACTTCATCGGCCTCTGGAGCACGGCCTTCATCACCATCTTCGGCTGGCAGGGTGTATCGTCTTTGCTCTCCTTCGGGTTGAATGTGTGGCAAGCCGTGGTCTGCAATTTCATCGCAAAACTGATCCAAGTGGCCGTCATTCTCACTCTGGGACGGTGAGGACAGCCATATTTCCACCTCATTAACAGGTTCATGGGTCTCACTCGTGGAAAATCAGCATCGGAGCCGTCTGGCATATAGGTTTCACCGTCAATTCTCGACAGTCGTTCGGGCTCTGGGGCTCCTTCCTGCCCTTGGTTTTGCGTATTATGCTGTGTTGTGGTATGTCTACCTCCACGGGAAGATTTAGTATGATCAGAATCCAGCTGGAAAATTATCCGCTAATTATGTATACATCATCCCACAGTGTGGTTCGGGATTCAAGGCTACACTGGGGGCCAGGTGGTCTCGACCCTGTTGTCGACAATTTTCCCTACCTACCAGCGGATGAAGAACACACTTCCTGCGTCCGCCAACATGACGACAAAACAATTCGTTGGGTTTGTGATCTTCTATATCAGTTTGACTCTCCTTTTGCCCAACCCCAAAACAAACCCCCTATCAAGTAGCAACATGCTAAAATTTCTGTAGTTTCGATCCCGTTCCTGTATGTCTCGCCGGACAAGTTGAGGATTCCGTTCCGGTTCACCATGTCGATAAGCGCCATAACGCTGTTGGGTATGTCGATCGGTCTGATGGCCGCTGCAAGAGGTGCCGGTGATCTAGTTAAAACAGGGGTCACGGTTCACTCAGGTTCGCAGCTCGGGTGGGCGTGGGTGCATGGTATTACGACTGTCATCGGCGGCACTGTCGTGGGAATGACTAGCCAATGCGATTTCTCTCGATTCGCTCGGCGTCCGGGCAACCAAGTCTTCGGGCAGGTTTTTGCACTGCTTTTCTTCGGCAACGTTATCCCCGTCTTCGGTGTGCTAGGCACATCCGCCGCGTCGAAATTGTACGGCGATGTGTCCACGCTGGGGCTATGGAATCCCCCCAACATCGTCCAGCTCTGGCTAGACAGGGACTACCACAACCCGAAGATCCGGGCCGCGGCCTTCTTTGCCTCGTTCGGTCTGCTCTGCTCCATGATGGCGATCAACACGGTCGAAAACGGCATTTCTGGAGGCATGGATGTCGCTGGTCTTGTACCACGGTTTATTAACATCCGACGTGGTGCCTATATCATTATGATTATCTCAATTTTAATCCAGCCATGGCAGATAGTTGCTAAGGCATCGACATTTACCAATGTCTTGAGCAGTTTTGGAGGTAACCTCCCTTTTTTTGCTGTCTCCTTTTTGTCTATTTGTTTCATTGGACTTTTTTTATATTGAAAGGATACTAAAACAAGAATTTGGAATAGTTGTGCTGGGTCCCTTAATTGGTGTTTTCACATGTGATTACTATCTTGTGCGCGGACAGAAAGTGAAGTTGTCAGACCTCTACACACCCACCCCAGAGAGTATCTACTGGTTCTCGCGTGGCTTCAACTGGCGGGCCTTTGTAGCGTGGTTTCTGGGTGCAGTGGCCTTCATCCCCGGTCTGGCGGGACTGGACCCCAAAAATGTTGGCAAAATCCCGGTTGGCCTGACCGAGACTTTCTACACAGGATTCCTGTGTGGATATGTCATTTCATTTGGGCTTCACTATGCGCTAAACAAACTACTTCCCCCCAGGGGTTTGGGGGAATATGATGTGGTGGATACGGTATGTATCAAGTCAATCTTTTTTTTTTTTCGTTGTCTTGCAGCATAAAATATTCTCCTACAGTCTGCCTGCTAGACGGATAGAGCACTCTATAGGGTCAACTGCTAATGGACCTTTTTCTTCAATTATAGTTCGGCACATTCAGCATTAAGGAGGCCCAGAGCTTGAATATCCAACCGGCAGATAGTGTCATAGAGGAGTCCTTGGAGTATACTACATATGAGGCAGGGAAGACGCCTAATTCTACACCAATGATATATAATGGCTCGAAAATAGTAGAGAGTATATAGTTAAGCTTAACTATGTGTTATATTTATAACATTAGTGTTACGCCCTGGGATCTGTCCTTAGCTGAATAACTACTCACTGTTGGTTAGGGAAGGTTCCGAGTGTCAAGTGCGTCTGACACTAATAGTCTTCACGTCGTAAGTCGTATAAGGTGGCGTCGTTGTAAACGTTGGGTCTTCTCAATCAGTGTTCACAAAGATTAACTAAGTCAGAAGCAAGGTCTATCAGGTAGGGTACCAGAGGTACGCCTGATAGTTACTATTTGTACTGACCCGTAGTAGATAGCGTAGTAAACTGATCTTGTTCAAAGATATAATAAGCACGAAGAACTAAATACATCGTATGGTGGAAATGAGCGTCTTTATATATCCAGTTCCTCCTACTTTTCCATATATCATTTCTGACTTCCCGATGGTATACCTGATGGTATATCTAATTAGATCCGTCCCTTTCCTACCCTGCCGTATACCATCCTTTGTCTTCTGATGGTATACGTGATGGTATACATCACGTGACCTATTGGTGCCTTGTTGCCTGGTCACTTATCATTCTATTCCATTTGTAGTGTTGGTTTTATTCTTCCCTGTTTCTTCCTTGCGGGGCTAGGTCCCGTTGGTTCATAACAATTAGGCAAGCAGGTAGTAGTAAGTACTTTTTAACTTAATATTAAAATATTTATATTTAGTAAGCTTTTTAGTTAAATATTATTTATAAGCAAATAAAATATTTTATTTAATTTTTATAATATAATTTAAAACTTTAAAAAATAATTTTATAATGTAAAAGTTAAACTATAAATAAAAGTCTATTAAAAATTATAAATTTAAAAAAAAATTTTAAAATATATTTATTATTATTATTATTACTACTTTAGTAGTTATTTTATTAGTTATTTTCTACTAGCTAATTTGCTAGTATAATTTTTAATTATATTTATAGCTATTTAAAGATTTTTTAAGCTAATAATTTAGTTATAATATTAGTAAGCTAGTCTTTGCTAGAAATATATTATATTTAAATTTTTCTAAATTTTTATTATTTTTATATAAAATATTATTAAATATTAATATACTTAATTTAATTATAAAATTAAAAGTTTTTAAATAAATTATTAGTATTTTAATTATTATAATAAAAAAATATTAAACTTTATAAAGTTTAGTTTAAATAGTTAAATAAATATTAAAGCTAAATAAATTTTTTAGCTATTTAAATTTATTTTATATATTTAATTTTATATATAAATAATATTAAAGTTAGCTATTATTTTAAAAACTAGCTAATAGTAGCACTATTAAAATAAAATATATATTTTATAATTAACTATTTTATATTAATATTTTTACTTTAATTAATATTAATATATTTTATTAGTAAATTTAGAATAATTTTTTAATAAATTAAGTCTAGACTAATTATTTCTTTTAAATAGTAAAAGACTTTTTTAATTATAGTTAAATATTCTATTTTTAAAATTACTATAAAGTAACTAAATATAAAAATAGTAAATACTAAATTAGCTTAAATGTCTAATATAATATATATTAAAAAACTAACTAGTTATTTATATATTAAAATTATAAAAAAAATTTTTAATATAAATTTACTATTTAAAGTAAATAATATATCTTTTTTAATTTTAAATAATTAATATTTTTAAATAATAGTTTGTAAGGCGCACTATGTAATGCTATATATAAAACTAAAATATAAACTTTTTAAATAGATGTAATTTAGTAGTTATATAATATAGTTATATACTATTTAATATTATATTTAAAAGTATATACTTTTAAAAGTTAGTAATTAGTTTAAATCTAATACTACTATATATTACACTATTTAAATATTTTTTATAATTCTAATTGCTTACTATAATAGAAAATAATTTAGTATTAGTAAAATAGCTTAAGTAAAATAATTTCTAATTTTTAATTTAAATTAATATATAAAAAAAATATAAAAAAAAGTATAAAAATTTCTAATAGCATAAATAAAAGATTAAAATAAAAATATAAAAAATATAATTATAAAATAATTTTTAAAATAAATAATAATAAAGTTATCTATAAAATTTATAATTAGAAAAAAGTAATAAAAATATAATTTTTTAATTTTATTAAAAAAAGCTTCTAAAAAAGAAATAAAATATAAAATAATTTATTAAACTTTATAATAAAAAATAATAAAAATATTATAATTTAGCTAAAAATAGTAAAAATAAAATTATAATAATTATAATAATAAAAAAGTTATAATAATTTTAAAAGCATATTTAAAAAAAAAAACTTTTAAATATAAATTAAAGCAAATATAGTTTATTAAATATAGATAAAAATAATATATAATATATAAATACTTTTAAATTTAATAATTCTTTAATAATAAAATTTTTATATAGAGAATTATAAGCTATTATATTATATAATATATTTTTTAAAGTAGTAACTTTAAAGAAAAGAAAATACTAAAAAAATAATTTTTTAAAATTAAATTTATTAAAAAAAAATAATCTAATTATATTCTAACTTTTATATATAAAAATAAAGAAATAGTATAAAAGAATAAATATATAAAAATATAATAAATTTTTAGTATATTTTAAAATATATTTTATATAATATAATTACTTATTTAAATTAAATATATATAAAATTAATATCTATCGTCCTAGCTTCATTATTAGCCACTCAAAGACCGGGGCTGGGAACCCCGATGACTTCTTTGCCCATCTAATAGTTGAATACATTCGATTGGGTGCGTTTCCGATCCTACCCAACCAGAGAATGGAGTATGTGACAATCAACTACATAGTCGACGCGACCTTGCACATCGCATCCTCGAATAAGCATCTAGGCAAATCATATAGTTTGGTTGCTCCAGATCCTAAGAACTCGGTGAACCTCGAAAAGACAGTTGAAGTTATCTGAGGCACTGGATACCCACTCAAACATATTCCCTACTAGGTCTGGGTTCGTCTATTGCAGAAAACCAATGACCTGGACAACCCGTTGATGCCAGTTATGCCGCTACTGCAGGAACCTGTGCTGAATGGAATGTCGCGCTTCAAAACCAGTAGGAATACACCTCACTACGACAGCTCGAACACTGTTGCTGCGTTAAAAAATCGACCAGAAATTCATTATATTCCTTTCGATTCGGATATATTAAGCAAGTTCCTCTATTTTTAGACTAAGAAAGGTTTCCATGAGATCGCAGGCATTCAGTATTAATTATTTAGGATTGTGTCTTCACTATATGTAATGAAATACTATTGCCTTTCTTTAACCATACCACCAATTCTTAATGCCTCTGGCGGTATGTCATAAGCTACACCTTTAAGCTCAATCTTTGTTTAAGCTTCTCATCAATTTTATCTCTGTCAGCTATATCTTTAAGCTTGATTCTTATTTAAGCTTTTTATTAATTTTATTTCTGTCAGCTACACCTTTAAGCTTAATTTTTATTTAAGCTTTTTATTAATTTTATCTTTATTAGCTATATCTTTAAGCTTAATTTTTATTTAAGCTTTTTATTAATTTTATTTTTATTAGCTATACTTTTAAACTTAATTTTTATTTAAGCTTTTTATTAATTTTATCTTTATTAGCTATATCTTTAAGCTTAATTTTTATTTAAGCTTTTTATTAATTTTATCTCTATTAACTATATTTTTAAGCTTAATTTTTATTTAAGCTCTTTATTAATTTTATTTTTATTAGCTATATTTTTAAGCTTAATTTTTATTTAAGCTTCTTATTAATTTTATCTTTATTAGCTATATCTTTAAGCTTAATTTTTATTTAAACTTTTTATTAATTTTATCTTTATTAGCTATATCTTTAAGCTTAATCTTTATTTAAATTTCTTATTAATTTTATCTCTATTAGTTATATCTTTAAAGTAAAAGACTTATTACTATAATAAATACAGACATATTATTATATATCTTTATTATAAGTAATACTAACACTAGCACTAGTAATATTACAACTTTAATATTTAGCTTAATTTTATATCTAGCTTTAATAAAGATCTAGCTTAATCTAAAACTTTTTTTTTATATATATTTATTAATATTTGCATTAACTAGTATGTCTTAATTAAAATAATATCTTTTAGAGATCTTATTTTAGGTTAAAACTAGAATTAATAAAGCTATTTTATTAGTTTTAATATCTTTACTTATACTATTAAATATATCTTTTTATTTATTTAAGCTTCTAGAGTCTATAGTCTTTATAATATTATTTTAAGCTAAGTTATATTATAAAGTTAAACTAGTATTATACTTATAGGCCTTTAAAAGTTTAATATTTTTTTATAAATTAGACAGAATATACCCTCTTTTAGATATATATTTTATTATTTAATTAGTTTTATTTAATTTAGTTTAATAGACCTTATTTAAATAGCTCTCTCTTTAGATTAGCCTACTTTAAAGACTAATAATTTAGAATTAATTACTAATAGAGTCTTCTATTTAAAGATCTATTATTATATAGTTATATAGTTTACTAATACTTACTTTATAAAAAAATTAAGCATATAGTATATTAGTATATTTATAAATAAGATAAGTAAGATTATAACTAAACTATTAAATTAAAGTCTTAAAAATATAAAGACTAGACTAAGTTTAGAACTAGTATTAAAAGATTAAGTAAATATCTCTAAAAACTTTTAAAAAATTATTTAAGAAACTAGCTTATTATATTTATTTATAATATCTAATATACACTACTTAAAATAGTAGAATCTAAGAGTTATAGAAAGCTTATTATTAAGCCTATATATTTTAATCTTTTTAGATTTACTTTCTACAGTATTAATAAGTAAAGAGAATATTTAGATTTAAATTAAGTAGAAAAGCTCTAACTTCTTTTATAATAGAAAACTAGCAGTAATTATTATAAAAGAAATTAATATAGTTTTATAATATAGTCAGAACTTGTCTATAATATTAGTTTAAATAATAAATATAAAAAAATTAAAAAATAATAATCTAGACCTGTTTATGCTAAATACTAATTTATAAAAAAGACTTATTTATAATATAAAAGACTAGCTTTTAATATTTCTACTAAAATATTAGATTTAGATATTATCTAACTAGTATAATATTTTTATATATAATATTCTTATTAACTTTCTATCTAAAGCTAGAGATGTTAAGAAGACTAAATAAAAAATTCTTTAAAAAAACTACAGTATAGTGCTTATAATAATAATTTTTTATTTTAGATAGGCTAGAGAAGACTTATATTTAAATAAATTAAAATCTTTATTAGTAGTCTTCTTCAACAGTCTAATAGATATAAATATACTTTTAATTTAGCAGTGTCTATTTCTCTAGAAACTAGCACTTTAAATAGAGCTATATAATCTAAAGCTCTGTATTATATAATATATTTAATACTATAGTTTTAGACATATTATTTTTATATATACTACTTTTATTTAATACTTATATTATACTAATAATTATTTTAAGAAATATTGCCTAATTTAAAAACTGCTATTATAATATTACTATACTAACTATAACAGTAACTATATTATTATTAATTATATCTACCTAAAATAAAAAAAACTTAAAAAAATACTAGAAATTAAAAAGAAGAAAAAAGCTAAACTTTTTTTAATATTATAATTTTAATCTATAGCAGTCTTTATTATTATTATTATTATTACTATTATCTAAACTATTAATTTTTTTAAAATAGAGACCTTAGATATAGTCTTAATAGATTTTTTAAATATTAATAATATAAATATATCTTAGAGGTTTATAAAGAAGAAGATAAATATATTAATAATAGTTAATTCTCTAATTAAATTATTATCTTTTTTAAAACTAACTCTAGAGACTTATTTATTTATAATATTAATCTTTTTAATATTAATATAAGTCCCTATGCTTAACTTATTTAATATTAATTAAATATTAAGATATAGCTATGCTAGTCTAATAGTTATAATATCTAAATCTAGCTCTATATTTTAATTAACTATTAATAGTAATATAATTATTATAATAATATTTTTTAATAAGTTTTAGTTTTATTAGCTTTTTTTACTATTAATAGCTTAGTCTAGACTCTTAAAGATTTATAAATATAATATTATTATTAACTATAATCTCTTAAAAAATATAATTAATAATATTAACTAGCTAGTATTAAAGCTAACTTTAGTAGCTAAATTTATTATAAAGCTTAGCTATCTACCTAGATATAGCTATAATTTAATTTTAATTTTTAGACTTTAAAGATTAGAGCTTATTATAACACCTACTTAAAAACTAATCTTTAGCATTAATAAAACTATTTAATATTATATAGCCTCCTTATCTAAATTTTTAGAATCTTATAAGAAAGATTAGTTTAAAAGATTTAAAAATAAGCTAAAATAGTAAAAAACTGCCTATAAAAATAATAATATATTTAAAGTATTATTTACAGCAGTTAAATTAGACTAATTTATTATATTAAACTTTACTAGCATTTACTAGTAATAAGTTTTAAGCATTCTAGTCCTAATTAAAATATTTTTTTAAAATTTAAAGCTAAAGAAGTTTTATAAGAAAAGTACTTAGTAGAGAATTTTAAATATATTTAACCTGCAACTAGATAGATTCTATTATTAAAATAAATATTAGTAGTATCTCTTAAAAAAAAAGAAAGATGTCTATAATATTATACTAGATAAAGTATATAATAAGAACTATAAGCATAATAGTAAGTATAATACTATACTATTTTTTAAAAACTTTATTTAAAGCTTTTATTTTTACTTTTGTCTCTATACCTGCTCTTATATTATCTTAAATACTTTAGATCTTCTAATATAATATTTAGCATTTCTTTAACTATACTATAGCAACCTTACTACAAGATAAAAAAATTCTTAATTATATAATTATAATAATTTAAAAACTATGAGTATACTAGCAAGCTAATATTATTTATTATTTTCTAGAGCTTTAAGCTTATTTTAGCCTAGTTTAGCCTACTATCTAGCAGTCTATTATACTAAAAATCTATTTATATATTAAATATTTAATTAACTAGCTTCTAATATTTTATATTAAAAATATATTTATAATACTTATTTATTTTTAGTCTAACTACTCTAAAATCTTTATTTATAATATCTATAATAAACTACTTATAGAGCAAAGCCTAAAGATTAAAAGCTTATAATAGATATTAATTATTATAAAAGTATTTTATTATTATAGCTAGCAGTAGTAGTAATACTTTTACTTTAGTATTATACTTAAATATATTATAGTTAGAGATTTTAATATCTATAACTTGCTATAGTCTAGAAAAGAGTTCTTCTCTATTAATAAAAAATCTAATAATACTATCTAGATTAAGCACTTTAAAATTTTAATTAAGTAGACTCTGCTTGCTATTATTATTTTATTTAATTTAATAACTTATCTAGCAGCAATAGATACTAATAATATTAATAATATAATTAATCTTTATTTAACCTTCTAAAAGCTTTAAAACTAAATTAGTTATATAAAAATTATATATAATATTATAGGCATCTTAGACTATAAATTAATTAAAATAAAACTAAATATTAATCTATAGCCTATCTTTCTATAGCTTTATTAAGACTAGAAATATTTTAATAAAAAGAAACTAGTAGATATGCTAATATTACTTTTATTAATATTACTATTTTTAATCTATAAATATCTTTTAGTGACTAAAATTAACTAGTATATTACTTAAATTATTAATATTATATAAATTACTATTAAAGCAGCAGTTTTAATATTTAATATTATTTTATAGTCTTATTTTAGCTTTATATTAAAATATTATTATTTATAATAGAAAGCTAAGTGCCTCTGCTATTATATTACTAAATATAAAATAAAATATTAGTGCTCTGCCCTAGCTAAATAAATAAAAAAATATTAATATATACTAAATACTAGTAAATATATTATCTATTATTATTGCAACTATACCTACTATAAATATATTATTATATATAGCCAGAATATATAGTAAATCTAGAGTCTTATTAAATAGATTAAAAATTAAATCTTTTAATATCTTATCTATATATCTTTATTATAAGAGCTTAATAGTACTATATACTCTCTAAAATAGAAAGCTAAACTACTTATAAAGACTTTTTTTTTAAACTTTCTAGTAGCTGATCTAGATAATATCTATAATTTTTTATATTTATCTTCTATTGTGATCTTAGAAATTATAAAGATAAAGATAATTACTATTATTTAAAATATAGATATTAATAAGACCTTTAGACTTAATAATATTACTAATTATATACTATATATTATAGCTATAGTACTAGCTCTAATACTTACTAATATTTTTAACTATTATTTATACTGTAGATATTGCCTAGCTTATTTTTATAAAACTAAAATAGTTATTTTTTATAAATCTAAAAAAGATAACTATTTAATCTTTAAAATATACTGTCTAATTATACTATTAAATATAATTAACAAAATTCTTAAAGAAATTCTTACTATCTAGATTAGCTATCTTACTAAAATATATAGGCTACTTTTAAAAAATTATTTTAAAAGCTAAAAAAAATATAGTATTAATATTATAATCTATATTACTATTAAAAAGATCTATTTAGCATAGAAATAAAATAAAATTATTTTTATATTACTACTTAATATCTCTAAAATATTTAATAATATTTTTTATAAATATCTGCTCTATAATCTATATAAATATTAAATTTTAATCTCTATTATTAACTAGATAGGCAGTTTTCTTATTAATTAATATATTAAACTTTACCTTTTTAATTATATAAAACTTTAGTTTTTAATTTATATTAATATTTTATAAGACTCTCTATTATTACTAATTTTTTATCTCTTTTATAATATTAATCTTTTGGAAGAAGATTAGATCTAAAAGTTTAGCTATATTAATAATACTAATATACTTGCTATTAAGAGCTTAAAGAAAAAGAATTACTAGATATTTACTATTATTATAAAGCTAATATTTAAATAGATATTTTAATATACTTTTATATTTATATTTATTAAATTTTAGCTTATCTACTTCTACCTATCTACTAAATATATTTATATTATTATAAGGCGTATCTATTCTACTAATAATACTACTAATACTAAAAATCTAGCTAATATTAATATTATAAATCTTACTAATACTATCTCTATTAATACTAACTCTACTAATACTAATATTAATAATATTGCTAATAATATTAATTTAAATAATAATAGCCTAGCTATAAAGACTAACTTCTTTTATAAAATAAAACTATAGCTTTTTAATAGAACCTAAATTATTATAATATATAAAGCTAAGTTTTTAAGTATTATTTTAAACTACTATCTATAATTCTATCTATATTTTAAATTTATAAATATTAAGATAATTTAATAGCTGTAGGCTATCTTTATGCTAAATAGTAATAAATAAAGCCTATTACTAAAAAATTTTTATTATATCTATAATACTTGCATTACTCCAATTATACTATATGCTATATTAGTTTAGTATATTATCTAGACCTAAAGCTAGTCTAAGCTTTATAACTAATAGATTTAGGTGCTTACTATAATCTAATAATATATTAATAAAGTTATCTCTAGTAGTTTTTATCTTATAAGTAATAATATTTATAATATAAAGCTATATTTACTATCTATTTATTAGCATCTCTAGCAGCTATAGCTATAAACTTTTATATATATTATTTTCTCTTCTATATACTAAAATCTTTTTATATATTAAAGCTATTATTAAAACTCTCTACTCTATATTTTATTATAAATTATAAAGAAGAAGCTAGAGCTTACTATTAGAATTAATATTTAAAAGTTTATAGCTTAGCTATTATTTACTACTTTATTATAATAGTAGGCACTATCTATTATTATTAATATATTAATAATAGTAGCTCTAGCTAATTATAAAATCTAGCTTTTAAGATATTTAGAATATTATTATATCTACTTTAATAAGTCTAGAAATTATAGCTAAATTAGTATTATTATAATTTCTCTAAAATTTATAAAGTAATTATAAGCTTATATAAATATTAAATAACAGTCTAATATCTCTATTATAAAAATTATAAATATAGTCTTAGTATTTTAGCTTGCAGTCTACTCTTTATTTTAAAACTATCTAATAAATATCTTTATTAATAACTAACTAGCTCTTTATATCTTTTACTACTTTTAGTATACTTTTAACTAGATTATAGTCTAAAGTCTTTTTAACATCTTTAGCAACTAGCAAGCAGCTAGTCTTAATATTAAAATCTACTTCTACTAGATTCTATCCTATACTAGAATTTTAAATAATAAGACTATAGACTAAGCTGCTAAATAAGCTACTAGCTAATATATTTATAGACTATATACTTCTTTAATATTTTAATTTAACCTAAATAATAGTACTATATTTAGCTTACTAGAAACAGATATAATTAATATTACTAATATTAATATAGCAGATATTTTTATAACTCTTTTCTATACTATAGCTAACTAGTAGATTAAGACTATAACTAAATACTAGTAAAAAAAGAGCTAGATAAATACTATCTATAGTATATAGCTCTACTAATAGCTTCTAAAAATTATATTTAAATTTTTAAATCTTTATTAAAGTCTTATCTATATAAAGAGTAGTGCCTTAATTTAACTTTATATTAATAAGATTAGACTCTAAGCCTTTTTAATTAAAATTAAAGTTTTTAAATTTATTTAATATTTATATAGCTAGGCTTTTTAGATACTATATTATATACTATTTAACTATATACTTTATAATAATCTCTAAAATAATATTTAGTCTAATCTATAGCTTTTTTATAATCTAGCAGAGTTTCTAATAGATTAATATTAAATAAAGAAAATAATTTAGTTTTTATTTTAGTCTAAGCTACTGCCTTACCTAATAGAGACTTTAAAATTATTAAAATTCTAGTACTAACTAATAGATAGAATAAACTAAAATTTTTATAAGATTCTAGTTAAGATCTCTATATATAAAAGCTAATTAATTTTTTTATATTTTTTTTTATTTATAAATACTCTCTTTTACTAAATTTTATAGAGACTTTATATAAACTCTTTATTATAAAGCTAAAAGTAAAGACAAATTCTATTAAAATAATAATATATAATTTACTTTAGAATATAAATATACTCTATAGTAATAAAACTATCTAAAAATTAGTAATTATTAATAGCAGTATAAAATTCTGCTAAATAAATACTACCTTTAAAAAAAAAGATCTAAAATAAAAATAAAGATTATTAAAGGCTAGCTAAATAATCTAGCTAAAAATAAAAGCTATATAAAATTATAAAAAAATTATATACTATATAAATTAGTTAATCTAGTAGAATATAAAAGATAAAACTAACTATAAAAAAACTAAAAAGAAATTAAAAAAAGTGAATTTTAGTGCACTAAACATCTATTTATATAATTATATATATTTATATTTAAATAGAGCTCTACTTCACCCTAATAACTAGCAAAAGTTATAGTAAACTAGACTTAAGATAATAGCTTAGCTCCTCTAGCTTAAACCCTTAAGGCTTATATATATTAGAGTATAAAATACAACAATAACAACAACAATATATAAAATTAATAAAATTATAAACTATTTAAATAGTTATTATTATTATTATTATTATTATTATTATTATTATTATTATTAT
>JAPVCE010000016.1:0-10925 GCA_029606265.1 Paecilomyces dactylethromorphus
AGAAATTTTCATATTAAATCAAGATTATTAGATAGACTGAGCTCATTAGATTAAGCTCTCTAGATCAAGTTTATTAGATCAAGCTCATTAAATCAAGCATATTAGATTAAGCATATTAGATCAAGCATATTAGATCAAGCTCATTGAATCAAGCTCATTGAATTAAACTTATTAGATCAAGCTTACGAGGGACTTATGGTAGTTAAAGGACTGTCGCCAGTAAGAGCTAAACATTTATAAAGCCTAATTAAACCCTTTAGAGAAGGCTCCTCATGCAGATAGCAAGCCAATAATTGTTTAAATTAATATTATTAGCAGACAAAAAGCTTAAAAAAAAGATATTTATTTAAATTAAAGCAGGGAGAAGGCACATGATCAAAGTCAGATGATTTCCACAACAAAATAGACCAATCAGAGACTCACACTAAGCAGTAGCGCATTGGGAAACCCTTTAATATATCGCTTCACTAGCGTTCAGCGATTAATATTTTAGACTACAAATTAATTAAAATAAAATTAAATATTAATTTATAGTTTATTTTTTTGTAGCTTTATTAGAATTAAAAATACTTTAATAAAAAAAAGCTAATAGATATATTAATATTATTTCTATTAGCATTATTACCCTTAATTTATAAATATTTTTTAATAACTAAAATTAATTAATATATTACTTAGATTATTAATATTCTGTAAATTATTATTAAAGCAGTAGTTTTAATACTTAATATTACTTTATAATTTTATTTTAGTTTTATACTAGAATGCTATTATTTATAATAAAAAATTAAGCATCTCTACTATTATATTATTAAATATAAAATAAAATATTATTGCGCCGCCTTAGCCAAATAAATAAAAGAATATTAATATATATTAAATATTAGCAAATATGCTATCTACTATTACTATAATTATACTTATTATAAATATATTACTATATATAGTTAGAATATACAATAAATTTAAAATTTTATTAAATAAATTAAAAATTAAATCTTCTAATATTTTATTTATATATTTTTATTATAGGGGCCTAATAGTACTATATATTTTTTAAAATAGAAAGTTAAATTACTTATAGAAATCTTCTTTCTAAATTTTTTAGTAATTAATTTAGATAATATTTATAATTTCTTATACTTATGTTCTATTGCAATTCCAGAAATTATAAAAATAAAGATAATTACTATTATTTAAAATGTAAATACTAATAAGGCTTCTAAATCTAATAGTATTACTAACTATATACTATATATTATAATTATAGTGCTAGTTCTAATATTTATTAGTATTTTTAACTACTATTTATACTATAAGTACTACTTAGCTTATTTTTAAAAGATTAAAATAATTACTCTTTATAAATTTAAAAAAGATAATTATTTAGTTCTTAAAGTATATCACCTAATTGCACTACTAAATATAATTAGTAAAATTCTTAAAGAAATTCTAGCTACTTAAATTAATTATTTTATTAAAATATATAGGCTATTTTTAAAAAATCACTTTAAAAATTATAAAGAATGTAGTATTAATACTATAATTTATATTGCTATTAAAAAGATTTATTTAATATAAAAATAGAATAAAATTATCTTTATACTACTACTTAATATCTTTAAAGTATTTAATAATATTTTTTATAAATACCTACTTTATAATTTGTATAAATATTAAATTCTAGTCTTTATTATTAATTAAATAAATAATTTTCTTATTAATTAGCATATTAAGCTTTATCTTTTTAATTATATAAAACTCTAATTTTTAATCTATATTAGCATTTTATAAAGCTCTTTATTATTATTAATTTTTTATTTCTTTTATAATACTAATCTTTTAAAAAAAGATTAAGTCTAAAAGTTTAACTATATTAATAATATTAATATACTTGCCACTAGAAGCTTAAAAAAGAAGAATTACTAAATATTTATTATTATTATAAAATTAGCATTTAAATAAGTATTCTAATATACTTTTATATTTGTGTCTACTAAATATATTTATATTACTATAAGGCATGCTTTTTCTACTAATAATACTGTTAGTACTATAAATTTTGCTAATATTAATTTTGCTAATATTAATAATAGTTTAGCTATAGAGGCTAATTTTTTTTATAAAATAAAGTTATAGCTTTCTAATAAGACTTAAGTTACTATAAGATATAAAGTTAAGTTTCTAAGCATTATTTTAAACTATTATTTATAGTTTTACTTATATCTTAAATTTATAAGTATTAAGACAATTTAATAATTATAAGCTATTTCTATATTAGATAATAGCAAATAAGGCTTATTGCTAAAAAATTTTATTATATTTATAATACTTATATCGCCCTAATTACACTATATATTGTATTAGCTTAATATATTATTTAAATTTAAAATTAATCTAAGCTTTATAATTAATAAATTTAGATGCTTATTATAATTTAATAGTATACTAGCAAAGTTATCTTTAATAACTTTTACTTTATAAATAATAATACTTATAATATAAAGAATAAAAAACTCGATAGTAACTACAAATTAGCGCCCACACTGCGAAAATTAAGCTTTGCGGGCCGAAACCTTATTCAATTACTTAATATATCTATTAGATATTTTCTTTGGCTATAAAAACCCCGTTATGCAGCCGTGCAATAAAAAAGTTAAAAAAATCAAAGCAGCCATCATAGCTAGAGTTTAACCTAAATATTAGTAAGAACCTAACTATATAATATTATGCATAAAAACTGTTAAAGTAAATAACTCTACTTAATAAAACTGCTAGAGAGAAGAATATAAGTCTTATTTTTAAACTCTTTATCCAGCTAACAGAGACAATAAGCACATTCTATAAATATATTAAAGATAAACCTACCCTTCAGTCTTTAAAGCATGAGCTTTAGAGCATCTAAAAATAGCTAAAAGACTATACCATAGATAAAAAGAAGACATATAAACACCTCAACACTATCACTAATTAAACTAACTATATAATAATAGCAATCTGCTATCCTCTATTAGCTTTATACTCTAGCTTCTACTAAGATGTGGCTATTTAGAGTTATATATTTTTTATAAAGTTATTTTAAGTCTCTAGCTAGCAGCACTAGATATCTAGTAATCTATTACTAGTTAGTAGTAATAGACTATTTAGCATATCTAGTCTAATAGCTCTAGTTAAAGAGATCTAAAATAACCTAGAGATCTATATTAAAGATATAACAGCCTCTATAATTAACTCTCTATATTATAAAGAAAAGAAGATTATAGCTTAGGCTAACTACACTATTATATAGCTTAACTCTACTATAAAATATTATAAGATTGCTTCTAGCTAGGTAATGTCTAGTAGTAATGTTAAGATATAAGTTTATACTCTAGAAGATTTAGAACAGTTGATTTAGAGCCTAGAGTAGATAAAAATATTTAGTAAAGATGTTTATATTTAAAAGCAAGCATTTAAAGTAGTAGTCTATAATATTTTTATTAATAAAATTAACACTCTATCTAAATAGGGCTTGATTAATAAGCTATAAATAGAGAATATAGATTAGCTATAATAGGTTTTAAAGATATTTATTTTTACTAGATAGCTTTTAAGATTAAAAAAGATTAAGAAACTAGCTAATTAAAAGAAGAAGATCTTTTTTATACTTATAGTAGAGTTTAATAATAATTAACTAGTAGATATAGCTCTAAACTAGAGTATTATACTATTTAAAGAATACTATAATATAATCTGCTATAACAAGACAGTAAGAGTTTAATAGTGCTTTAAATATTAATACTATAAATATATAGCTAAGCACTGTAGGTGATTTTTTTATTATATCTATTATATAGAGGACTATAACACTAGTAATTATAAAAATTTTAAAAATATTAAACTTGCTAAGTGTGCAGTTTGCTTAAATATTAAAAAAGAAAAAGAAGATATAGTTAAATATTTTAAATAGATAAAGTATTTTGCCTATTTTAGAGACTGCCTAGTTTAAAAGATAAAAATAAAAATAGCTTATAATACTTATTTATATAAGCTATAGCACTATAAGCTAATCTCTAAAATAGAATTAAAAAAAAATAAAAGCTTTCTAAATAACTCTAGTAAAAATCTAATCTTTATAAAAATAATAGCAGCTACCACTGCTGCAGAATTAAAATCTAAAATCTAATCTTAAGAATAGTCTTAGGCAGAGAGAAATATTATAAAGACTTTATAGACTAGCTAATCTAAATCTTAAGTACTATTATTATAAAACTATAATAAAAGTGCTTTAAAAAAAAACACTTTCCCTGCATAACTAGCAAATAAGAAACTCTAGATAAAAAGTAATAATATAATAAATATAGAAATAGAGATAGATTCCTTAGCTCTATAGCCTAGAATCTTTATTAAAAAAAAAATAATCTATAAAATAAAATAAAAGATTCTAAAAGTATTAACTACTAAAGATAAATATAATATTATATAGTTAGATTTACTAAATACTTTAATTTTAGAAATCTTAGCCTAGATTAAACTATAGTAAAAAAATTAATTAGTATAAGAAAATAAGTTAAAAAATAAGCTTTCTTAAAACCTGTTCTATAATACTGCAATAAAAAAAAACAATTTAGAAGAAGATACTCTTAGTAATATATTATCTAAATAATAAAAGAAATCTAATAAATTTGAATCCTGTAGACTAACTATTAAAAATTATAAAAATAGATTACTATATATCTATTTAATAAAAAAGAGCTTTATAACTATAAAGTTTTAGCTATTTAAAAACTTAGTATTAACTAGCACAAAAAATAGATTATAATTTATTTATAGATACTATAGAGATAGTTCTATATATTACTTAAATTAATATCTTTTAATAATAATACTTTATAGATCTATTTTTTTATTAATAAATAAATTAATTTATAAAGCTAGTTAATTAAGCACTATTTATATAATCTAAATATCTTAACTTTATAGATAGCTAGGAGAAATATATATATTTATAATATCTATAATCTAAGCCTAAGCTTAAGATTTAAACTAAGCTAATCTATTTTATTAATATTATAAGCAGCACTAGCAGATAGCCTAAATAAAAAATATATTATTTTAAAAAACTTTAATCTTTACTATTTACTATAGTTATAATCTAGTTATATATATATTTATAAATTAGCTAAGAAGCTAATTAGTATTACTATAAATTATAAACTTATATAACTACTCTTTAGGGGTACTACTATTTATAAAAGATATATAGAGAATGGCTAGACTTAAGAGACTATAATTAATCTAATCTAGAGTAGCTTTTTAGTAGTAGATTAGCTAATTTATTATAAAGCCTAGCAATAATAATTATATACTGTAGACTATATGTCTATTTTAATTAAACTTGATTTTTTGGTGCCTAAGGCACCACTAATAATATATAAATAATAGGTGTATACTAATTAGAAAAAGTTTCTTATTAAAATCTAAAAATAATATAAAAATCTAGACTAGTTAATATACTATAATACTAAAGATATTAACTATATAATAACCTAGCTAGTAGCAGTACTAAATAATATAGTAATAGCAGTAATCTTAAAGATTAAAATTATAGTTAATTTCTGGCCTAGATATACCCTAGAAATAAAATATTTAAAATATTAAGTAAATTAAGTCTACTATTAGGCCTGTCGAACTAGCCTAAAAAAATATTAAAAAAAATATTAATAAGCTCAACACTATCTTAGAAAAAAAAGTATTAAGCTTATAAGAAATCTATATTAGAATTATATAAAAAAAGAAACTTAATTAATTAAAGACTTTTAAAAGCTAGCTTGCTAGGCTTAATAATAAAGAGCTATATAGCTAATATTTACTCTAACTTTAAAGTATAATAGATATAAATATAATATGCTAGAAGCAAAGGCATAGCTCTTTTAAAATATACTATATTTATAGTCTCTAATAGTAGATTTAATTAATTTAAATAGCTTTGCCTATCTAATACTGCTATAAATGCCACTAATTATAGTTTATAAGATGATTTATATAATTAAAAGAGTTGCCTTTAGCAAAGCTTCTAGCTCTAATAATATACTAAATCTAGTACTATAGTAAACTTTTCTAATTCTTAATCTATTTCTAATCTGACTATTTAACAGCTATATTTAATATAGATATTATCTAAAGTACTTCTAATACTTTACTATAATAGTTCTTTAAAAGTTTAATAAAGAAAATTATATTAATCTAAAATCTTACTATTCTATTACACTACTAAGTACTATTAGTAAAATATTAAAAGCAGTTTTAGCTATTTAAATTAGCTATTTAGTTAAGCAACACTAGCTACTTCTATAAAACTATATAAAAAGTTAGTATAAATACTTTTATAAATATATGCTATATCTACTACTAGAATATATTTTTATTACTTAGTACACTAATAAGCTAATTATAATATTACTAACTCTAGATATTACTAATGCCTTTAATAATATTAACTATAAACAACTTCTACATAACTTATAAAAGCAATGGGTCCCTCTAACAATAGTAAATTAGATTAAAAACTTTCTTTAGAACTATAGTACTACTATAATACTGCAAAAGAGCCTAATAGACACTTTTAACTTTTATATTAATATTCTATAAAGATCTTTATTATTACTTATTTTCTATCTGTTTTTTAATACTGATCTAATTAACAATATTTAAGTTTGCTTTTTTTAGAGTATTATAGTCACTAGCTATATTAATAATATTTATATATTAATATAAAATAATTTAGTTATTAGAAACTGCTAGAAGCTAGCAAAAGTATATTAACTAGCAAAAGTATAGAAATATATATATATATCAAGATTTTTACTAAGTAAATATAGGCTAATTTACTTTATTTTAAAATATTAAACATTTATCTGCTCTATTAGGCCTGTTAAAGAGTTTATATAGATTTAAAATACTAATATCCACCTAAGTAGTAATATTAAATATCTTAGAATCTAGCTAAATAAACATCTTACTAATACTAAATAAATATAAAAGATATAGATAAAGGCAGCTAAACTATAAGTAATATTTACTTTAATTATAGGCTCTATCTAAAGAGTCAGCACTCTTCAGCTCTAATATATATATACTATAATTCTACTACTATAGATTCTTTATAGATATTTAGTTTAGTATATCTATAGGGGCCATAGTTATAAAGATATATAAAAAAAGATATAAAAGACTATAGAAATAATTTAATACTAAATTCTTTACTAGATTATAAATGCTTTCTATATAACTAGCTAGGCTATACTAGAAATCTATTTATATATGCTATTTCTAGCAATAGCACTAGCTTTAATAGCAAAAAAAGTATATCTATAAATTCTAATCTTATTATTAAAAAACATAATTAAAGCTATATAGCATAAAAATAATATTAGAAGTCTCTATACTATAGTAGCTTTACTATAATATCTAAAAATATTACTATAAGATTAATTTGCTCTAGATAACAGGCCCTATATAAAAAAGATTTTTCTTTTTACTATATCCTCTTAGTAGGACCCCTCTAATACTAGAATTAAAGATAATAAAAAAGCTGCTAAGATAGCTTATAAAACTACTTTATAAAAGACTTATCTACTATTCTATATAGATAAAAGTCTTACTAAAGAAGAGATTAAAGCTATTATAATATTTTAGTTAGAGATATAGCAGCTAATAGTTAGTACTATTAATATCTATATTATTTATATTACAAAATTAGAAGGTATTAATATAGTATTAGACTAGTTAATCTTGCTTTAGCAATTATCTATTAAATAGATAGTAATTTTTATTAATAATTAAGCAGCTATCTAAACTCTTTAGAACTTTATAAAAGCAGTAGTCTCTAGGTAGCATATGCTACTAAATATTATTAGATAAATTGACTAGCTCTAGACTATTAGATGGTACTTTTACTTTTAGTAGCTCCTTAGCTATATTAATATTAAAGATAATAAGCTTACTAATTAAATAGTAAAGAATTTAGTATTATTAGTATTTAGCTAGCTACACCCTTAACAGCTTAAGTCTAAATAAACTAGATAATAAAGTATTATTTAAATCTTATTACTACTATACTAGTCTCTAGTTTAAGCTCTAATTATATAGCTTACTAAAGCAGTGAGAAATACTTATTATATATTAGTAGCAGTTAGCCGCTAATAGCTTTAGATTTTAATATTTAATAATTAATATACTAAATAATATATTAATTTCTACAGAGCTTATTTTTAAAGAATTTTTACAGCCTTAATTAAGAGGGTATTAGACCTCTACACTAGTCTCTACTGCGCAGCTAGCTTGGCAATTATTTAACTATAGACTAGTAAGATTAAGTTTATTAGCTATTTTAGAACCTTTAGTATAATAAAATTAGTTTAATGCCCATATAATATTAATATTTAGAATATTAATCACATACTAACTAAATACCTATAATATTAAAATTAGCATAAGAATATAATCTAAAAGACTGCTCTAAAAGAAACTAATTACTAAAGAATTTTTAGTTAAGCACTGCTTGCTAAGTAAGCTGCTTAGTTTATATTTAATATCTATATTTTTAAGTAGTTTTACTACCTTTCTTTAATCTATTAGATTAGCTTAAATTCTGCTTAAATCTCTACTAATTACTAAATTAGCAGTATACTCCTTAGACTATTAGACTAGAAAGTAATTACCTATAAACTAGCATTTTAGCATATAGTTTACCCACATATATAGTCTCTAAAAGCTATATATTTCTAAAATCTTTCTACTAATGACTCTAGATATCTTTACTCTTCTATTTGCTACTCTATCTTATTCTATCCCTCTCTTATTCTGAATATAAAACTTCTAAAAATTATTGTATAAAATCCCCTCTTTATTTATGTTATGTAGAGCATAGCATTCTAGGCTAAATTTAAATGTAATTTAGAAATAGTGTTAGATAGTTAGGCAGTTAGGCAGTTAGATTAGAGTTATTAGCTAGATCTAGTTAGGGGGCGGTGTAGTAGGCAATAGAAGCAGACTAATAGAATATCTGCTGTCTGACCGCGGACCTGCTGTTAAACCGGCCTATCAGCCAGCAGATACAGAATCGAGTCTACTACTACTACTACTACTACTTATAATATAAAGTTATATTTATTATTTATTTATTAATATCTCTAATAGCTATAATTATAAATTTTTATATATATTATTTTTTTTCTTATATATTAAGATCTTTTTATATATTAAAATTACTATTAAAACTTTCTATTTTATATTTTACTATAGACTATAGAGAAGGAGCTAAAGCTTACTATTAAAATTAATATTTAAAAGTTTATAGCCTAGCTATTATTTATTATTTTATTATAATAATAAATATTACTTATTACTATTAATATATTAATAATAGTAGTCTTAGCTAATTATAAAATTTAGTTTTTAAAGTATTTAAAGCATTATTATATCTACTCTAATAAATCTAAAAATTATTGCTATTATAATCTTTTTAAAATTTATAGAGTAATTATAAGTCTATATAAGTATTAAATAGTAGTCTAATATTCTTACTATAGAAATTATAAGTATAATTTTAATATTTTAGCTTGCAGTCTACTCTCTATTTTAAAATTATTTAATAAAAATATTTTTATTAATAATTAACTAGCTCTTTATATTTTTTATTACTTTTAATATATTTTTAATTAGATTATAGTCTAAAGCCTTTTTAATATTTTTAATAACTAATAAGTAGCTAGTTCCAAAATAGAAATTTATTTCTATTAAATTTTATCTTATGCTAAAGTCTCTAATAATAAAGTTATAAATTAAGTAGTTAAATAAGCTATAGACTAATATACTTATAGATTATATACTTCTTTAGCATTTTAGTTTAATTTAAATAGTAATACTATATCTAGCTTTCTAAATGCTAATATTAATATAATAAAAGCATTTATAACTCTCTTTTATGCTATAGTAGATTAGTAAATTAAAGCTATTATTAAATATTAATAAAAAGAGAGCTAGGTAAATATTATTTATAATATATAATTCTACTAGTAGCTCTTAAAAATTATATTTAAATTTTTAAATCTCTATTAAAGTCTTATTTATATAGAAGGTAGTGCCTTAATTTAGCTTTATACTAATAAAATTAAACTTTAAACCTTTTTAATTAGAATTAAGATTTTTAAATCTATTTAATATTTATATAGCTATGCTCTTTAGATATTATATTATATATTATTTAATTATATATTTTATAATAATTTTTAAAATAATATTTAGCTTAATTTATAGCTCTTCTATAATTTAATAAAATTTCTAATAAATTAATATTAAATAAAGAAAATAATTTAGTTTCTACTTTAGTTTAAGCTGTTGCCTTATTTAATAAGAATTTTAAAATTATTAGAATTCCAGTATTAACTAATAGATAGAATAAGCTAGAATTTCTATAAAGTTTTAATTAAGGCTTCTATATATAAAGATTAATTAGTTTTCTTATATTTTTTTTATTAGATCTTATAAAGACCCTATATAAACTTTTTATTATAAAGTTAAAAGTAGAAATAAATTCTATTAGAGTAATAATATATAATTTATTCTAAAATATAAATATACTTTATAGTAATAAGCCTATCTAGAAACTAGTAATTATTAATAGTAGTATAGAACTCTATTAAATAAATATTACTTTTAAAAAAAAAGGTCTAAAATAAAAATAAGAGTTATTAAAAATTAGTTAAATAATTTAGCTAGAAATAAAAGCTATATAAAATTATAAAAAAATAGTAAGCTATATAAATTAGCTAATTTAGTAGACTATAAAAGTTAGAACTAACTATATAAAAAAATTAAAAAGAAATTAAAAAAAGTAAATTTTAGTATACTAGGCACCTATTTATATAATTATATATATATAT
>JAPVCE010000016.1:11021-26942 GCA_029606265.1 Paecilomyces dactylethromorphus
ACAAATTAGCGCCTACACTGTGAAAATTAAGCTTTCTGGGCTGAAATCTTATTTAATTACTTTATACACTTATTAAATATCTTCTTTAGCTATAAAAACCTTATTATATAGCTGTGTAATAGGGAAATTAAAAAGGTTAAAGTAGCTACTGTAGCTAGAGTTTAACTTAAATATTAATAAGAATCTAATTATATAATATTATATATAAAAATTATTAAAGTAAATAACTCTATTTAATAAAACTACTAAAAAAAAAGATATAAGTTTTTTTTTTAAACTTTTTATTTAGCTGACAGAGGTAACAAATATATTTTATAAATATATTAAAAATAAATCTATTTTTTAGTCTAAAATATAAGCTTTAAAATATTTAAAAATAGCTAGAAGACTATACTATAAATAAAAAAAAGATATATAAATATCTTAATACTATTACTAATTAAATTAATTATATAGTAGCTACTATCTGCTATTTTTTATTAATATTATACTTTAACTTCTATTAAGATGCGGCTATTTAAGAGGATTATATATTATTAATAAAATTATTCTAAGTCTTAGGCTAATAATATTAAGTATTTAATAATCTATTATTAGTTAGTAATAATAGACTATTTAATATATTAAGCTTAGTAACTCTAGTTAAGATAAATTTAAATAATTTAAAAATTTATATTAAAAATACTATAGCTTCTATAGTTAATTTTTTATATTATAAAAAAAAAGATTATAGCCTAAGCAAATTAAGCTATTATATAACTTAATATAATAATAAAATATTATAAGATTATCTCTAGCTAGATAATGCTTAGTAAAAATATTAAAATAAAAGTTTATATTTTAAAAGATTTAAAGTAGCTAATCTAGAGCTTAAAATAAATAAAAATATTTAGTAAGAATACTAGTATTTAAAAATAAATTTTTAATATAATTACTTATAGAATCTTTATTAATAAAATAAATAATCTATTAAAGTAGAGCTTAATAAATAAACTATAAATAAAAAATACTAGATAGCTTTAATAAATTTTAAAAAAGCTTACTTTTACTAGATAGCTTTTAAAACTAAAAAAAGTTAAAAAATTAACTAATAAAAAGTAAAAGAATATTTTTATATTAATAATAGAGTTTAATAATAACTAAATAGTAGATATAGTTTTAAAATAAAATATTATATTATTTAAAGAATGCTACTAGGCTACTTATTATAATAAAATAATAAAAGTTTAATAATACTTTAAGTATTAACTTTATAAATATATAGCTAAATATTATAGGTAATTTCTTTGCTATATCTATTATATAAAAGACTATAATATTAATAATTATAAAAACTTTAAAAATGCTAAACTTACTAAATATATAGTTTATTTAAATATTAAAAAGAAGAAAGAGAATATAATAAAATATTTAAAATAAATAAAATATTTTATTTATTTTAAAGACTATTTAATTTAAAAAATAAAAATAGAGGCAGTCTATAATATTTATATATATAATCTATAGCACTATAGGCTAGTTTTTAAGATAAAATTAAAGAAAAGTAAAAGTTTCTTAGATAATTTTAGTAAGAATTTAACTTTAATAAAAGTAGTAGCAGCAGTAGCTACTATTATTTTAAAATTAGAATTAAAAATATAATTTTAAGAATAGTTATAGACTAATAAAAGTATTATAAAGATTTTATAGACTAATTAATCTAAATTTTAGACATTATTATTATATAACTATAGTAAAAGTGTTTTAAAAAAAATACTCTTTTTATATAACCAATAAATAAGAAACTTTAGATAGAAGATAATAATATAATAAATATAAAAATAGAGATAGACTTTTTTATTTTATAGCTTAAAACTTTTATTAAAAAAAGAATTATTTATAAAACTAAATAAAAGATTTTTTAAGCATTAACTACTAAAGACAAATATAATATTATATTATTAGATTTACTATTAAATATTTTAACTTTAAAAACTTTAGCCTAAGTTAAACTATAGTAAAGAAGTTAGTTAATATAAAAGAATAAATTAAAAAATAAGCTTTTTTAAAATCTATCTAATAATATAGTAATAGAAAATAATTAAAAAAATACTTTTAATAATATATTATTTAAATAATAAAAGAAATCTAATAAATTTGAATTCTATAGGCTAATTATTAAAAATTATAAAAATAAATTACTATATATTTATTTAATAAAAAAAAGCTTTATAAATATAAAATTCTAGCTATTTAAGAATCTAGTATTAATTAATATAGAGAATAGATTATAATTTATTTATAAATATTTTAAAGATAGTTTTATATATTATTTAAGCTAATATCTTTTAATAATAATACTCTATAGGTTTATCTTTTTATTAATAAATAGATTAACTTATAGAGCTAGTTAATTAAGTATTATTTATATAATCTAAATATTTTAATATTATAAGTAGTAAGAAATAATATATATATTTATAATATTTATAATTTAAGCCTGAGCTTAGAGTCTAAATTAAATTAATTTATTTTATTAATACTATAAGTAGCACTAGTAGATAGTCTTAATAAAAAGCATATAATTTTAAAAGATTTTAATCTTTACTATCTATTATAGTTATAATTTAGCTATATATATGTCTATAAATTAGTTAAAAAACTAATTAGTATTACTATAGACTATAAGCTTATATAGCTACTCTTTAAAAGTATTATTATTTATAAAAAATATATAAAAAATAGCTAGATTTAGAAGACTATAATTAATCTAGTCTAGAGTAGTTTTTTAATAATAAATTAGCTAATCTATTATAAAGCCTAATAGCAGTAGCTATATATTATAAACTATATACTAATTCTAACTAAGCTTAATTTCTTAGTGCTTAAAGCACTATAAATAATCTATAAATAATAGATATATATTAATTAAGAAAGGTTTTTTATTAAAATTTAAAAGTAATGTAAAAACCTAGACTAGTTAATATATTAGAGTATTAAAGATATTAATTAGTAGTAGTAGTAGTAGTAGTAGTAGTAGTAGTAGTAGTAGTAGTAGTAGTAGACTTAATTCTATATCTGCTAGCTAATAGGCTAGTTTGATAGCAGGTCTATAGTTAAATAGTAAGCATTTTACTAGTCTGCTTCTACTATCTACTATATTATCTTTTAACTAGGTCTAGCTAATAACTTTAATTTAACTGTCTAACTATCTAATACTATTTCTAAATTATATTTAAATTTAGCCTAGAATGTTATGCGCCACATAATATATATAAAGAGAGGTTTTTATATAGTAATTTTTAGGAGTTTTATATTTAGAATAAAAAATAGAATAATAATAGTAAATAAAAAAAAGTAGAAAGCTTAAAATTACTAATAAAAAGATTTTAAAAGTATATAGCCTCTAAGAGCTATATATATAAGTAGACTATATATTAAAATATTAGTTTATAAATAATTACTCTCTAGTCTAATAGTTTAAAAAGTGTACTATTAATCTAGTAATTAGTAAAAATTAAATTTAAGCTAATTTAATAAGTTAGAAAGAGGCAGTAAAACTATCTAAAAATATAAATATTAAATATAAACTAAGTAGCTTACTTAATAAATAATATTTAATTAAAAATTTTTTAATAATTAGTTTTTCTTAGAGCAGTTTTTTAAATAGTGTTTTTATACTAATTTTAATATTATAGATATTTAGTAAGAATATAGTTAATATTCTAAATATTAATATTATATAGATATTAAGTTAATTTTATTATAAAGATTTTAAGGTAGCTAGTAAGTTTAATTTTATTAGTTTATAATTAAATAATTATTAAGCTAGCTATATAATAAAGATTAATATAAAGATTTAATATTTTTTTAGTTAAAGCTATAAAAATTCTTTAAAAATAAGCTCTATAGAGATTAATATATTATTTAATATACTAATTATTAAATACTAAAGCTTAAAGCTGCTAGTGGCTAACTATTATTAGTATATAATAAGTGCTTCTTGCTACTTTAGTTAGCTAAACAATTAGATTCTAAGCTAAGAACTAGCATAGTAGAGATAAGGTTTAGATAATACTTTATTATTCTACTTATTTAGGCTACTAGAGATGTAGCTAGTCTAGTGCTAGTATTACTAATTTCTTTGCTATTTAATTAATAAGCTTATTATCTTTAATACTAATATAGCTAGAGAGTTATTAGAAGCAGAAATACTATTTAGTAGCTTAGAGCTAGTTAATTTATCTAATAATATCTAGTAGCATATGCTGCCTAAAGGCTGCTATCTCTATAGAATTCTAAAGAATTTAAATAGCTGCCTAATTATTAGTAAAAATCACTGCCTATCTAGTAGATAACTACTAAAGCAAAATTAACTAGCCTAATATTATATTAATATCTTCTAATTTTATTATATAAATAATATAGGTGTTAGCTATACTAATTACTAGCTGTTATATTTTTAGCTAAGATATTATAGCAATTTTAATTTTTTTTTAATAGAACTTTTATTTATATAGAGTAGTAAATATAGATAGATTTTTAATATAGCTTAGCTAGTTATATAAAAAATATTTATAATTTAATAAAAAATTTAATATTAAATTATTTTTATAGTCTTTTATATTTTTTTTTATATACTTTTATATCTATAATTTTTATAGATATATTAGATTAAATATCTATAGAGAATTTATAGTAATAGTATTATTATATATATATATTAAAGCTATAGAGTGCTAATTTTTTATATAAAATTTATAATTAAGACTAATGCTACTTATAGCTTAGCTATTTTTATCTATATTTTTTATATTTATTTAGTATTAATAAGATGTTTATTTAGCTAGATTTTAAGATATTTAATATTACTATTTAAATAAATATTAGTATTTTAAATCTATATAGACCTTTAGATAAGTCTAATAAGATAAATAAATATCTAATATTTTAGAGTAAAATAAATTAGTCTATATTTGCTTAATAAAAATTTTAATATATATATATACTTTTATGCCTCTGCTAGTTAGTATATTTTTATTAATTTTTAGCAGTTTCTAGTAGCAGAGTTATTTTATATTAATATATAAATATTATTAATATAGCCAGTGACTATAATATTATAGTTTTAAAAAAAGCTTTTAATTTAATTTATTATAACTAGAGAGATTTATTACTTTTATAAATTATATAATAATTATTTATAGTTAATATTATTAAAGATATTAATAATATCTAAAGTTAGTAATATTATAATTAGCTTATTAGTATACTAAATAATAAAAATATATTCTAGTAGTAGATATAATATATATTTATAAAAATATTTATATTAATTTTTAATATAATTTTATAAAAGTAGCTAATATTACTCTACTAAATAACTAATTTAGATAGTTAAAATTATTTTTAATATTTTACTAATAGTGCTTAATAATATAATAAAATAATATAATTTTAAATTAATATAATTCTTTTTATTAGACTTTTAAAAAACTATTATAATAAAGTATTAAAAATGCTTTAAATAATATCTATATTAAATATAACTATTAAATAATTAGATTAAAAATAAGTTAAAAATTAAAAGAGTTTGCTATAGTATTAGATTTAATATATTATTAAAGCTAAAAGCTTTATTAAAAACAACTTTTTTAATTATATAAATTATTTTATAAACTATAATTAGTAGCATCTATAATAATATTAAATAGATAAAGTTATTTAAATTAATTAAATCTATTATTAGAAGCTATAAATATAATATATTTTAAAGTTAAAATAAATATTAGCTATATAGTTCTCTATTATTAAATTTAATAAATTAATTTTTAAAAGTTTTTAATTAATTAAATCTTTTTTTTTATATAATCTTAATATAGATTTTTTATAAGCTTAATATTTTCTTTTTTAAAATAGTATTAGACTTATTAATATTTTTTTTAATATTTTTTTAAGCTAATTTAATAAGTCTAATAATAAACTTAATTTATTTAATATTTTAAATATTTTATTTTTAGAATATATTTAGGCTAGAAATTAACTATAATTTTAATTTTTAAAATTATTATTATTATTATATTATTTAATATAGCTACTAGCTAAGTTATTATATAATTAATATTTTTAATATTTTAATATATTAACTAGTCTAAGTTTTTATATTATTTTTAAATTTTAATAAAAAATCTTTTTTAATTAATATATACTTATTATTTATAAATTATTTATAATACTTTAAGCACTAAGAAATTAAGCTTAGTTAAAATTAATATATAATTTATAATATATAGCTATTATTATTAAATTTTATAATAAATTAGCTAATCTACTATTAAAAGATTATTTTAAATTAAATTAATTATAATTTTTTAAATTTAGCTATTCTCTATATATTTTTTATAAATAATAATATTTTTAAAAAGTAGTTATATAAGCTTATAGTTTATAATAATATTAATTAATTTTTTAGCTAATTTATAAATATATATATAGCTAAATTATAATTATAATAAATAATAAAAATTAAAGTCTTTTAAAATTATATATTTTTTATTAAGACTATCTACTAATATTATTTATAATATTAATAAAATAAATTAATTTAATTTAGATCTTAAGCTTAAGCTTAAATTATAAATATTATAAATATATATATTATCTTCTACTACTTATAGTATTAAAATATTTAAATTATATAAATAATACTTAATTAACTAGCTCTATAGATTAATTTATTTATTAATAAAAAAATAAACTTATAAAATATTATTATTAAAAAATATTAGCTTAAATAATATATAAAATTATTTTTAAAGTATTTATAAATAAATTATAATCTATTTTCTATATTAATTAATACTAGATTCTTAGATAGTTAGAATTTTATATTTATAAAGCTTTTTTTTATTAAATAAATATATAATAATTTATTTTTATAATTTTTAATAGTTAGCCTATAGAATTTAAATTTATTAGATTTTTTTTATTATTTAAATAATATATTATTAAAGATATCTTTTTAGTTATTTTTTATTATTATATTATTAAATAAATTTTAAAAGAGTTTATTTTTTAATTTATTTTTTTATACTAACTAATTTTTTTATTATAATTTAATTTAGGCTAGAGTCTTTAAAATTAAAATATTTAATAATAAATTTAATTATATAATATTATATTTATTTTTAGCAGTTAATATTTAAAAAATCTTTTATTTAATTTTATAAATAATTTTTTTTTTAATAAAAATTTTAAATTATAGAGTAAAGAAGTCTATCTTTATTTTTATATTTATTATATTATTATTTTTTATCTAAAGTTTCTTATTTATTAATTATATAGAAGAAGTATCTCTTTTTAAAATACTTTTACTATAATTATATAATAATAATATCTAAAATTTAAATTAATTAGTTTATAGAGTTTTTATAGTGCTTCTATTAGTCTATAACTATTTTTAAGATTAGATTTTTAGTTTTAATTTTAAAGTAATAATAGCTGCTGCTGCTGATCGATGTTACCTAGAAAAACTCGATAGTAACTACAAATCAGCGCCTATACTGCAAAAATTAAGCTTTGTGGGCTGAAACCTTATTCAATTACTTAATACACTCATTAGATATCTTCTTTAGCTGCAAAAACCCCATTGTGCAGCTGTGCAATGGGGAAGTTAAAGAGGTCGAAGCGGCCACCATGACTAGAATTTAATTTAGATATTGGTGAGAACCCGACTATATAATATTATGTGTGAAAACTGTTGAAGCAGGTGACCCTATTTAATAAAACTGTTAGAAAGAAGGATGACTTTATATAAAAAAGATTCTCTTTTTTACTATACTTTTTTAGTAAAACCTTTCTAAAACTAGAATTAAAAATAATAAAAAAGCTGCTAAGATAGCTTATAAAATTATTTTATAAGAGACTTATCTACTACTTTATATAGATAGAAGTCTTATTAAAAAAGAGATTAAAGCTACTATAGTATTCTAGCTAGAAATATAGTGGCTAATAGTTAGTACTACTAATATCTATATTATTTATACTATAAAATTAGAAGATATTAATATAGTATTAGACTAGTTAATTTTATTTTAATAGTTATTTATTAGACAAATAATAATTTTTATTAATAACTAAGCAGCTATCTAAACTTTTTAGAACTTTATAAAAGCAGTAGTTTTCAGGCAGTATATACTATTAAATATTATTAGATAAATTAATTAGCTTTAAGCTATTAGATAATACTTCTACTTTTAATAACTCTTTAACTATATTAATATTAAAGATAATAAGCTTACTAATTAAGTAGTAAAGAATTTAATATTATTAGTATTTAATTAGCTATGCCTCTAGCAGCTTAAGCCTAAATAAATTAGATAATAAAGCATTATCTAAATTTTATTACTACTATACTAATCTCTAGTTTAAGCTTTAATTATTTGACTTATTAAAGCAGTAAGAAGTACTTATTATATATTAGTAGTAGTTAGCTACTAGCAGCTCTAAACTCTAGTATTTAATAATTAATATATTAAATAATATATTAATCTTTATAAAGCTTATTTTTAGAGAATTTTTATAACTCTAACTAAAAAAATATTAAATTTTTATATTAGCCTTTGCTATATAGCTAGCTTAATAATTATTTAATTATAAATTAATAAGATTAGGCTTGCTAGCTACCTTAAAATCTTTAATATAATAAAATTAGTTTAATGCCCATGTAATACTAATATTTAGAATATTAATTATATATTAACTAAATGCCTATAATATTAAAATTAGTATAAAAACACAATCTAAAAGACTACTCTAAGAAAAACTAATTACTAGAGAATTTTTAGTTAAATATTATTTGCTAAGCAAGTTATTTAATTTATATTTAATATTTATATTTTTAAGTAGTTTTACTACTTTCCTCTAACTTACTAGATTAGCTTAAATTTTACTTAAATCTTTATTAATTACTAGATTAGCAACATATTTTTTAGACTATTAAACTAGAGAGTAATTACCTATAAACTAGTATTTTAATATATAGTTTATTTATATATATAGCCTCTAGAAATTATATATTTTTAAAATCTTTTTACTAATAATTTTAAATATTTTTACTTTTTTGCTTACTATTTTATTCTATTTTATCTCTCTCTTATTCTAAATATAAAACTCTTAAAAATTATTATACAAAATCCTCTCTTTATTTATATTATATAGAGCACAGCATTTTAAGCTAAATTTAAATATAATTTAAAAATAGCATTAGATAGTTAGATAATTAAGCAATTAAATTAGAGTTATTAGCTAGACCTAGTTAGAGAGCAATATAGTAGATAATAGAAGCAGACTAGCAGAATATCTACTGCTTAATTACAGACCTGCTATTAAACTAGCCTATTAGCCGGCAGATACAGAATTAAGTCTACTACTACTACTACTACTACTACTACTACTACTACTACTACTACTACTACTACTACTACTACTATAATATTTACTATTAGAATATATTTTTATTATTTAGTATATTAATAAGTTAATTATAATATTACTAACTTTAGATATTACTAGTATTTTTAATAATATTAATTATAAGCAACTATTATATAATTTATAAAAGTAATAAATCTTTCTAGCTATAGTAGATTAAATTAAAAGCTTTTTTTAGAACTATAGTACTACTATAATACTATAAAAAAGTCTAATAGATATATTTAATTTTTATATTAATATTTTATAGAGATTTCTACTATCTTTTATTTTCTATCTATTTTTTAATATTAATTTAATTAATAATATTTAAGCTTATTTTTTTTATAGTATTATAGTCACTAGCTATATTAATAATATTTATATACTAATATAAAATAACTCTATTATTAAAAATTATTAAAAACTAGCAGAAGTATATTAACTAATAAAAATATAAGAGTATATATATATATATATTAAAATTTTTACTAAATAAGTATAGACTAATTTACTTTATTTTAAAATATTAAATATTTATTTATTTTATTAAATCTATCTAGAGGTCTATATAGATTTAGAATATTAATATCTACTTAAGTAATAATATTAAATATTTTAGAGTCTAGCTAGATAAATATTTTATTAATATTAAATAAATATAAAAAATATAGATAAAAATAATTAAGCTATAAACAGTACTAGTCTTAATTATAAATTTTATATAAAAAGTTAATATTTTATAGCTTTAATATATATATATAGTAGTACTACTACTATAGATTTTTTATAAGTATTTAGTCTAGTATATCTATAGAAGTTATAAATATAAAGATATATAAAAGAAGATATAAAAGACTATAAAAATAATTTAATATTAAATTCTTTAAATTATAAATATTTTTTATATAACTAGCTAGGCTATATTAAAAATTTATTTATATATATTACTTTTAATAATAGCACTAGCTTTAGTAGTAAAAAAAATATATTTATAAATTTTAATTTTATTATTAAAAGATATAATTAAAGCTATATAATATAAAAATAATATTAGAAAACTTTATATTATAGTAATTTTATTATAATATTTAAAAATATTATTATAGGCTGCAATAGAAGAGAATAATCAAGAAGATGCCCTTAGTGACATATTATCTAAACAATAGTAGTAGTAGTAGTAGTAGTAGACTCGATTCTGTATCTGCCGGCCGATAGGCCGGTTTGACAGCAAGTCTGTGGTTAGGCAGCAGGTATTCTACCAGTCTGCTCCTACCATCTACTATACTACCCCCTAACTAGGTCTAGCTAATAACTTTAATCTAACTATCTAACTGCCTAACTATCTAACACTATTTCTAAATTATATTTAAATTTAGCCCAGAACGCCGTGCTTTATATAATATAAATAGAGGGGGGATTTTGTACAATAATTTTTAGAGATTTTATGTTTAGAATAAAAGAGGAATAGAATAAAATAAAATAGTAAATAAAAAAATAAAGATACTTAGAGTTGCTAATAGAAAGATTTTAGAAGCATATAGCTTCTAGGGGCTATATATATAGATAAACTATATACTAAAATGCTAGTTTGCAGGCAATTACTCTCTAGTTTAATAGTTTAAGAAGTATACTGCTAATCTAGTAATTAATAGAAGTTTAAATAAGATTTAAATTAACTTAGTAGATTAGAGAGAGGTAATAAAACTATTTAAAAATATAGATATTAAATATAAATTAAATAGCTTATTTAGCAAGTAGTGCCTGACTAAAGATTCTCTAGTAATTAGTTTTCTTTAAAATAGTCTTTTAGATTATATTTTTATGCTAATTTTAATATTATAGATATTTAATTAATATATAATTAATGTCCTAAATACTAGTATTATATGGGCATTAAACTAATTTTATTATATTAAAGATTTTAAAGTAGCTAATAAGTCTAATCTTACTAGTCTATAGTTAAATAATTGCTAAGCTAGCTATATAGTAAAGGCTAATATAAAAGTTTAATATTCTCTTAGTTAGGGCTATAAAAATTTTTTAGAGATAAGCTCTATAGGAATTAATATATTATTTAATATATTAGTTATTAAATATTAGAGTCTAAAGCTGCTAGCGGCCAACTATTATTAATATATAATAAGTGCTTCTTGCTACTTTAATAAGTTATATAATTAAAATTTAAACTAGAGACCAGTATAGTAGTAATAGAGTTTAAATAATACTCTACTATTTAGTTTGTTTAGACTTAAGCTACTAGAGGCACAGCTAGCTAGATGCTAATAATACTAAATCTTTTGCTATTTAGTCAGTAAGCTTATTATCTTTAATGCTAATATAGCTAGAGAGCTACTAAAAGTAAAGATACTATCTAATAGCCTAGAGCTAGTTAATTTATTTAATAATATCTAGCAGTATATACTGCCTGAAAGCTATTATTTTTATAAGATTCTAAAGAGTTTAAATAGCTGCTTAGTTATTAGTAAAAATTATTATCTATTTAGTAGATAACTATTAAAGCAAAATTAATTAGCCTAGTGCTATATTAATATCTTCTAATTCTGCAGTATAAATAATATAGATATTAGTAGTGTTAACTATTAGCTACTATATCTTTAGCTAAAATATTATAGTAGCTTTAACCTCTTCTTTAATAAGACTTTTATCTATATAGAGTAGTAGATAAGTCTTTTATAAAATAATTTTATAAGCTACCTTAATAGCTTTTTTATTATTTTTAATTTTAGTATTAGAGGGGTTCTACTAAGAAAATATAATAAAAAAAAGAATCTTTTTTATATAGGGCTTATTATCTAGGGTGAGTTAGTCTTATAATAATATTTTTAGATATTATAATAAAGCTATTATAGTATAAAGATCTCTAATATTATTTTTATGCTATATAGCTTTAATTATATCTTTTAATAATAAAGTTAAAATTTATAGATATATCTTTTCTACTGCTAGAGCTAGTATTATTATTAAAGATAGTATATATAGGCAGATCTTTAATATAGCCTAGCTAGTTATATAGAAAGCATTTATAATTTAATAAAAAATTTAATATTAAATTATTTCTATAGTCTTTTATATCTTTTTTTATATATCTTTATAACTATAGCCTCTGTAGATATACTAAACTAAATATTTATAGAAAATCTATAGTAGTAAAACTATAATATATATATATTAGAGCTAAAGAGTATTGACTTTTTAAATAAAGCCTATAATTAAAGTAAGTATTACTTATAGCTTAGCTGCTTTTATCTATGTTTTTTATACTTATTTAGTGCTAGTAAGATATTTGTCTAGCTAGACTCTAAAATATTTAATATTACTACTTAGATAAATATTAATATTCTAAATCTATATAGATCCTCTAATAGGCCTAATAGAGTAGATAAATATTTAATATTTTAAGATAAAATAAATCAGCCTGTATTTGCTTAGTAAAAATCTTGATATATATATATGCTCCTATATCTCTGCTAGTTAGTATACTTTTACTAGTTTTTAGCAGTTCTTAATAGCTAAATTGCTTTATATTAATATATAAATATTATTAATATAGCTGGTGATTATAATACTTTAAAGAAAGTAAGCTTAAATATTATTAATTAGATCAGTATTAAAAAATAGATAAAAAATAGATAATAATAGAGACCCCTATAAGATGCTAATATGAAAGTTAAAGGTGCTTATTAGGCCCTTTTATAATATTATAATAATATTATAATTTTAAAGAAAGCTTTTAATTTAATTTATTATTACTAGAGAGACCTATTGCTTTTATAAATTATATAAAAGTTATTTATAGTTAATATTATTAAAAGTACTAGTAATATCTAGAATTAGTAATATTACAATTAGCTTATTAATATATTAAGTAATAAAAATATGTTTTAATAGTAAGTATAGTATATATTTATAAAAGTATTTATATTAACTCTTTATATAGTTTTATAAAAGTAGCTAATATTACTTAACTAGATAGCTAATTTAGATAGCTAAAACTACTTTTAATATTTTATTAATAGTGCTTAGTAGTATAATAAAATAATAAGATTTTAGGTTAATATAGTTCTCTTTATTAAGCTTTTAGAGAACTACTATAGTAGAGCATTAGAAGTGCTTTAAATAATATCTATATTAAATACAGCTGTTAAATAATCAAGTTAAAAATAGGCTAAGAATTAGAAAGATTTACTATAATACTAAGTTTAATATACTATTAGGGCTAGAAGCTTTGCTAAAGACAACTCTCTTAATTATATAGGTTATCTTATAAACTATAATTAGTAGTATTTGTAGTAATATTAAATAAATAAAGCTATTTAAATTAGTTAGATCTGCTATTAAAAGCTATAGATATAATATATTTTAAAAAAGTTATATCTTTACTTTTAATATATTATATTTATACCTATTATATTTTAAGATTAGAATAAATATTAACTATATAGCTTTTTATTACTAAGTCTAGTAGGCTAGCTTCTAAAAGTCTTTAATTAATTAAATTTCTTTCTCTATATAATCTCAGTATAGATTTTTTATAAGCTTAATACTTTCTCTTCTAAAATAATATTAGACTTATTAGTATTTCTTTTAGTATTTTTTTAGACTAGTTTAATAGGCCTAGCAACAAGCTTAATTTATTTAATATTTTAAGTATTTTATTTCTAGAGTATACCTAGGCTAAAAATTAACTATAATTTTAATCTTTAAGATTACTATTACTACTATATTATTTAGTACTGCTACTAGCTGGGTCACTATATAATTAATATTTTTAATATTATAATATGCCAACTAGTTTAGATTTTTATATTATTTCTAGATTTTAATAAGAAACCTCTCTTAATTAGTATGTGCTTATTACTTATATATTATTAGTAGTGCCTTAGACACTAAAAAATTAAATTTAGTTAGAATAAATATATAATTTATAGTATATAGCTACTGCTACTAGACTTTATAGTAAATTAACTAATTTATTATTAAAGAGCTATCTTAGACTAGATTAATTATAGTCTTTTAAGTCTAGCTATTTTTTATATATCTTTTATAGATAATAGTACTCCTAGAGAATAATTATATAAATTTATAATCTATAATAATACTAATTAGCTCTTTAGCTAATTTATAAATATATATATAGCTAGATTATAACTATAGTAGATAATAAAAGTTAAAGTCTCTTAAAATAATATACTCTCTGTCTAGGCTATCTATTAATACTACTTATAATATTAATAAAGTAGATTAACTTAGTTTAGACTTTAAGCTTAAGCTCAAATTATAGATATTATAAATATATATATTTCCCCCAGCTGTCTGTAAAGTTAAAATACTTAAATTATATAAATAGTGCTTAATTAACTAGCTTTATAAATTAATTTATTTATTAATAAAAAGATAGATCTATAGAGTATTATTATTAAAAAATATTAGTTTAAATAATATATAAAACTATTTCTATAGTGTCTATAAATAGATTATAATTTATTTTCTATGCTAGTTAATGCTAGATTCTTAGATAGTTAAAACTTTATAGTTATAAAGCTCTTTTTTATTAAATAAGTATATAATAATCTATTTTTGTGATTTCTAATAGTTTACTTACAGAATTTAAATTTATTAGATTTCTTTTATTATTTAGATAATATGTTACTAAGAGTGTCTTCTTAGTTATTTTTCTCTATTATAATATTATAAGATAGATTCTATAAGAGCTTATTTTTTAACTTATTCTTTTATGCTAATTAACTCTTTTATTGTAGTTTAATCTAGGCTAGAGTCTCTAAAGTTAAAATATTTAGTAGATCTAACTATATAATATTATATTTATCTTTAATAGTTAATATTTTTTAAGTCTTTTATTTTATTTTATAAATTATTTTTTTTTTAATAAAAATTTTAGGCTATAAAGCTAAGAGATCTATCTCTACTTTTATATTTATTATATTATTATCTTCTATCTAAAGTTTCTTATTTATTAATTATATAGAGAGAGTGTCCTTCTTTAAAATACTTTTACTATAGTTTTATAATAATAATGCTTAAGATTTAGATTAGTTAGTCTATAAAATCTTTATAATACTTTTCTTTACCTAAAACTATTCTTAAAATTAGATTTTAGATTCTAATTTTATAATAATAGTAGCTACTGCTACTTTTATAAAAATTAAATCTTTATTAAAGTTATCTAAAAAGCTTTTACTTTTTTTTAGTTTTATTTTAAGAACTAGCCTATAATACTATAGCCTATATAAATAAATATTATAAATTACTTTTATTTTTATCTTCTAGACTAAGTAGTTTTTAAAATAAGTAAAATATTTTATCTATTTAAAATATTTAACTATATTCTTTTTTTTTTTCTTAATATTTAAGTAAACTATACATTTAGCAAGTTTAGTATTTTTAAAGTTTTTATAGTTGCTAGTATTATAGTCCTCTATATAATAA
>JAPVCE010000017.1:0-19482 GCA_029606265.1 Paecilomyces dactylethromorphus
ACCTAACCCTAACCCTAACCCTAACCCTAACCCTAACCCTAACCCTAACCCTAACCCTAACCTAACCTAACCCTAACCTAACCCTAACCCTAACCCTAACTAACCCTAACCCTAACCCTAACCCTAAAATTATAAAGATAAATATTATTAGATTAATAAATATAGTTAATAAAATAATTAAAATATTTAAAAAATATACTAAAAGCATATTATAAAAATTAAAAAGAAAGACATTACTTATAAAATAAAGTTAAAATTATATTAAAAATAAAAATAAGCATTTTATTTATATTTTTAAAAACAAAAATCTAAAAGAAAAAAATAATATTATAAATTAATAGAACTAAGCCTTATAAGTAAAAATAAAAAAAAAATAAAATTAATACTATAAATAAAATAAAATAATAAATAACTAGGCAATAAAGTAATAATAAATTATATAATATATATTATTAAGTATATTATTAAAAGACAAGAAGTAATATATAATAAAATAAAAAAGAAATAAATTTAATTAAATATATTATTATATATACTATTAAAGAGTCAAAAATAGTATATAAAATAATAAAAAAGATTAAATATATAAGAATACTTATTTCTACTTTATAATATATTTAGTTCTTTATACTTATTATATCTTTAATTAATTAGTTAATTAAAAATTAGTTTACTTATTATTTACTATAAGTTAGTACTAAATAGTAACTATTAAGTGTATTTTTAGTACCTTATTTAATAAGCTTTACTTCTAACTTAATTAATTTTATAAATATTAATTAAAAAGATTTAATATTTACTATAATGCTATTTTATATAACTTATAATATAATAATAATTAATATTAAATATATTTAATATTTAAAATCTTTTCTCATTAACAGTAAGTAGTTATTTTAGCTAAGAATAGATTCTAGAGTGTAATATATTAGCTAGTCTAATTTCTTTTAATTATTAAATATTTTTTATAGATTATAATTTAATTTTAATAGCACTTTTAGCTAATTAATTTCTTTATATTTAAATTAATTAAGCTTAACTTTAATATATTATATAATTTAATTTAAATTAATTAAATTTAATTAAATTTATATTATATTAATTATTATATAATTAAAGTTATATTAACTTTAGACTATATAATATATTATATAATTTAAATTAAGTTTAATTTAAATTATATTTTAAAAGTTTCTAAGCTAAATCTATAGAATTAATTTATTTAATAAAATATAATAAAAAAGAAATTAAAATAATTTTATTAATAAAAATTATTTAATTAATTCTTTTATTTAGTTATTTAATAAATTTTATTAACTATATAAAATAAAAAATAAAAAGTAGTAGTAATATAGCTTCTTTTAATTTATTTTTTTATTAAAAAATTTAAAATAAAAGTTAATAAACTAATTTTAAGCTAAGTTAAGTTTATTTTTTTAAAATTAATAATTTTTATTTTAATTAAGCTAAAAGTTATTTTTAGTATTTTAATAATATTAGATAGCTTTATAAAGCTTTTTTATTTATAGCTAGCTTTCTACTACTATATTTAAATAATTTTAAATTAAATAAAGTTATTTATTTTTTATTATTAAAATTGTTATAAACCAACGGGACCTAGCCTCACAAGAAAAAACAAGAAAAAATAAAACTAATATTATAAATAAAATAAAATAATAAATTACTAAATAATAGAAACTAACAAATTATATAATATAAAAAGATATATTCTTAACATTAATAGATATATACTAATTAAATAAAATATATTGAAAAAAATAAATATATTAATAAAAAACTAAATATATAAAAATATTTATTTCTATTTTATAATATATTTAATTCTTTATATTTATTATATTTAAGATTATACTTAAATTATATATATAATTTTAGATTAGTTTACTTACTATAAATTAGTATAAAATAATAACTATTAAATATATTTTTAATATTTTATTTAATAAATTTTACTTTTGACTTAATTAATTTTTATAAATATTTTATAAGAAAATTTAATATAAGTAATATAATTTTATATATATATAACTTACAATAAGAAGCTTATTAATATTAAATATATTTAATATTTAAAACTTTTTTTAACTACTAGTAAGTAATTATTTAATTAAAAATAAATCTTAAAATATAATAAAATAAATATTTTTAATTCTAATTACTAAAGGTTTAAATATATAATAATATAGCATTATGTCAACTTTAAAAAATATTAATAAGTAATTAATAGTAAGACTAATAACTTTAATATATTTACTATTAATAATAATATTTAAAAATAATAATAAACTTAATAATTTTAATTTAATAATTAAAATTAGAAATTTATAATAAATAATATATATTAATTTTAGTGACTTTATCTTAATACAAAGAATTAAATAAATATAAGAAATAATTACTTAACTTATAATAATTTAAAAAATATAATAGATAATAATAATATATTTTAAATTACTAAAGTCTAAATTATTTAATAAATAATAATAATAGCTATAAGTATTTCTTATATAGCTTAAATTATATTTTAAAATAATAAAAATTAAGAAAAATTAAAATAAAATTATATTAGCTATATTTTATATAAAAAAATTAATATTTAATTAAATTAATTTTATTATATAAAATAAGAAAGAACTAGCTTATAATAAAAAAAAATAAAATAAAATTACTAAATAAATTTTTAGTAAATATTTAAGCTTTATTATTAAATTAAAAAAAGCTTTTAAAATAATTAATAAAAATAAATTAATAAAATAAAAATTATAATAACTTTAATAGACTAAATTAATATAATAATATATTATTTAATATTAATAAATTATGTTACATCTAGCATAAGAAAATAATATATAAATTATAAATTATAAATAAAAACTAAAAGAGAAAGTCTAAAATAAACTAATAAGAAATAAATTAATTATTAATATTAATAAATTAATAAAATAATCTATATAAATTAATAATTAAATTTATAAAAGAAAATAGGCTAAGTAATAAATAAAATAATAGAAAAATAATAGCATATTTATATAAAAATTATACTATTATATTAATAATAAATAACTTAAGAAACCTAAAGTAGATTTTTATAAATTAAAATTAATAGAATTAAATATTATAAAATAAAAAGATAAAAATAAATACTTATAAAATAACTAATAAAGACAAAAAATTATATATTATAATTATTAAAAAAAAGAAACATATAGCTTAAAATTATAAATAATTTAAAAAAAAAGTATAGCAACTTAATATAATAAATATATATATTAGTAATAATAACTTTCTAAATATTAATTTTAGTAATAAATTAAAAAGCTAAGACTAAACATAATATAAAAAATTATAATATTTAAATTATAAAAAAAAAGATTAAAAATTAATTAAAATATTTAATATACTAAGACTATAAAATATTATAATATAGCTTAAAGATAAAATTAATAAAGTATTTTAAAAAGTATTTAAAAAATTAAAGTAAAATAATGCTATAAAAGAAAAAAAAATTATAAAATATATATAAATTAAAATAAACTTTTTTATTAAAATTAGCATTAAAGTAATATATATAATAGTTATATAATTAAACAAAAATACAAGTAATATATTAAAAAATATTAAAATAATTATAAATTAAATTATAAGTATTAAATAGTATTAAAAAAAGAAGATATAGTAATACTAAATATAAAAAAAAACAAAAAAATAATATAAATAATAAATAAACTAATTCCTAAGAGAATTATAATAAATTAATAATAAATTATTAAATAATCTAAAAAATAATAAAATTATTAAATAATATATATAAAAATAAAGTATATAATAAATTTATAAAGATCTAATAAAAAATAATAAAAATTTTATTATTAAAAAATAATATAAAACTATTAAATTATTTACTAAAGAAAAAGAAGCTTTAAATAAAAAAAAATTATTTAGAATTAATAAAATAAAATTAAATAATAAAGCTAATAATACTAAAACATAATTAATAGATTTTAATTTATTAAAGCTAAAATATTATTAATTTAAAAATTCTAAAAAAAAAGAAAAAAAAGTATATTATTATAATAAGCTAAATTATTTATATATAAAATATTAAAATTACTTAAGATATAAAAATTTATACTAATTATTTTATTATAATAATAATTATTTAATATATATTTTATCTAAATAAAATAATAAATAGTTTCTATAAAAAAAAAAAAAATTAAAAAAAAAAATTATATTAACTAACTATAATATAAAAAGTAAAATATATAATATTAAAAATATAAATAATAAAATAAAAATATAAAATTTTAATAAATTTTAAAATTATTTATAATTATATAAGCCCACAATATTAAGAGAAATTATAAATATTTAAAAAAAAAAAATAAAATTAAGTCTTATTATAAATCTAAATAAAATAAAATTAAATATAAAAAAAATTACTAATAAAATAGAATTCTTATTTATAATTATAAAATAATATTAAAAGATAATTAATTTTAAAATTATAAAAATTAGCTTATAAAATATAATATTAAAAATATTATAATTATAAAAATATAATCTAAAGGTTAATTAAAAAAATAAAATAATATAATTTATTAAATATAAATATATTAAAATGCTAAAAGACTATCTATTAAATCTAAATAAAAAAAGAGATAAAAATAAGTTAATATTAAAAATAATTAAATTAAAGAAGATAGCTAATATATTAAAATTAAAAAAATTAAAAAAAATTTAAAAACTCTCTTTAAGTAAATTAAAAAATAAAATTATGCTTTTATATAAAAAATAAATTAAATTTATAAAGCAATTTATAAAAATAAATAATATAAAATAATAATTAAAATTAAAAATACTAAAAAAATATAAGCAATTTAAAAATCTCTTTAATTTAAATATTAATAAGAAATTGCCTATATATAAAAAATTTAACTATAAAATATCTATTAAGAAAAAAGAAATACTAAAATATATACTAATTTATTAATTTATAAAAAAAAAGATGTAATTTTTAAAAAATTATTTAAAAAAAAATTTAAAAAAAAGCTATATTAAATTAGCAAAATTACTAATAAAATATTTAATTCTATTTATATTAAAAAAGAATAAAATAAAAAAATTATATATAAATTATAAATAACTTAATAAAATTATAATTAAAGACAAATATCTATTATTATTAATTATAAAAATATAGAACACTATTAAAAAAATAAAATAATTTATTAAATTTAATATAATAGACGCCTACAATAAACTATAAATTAAAAATAATAAAAAATAGAAAATAGTATTTCTAATATTATTAAAATATTATAAATATAAAATAATATTTTTTAGACTTACTAATATATTAATAATATTTTAAAAATTTATTAACTATATATTAAAAGAAATAAAATATAATTATATTTTAATATACTTAAATAATATTTTAATATATATTAAGAAAAGCTTTAAAGAATATATATAATATATTAAAAATATACTAAAGAAATTATAAATTGTAAAATTATAATTAAAATTAAAAAAGTATAAATTCTATATTTAAAAGACTAAGTTTTTAGAATATTAAATTAATAATAAAGAAATTTAAATTAATTTTATTAAAATATAAATAGTTAAAAATTAGCCTATATTAAAAAATATAAAAGAATTATAAGTATTTATAAAAATAATAAATTATTATTAATAATATATTTATTAATATATATTTAATATAAAATTATTATTTAATTTATTAAAAAAGAAAGCTAAGTACACATAATAAAATAAATAATAAAAAATATTTAAAGAAATTAAAATAAAATTAATAATTGCATTAATTCTATAATAATATAACTTAAAAAAAGAAATAATAATTAAAATAAATATTTTAGACTATATTATAAAAGTAATTATATTATAATAAAATAAATAAAAAAAACTATAATTAGTTACATTTTACTTAAAAAAAATAATATTAATAAAATTAAACTATAAAATTTATAATAAAGAACTATTAGTGATAGTTATAATATTTAAATAATAAAAAATATATTTAATAAAAATAAAATATTTAATTAAAATTATTAATAACTATAAGAACTTTATATACTTTATAATTATAAAAATACTTATAAAAAAATAAATAAAATAATTAAAAATTCTATTAAAATATAATTTTAAAATTAAATATTATAAAAAAAAAGAGAATAAGCATATAAATATACTTAATAAATAAATAAATTATATAAAAAAAATAAAGACACTTAAGCTAATAATATTAAAATTTAATAAAAATAATAATTTAAAATATAATTATTAAATAATTATCTTAATAGTAACACTTATAATTTAATTAAATATTAAATTAAAAGAAAGAATTAAAAAAATAATTAAAAAATATCTTAATATAAATATAAATAAGAATTTAAAAGAAATAATTAAATAAAATAGTTTAATTTATTAATATAAATTAATATAAGTACTGCATTTAATAAAAAAAGAAATTATATAATAATATTATAATAACCTTAAATAAAAATATTTAGAAATTAAAAAGACTACTAAAAAAATTATAAAAAATTATTACTTTTCAAAAATATAAAGAAACATAAAAAGATATATAAAAAATTGTAATAATTATTAATAAAATAAATTAAATAAATATAAATTATATAAAAGCTTATATATAATTAAAATATTAGAAAAATTATAAAAATAAATTATAATAAATTTTATTACTAAGCTATTAACATTTAGAAAATTTAATATAATATTTATAATAGTTAATAAACTAATAAAATATATTTATATAATATCTATATAAGAGAAAGCTATAATAAGTAATATTATATATTTATTAATAAAATATATATTTTGTAAATATAATATACTAAAAAAAATAATTATAAATAAAGATTTATAATTTATAATAAAATTATAGAAAATACTTATAGTATTAATAAGAATAGAATATTATTATAATATAATATATTATTTATAAATAAATAGACAATTAGAATAGATAAATTAAATAATTAAATAATATTTATAGCACTATATAAACTATTAATAAAATAACTAAATAAAATATTTATTAGTAATATAATTTGCATATAATAATTTAATATATATAGTTATTAAAAAAATACTATTTTATATAAACTATAAAAGATATCTAAAACTTATATAAATATTAAAAAAATTAAAAAGCATTAATAATTAAGTATAAATATATATTATTAAATTATAGAAAATATATAAATATCTAAAAAAAAGAATTAATAAAAATAATAAAAAATTAATAGAAAAAGACTAAAATTAAAAAAAAATTAAATTTTAAGAAAAAAAAAAAGTCTATTTATTATAAAAAAATATTAAAATAAAATAATTAAGTAATAAACTAAACTACAAAAAGTTGGAATTATTTATAATTAAAAAAAAAATTAAAAAAGTAAATTATAAATTTAAATTATCTAAATAAATAAAAATATATTTAATTTTTTATATTTTATTATTAAAATTAGCATTACTAAATATTAATATAGAGAAACTAAAAATTAAAATTAAATAAAAATATAAAGTAAAAAAAATATTACAATATTAAAAAGTTAAAAGATAAATATAATATCTAATTAAATAAAAGAGATATAATATTTTAAAAAATACTTAGAAATTAGTCAAATATTTAATAAATTATTTATACTTAATAAAGAAATATTAAAATTAATAAAAGTTTAAAAAAAAGAATTTAAGCTATAAAATAATTAATTTATTAATAGATTTATTAATATAATATATAATTAATAACACTAATAGTTATCTTTATTAATAAAATAATTAAATTTAATTAAATTTTTAATTAATAAAGAATTTTTCTTATTTAATTTATTTAATATAATTTAGTTATAATCTAATATCTTAATATTATAATTTTTAAGAAATTTTTAATATTTTAATAAATAAATATAAATAATAAAAAAATAACTAAGCTCTTTATTAATTTTAATTAAATTATTTTTAATTTTCTTTTTAAATTTTTTAAACTTATCTTACTTAGTATTACTATAAAATGTATATTTATATTTATAATTATAATAAATATATTTAGCACACTTTTTATCCTTAAAAATTATAATATAAGAAATAAAGATAGAAAGATAATAGTTATATAAAAAAGATAAGTAGTAATTAATTTAATATATTTAATTATATTATCTCTTGCAATTAGCTTTAGAAACAAATAATATAATAAATTAAAAAATATTACTTATAAAATAGAATTAAAATTATATTAAAATAAGAATAAGTGCTCTATTTATATCTTTAAAAATAAAGATTTAAAAAAAAGAAATAATATTATAAATTAATAAGATCTAGCCCTACAAGAAAAAATAAAAAAAAATAAAATTAATATTATAAATAAAATAAGATAATAAATCACTAAATAATAAAAATTAATAAATTATATAATATAAAAAGATATATTTTTAGCATTAATAAATATATATTAATTAGATAAAATATATTAAAAAAAATAAATATATTAATAAAAAATTAGATATATAAGAATGCTCATTTCTATTTTATAATATATTTAATTTTTTATACTTATTATATTTAAGATTATATTTAAATTATATATATAATTTAGATTAGTTTACTTACTATAAATTAATATAAAATAGTAATTATTAAGTATATCTCTAGTACTTTATTTAATAAATTTTATTTTTAACTTAATTAATTTTTATAAATATTCTATAAGAAGACTTAACATAAGTAATATAATTTTATATATATATAACTTACAATAAGAAGCCTACTAGTATTAAATATATTTAATATTTAAAATCTTTTTTAACTACTAGTAAGTAGTTATTTAACTAAGAATAAATTCTAGGGCGTAACATTTAGTCTATTTTTAATTTATCTACTTTGCTAATTTTTTTTTAATTTATAGCTATTAGACTAGTTAATAGTTTAGTTTAGTTTAATTTAAAAGAGAGTCTAAACTACCTATTATAGTTTTAGTTTAGTTTAGTACTATATCTAAACTATACTAGTTTAGAAATAGATAATTTAGTTTTAAACTATTTAATTTATAATAAGTAGTCTATATACTAACTTAGGTTAGACTTAGTTATATAACTAAATTCTAACTTAAGTTAGTAAAATAGATAAATATTTATAATTTTATTTTAATAATATTTTTTATATATAGACTAATAGTGCTTTTAATCTTAATAAAAATTAGCTATTAATTAAAAATTAATAAAATTAATTTTATAACTATTTTTTTTTATTTAAAATCTAAAATATTTAAAAAGTAGAAATTTTTATTTATTATATAAAATTAGCTAATATAATCTATCTATTATCTAGCTATATTTTTAGACTATTAATTAAAAAATAAATTAGCTTTAGAATCTTATAATTAAAAAAAATATAAATAATAAATATATAGACAGATATAAGTCTTTTAAAAAATAATAGTAAAAATAAAAACTAGTAAAAAAAGTAAATATAATTAAATAATTATTATAATTTCTATTAAAAATAGACTAAAAAGACTATTTTTATAGATAGCATAGCTACTTACTATTAATTAAAAAATAGCTAATAAAAACTATTTTTAATATTCTTTTAAAACTATAACTAATAGACTATATTATTATAATAATATTAAAAAAATAAAAGAAATTGCTAAATAGTTATTTTTAAAATAAATATTTAAAATACTAATACTATACTAATTTATATAACTAACTAGAAGATAGTATATAATTAAAATATCTAAAGCTATAGCAAGAAGAGCTATATAAGTAATACTAAAATAAGCATTAAAAGTAGCTAAAAAAAGAAGCTTGAGTGCAAATTAAAATTCTTTACTAGCAGATTTTATTATAAATTATATATATTATTTTTTTATTATAAACTAAATCTTTGAAACTAAATTATATAAATTATTTTAATTTAAATTAGTATAATTTAAAGCCTTAGTATAGATATTAATTTAAATAATTTAAAACTAAACTAAACTAACTTGTTAGCTAGTCTAATTAGTATTTTATAATTAATTTATTATTATTTTATTATTAAAGTGACTTTACTTATTTAGCTAGCCTAGGTTAGCTAACCTAAAGACACTTTCCTTCACACTTAAGCTTTTATGCTTTAGTCTTATCTCCTCCCTTTTCGCCCATTAAAAGGTTTTTCGATCGTCTCTCTGTACAATAGGTGCAGCTAGCATACTATCGGACAGGAGCACAGCCAGGTGCAGCTACATTGCTGCAAGGCGGCCTATAGGCGAGAGGTGCTTCATATTGCAAAAGGATTTAATTAGGTTGGTGTGCGTGCTCTACCTTTTTATCGGTCTTCTTAGTCTTCTTTAGGATATTTGTCAATGTATAGTCCCACAACCGACATATTAGATGTTCCTAGTGCGTGCCATCTGCCAGGTCCTGCAAGGCGCGCGTTTCGAGAGAGATGTTGCACTGTTTGAAAAAGGTAGTGAACTGCCCTCTGAGACACCTTGCTCTCGACGCTGCGGCATATAAGGCGTAGCGCGGTGATGTTAGTGTAATTTAGGAATGCAACGATGAGCTCGACTAGCTCAATAGTTAGTGCGAGGGGAGACAGCAACATGGTGGCGAGGTGGAGGAGGAGAAGAGGAAAATGTAAGAAAAGAGCCCTGTTGCTTGCACAACTATTTGTGCAATTTGTGCGGGGTATAGCCTTTGTGGTCCCTAGGATTTGGCACCATCACTTAAATTTCGATATTCTAACTTACCTCGACCTTCACCTATTATATACGCCCTGCTTCATGATGCTGATAGAAATGATGTTGGCGGCCGTAGTTCGACATTTTGCTGGCCGCGGTGGGGAATATCATTAATCGCGGCACAGGCATATGCAAGCAATCTGCTATCGATAAGGATCTTCGCAGTAACTGAAGAGTCTATCGTCCAATTATCGCTATCTGCATCAATTCCATTTTTCTATCAGATTCGAAATATCCTTTTCTTGATTAAGATTCCAGGACTCTCAGGCGGCCAGTATAATCAGAGCTTATCTACAGCGGAAATACACCAAGGTCCAGCACTGCAAGTACTAATTCGTAATTAGCGAAGTATTCTTTCTCCAGAAAAACTGCTCAATATCTTCAGGCTCAAAATATTGGTGTTCACACTAGCAACATTAAAGACCTTCAACTTCCGCATTGATTTATTAATAGACGCGGTGATTTTCGATATGCGTACACTACCGGCAGGAATATACACGCCTCTCCCATGCTTTTTCAAAGAGAATGAAGATCTTGGTAAGTTACCCGAGGACAAATAACACGTACTCGCAGTAACAATCTGACCACCACGGATTTATAGACCTGGCGGCCTTTAAAAAACATGTCCAGTGTATGTTATCCAGCCATAACTACACAAACAAGATACTAAGTACGGGAGAAATAGTCATTGCACAGGCAGGAACAATTCCTCTTATCTCTGGGACAATGGGAGAAGCAGTTCACCTGGTAGGTTACACTTAAGAGGCAATTGATAGGGCCACCACACTGAAGAACAAGTCTAGAACCACGACGAAAGGAAGCAACTCATCAAGACAGCGAGGTCAGCTTTGGATGAGGTAAAGTTGTATGATACACCAATTGTGGCTGGTGCTGGTGCACCAAGTACACGGGAGTCCATCGAGCTCTCTGTGGAAGCGGCTGAGGCTGGAGCGGATTTCGTGATGGTAATACCGCCTGGCTATTATGCTGGAGCATTGTTATCCGACCCATCCTCGATAAAGAAATTCTTTGTTGATATTGCAGGTGCATCGCCGATTCCAGTGTCTGTTTACACAATCCTCTGTTTGATATTCAGCTAATTTTAACCAACCAAGTAGAATGCTTTACAATTTTCCCTCCGTCTCCAATGCCATCGACCTGGACAGTGATTTCATCGTGGATGTTATAAAACAGACCCCAAACGTGTGCGGGGTGAAGCTCACGTTAGTATCCTTGCACTCCAAATACATAATTAGAAGACTCAACATGATCACAGATGTGCCAATGTCGGTAAATTGACGAGGATAATGGCGCAGATTAACAGCCTTGAATTTCAGGCTGCTTACCCACGCAAATATCCTGACATCCCCTTCCGAGCAATTGATGGATTCATTGACTTTCTACTTCCATCAGTTGCAGTAGGCTCATCCGGAGCCATCAGTGGTCTTCCGAATCTCGCCCCCGTAAGGGTTTCTTCTCTCAAGCCTGGATAATCCGCTGACTTCGGCCCAGAAAGTATGTGTTAGGCTTTGGGACCTCTGTCAATTGCTCAACGATCCAGTCCAATATAAAGAAGCACAACGACTTCAGAATATCATCTCACTAGCAGATGGGATTGCATTGAAGATTGGGGTTAGTAGTGCAAAGTAGTCTTTCCACAGAACCGACACTGATGATATCTGCTGCTAGATCGCGGGTATGAAGGCATTGTTGAACTTGCGGACTGGGTATGGTGGGAAGCCACGGCTACCTCTCCCTGCTATAAGCAAGGAAAAGGCTGAAGAAATATTATCTGAACCATTTATGAAGGATTTGCTTGATCTCGAGGCTTCGCTCTGAAATCTAGCATTTGTATGTGGTGGGATATGATAAGCTGATAAGGACCCGCATTACCAATTGCGGTAACAACTAGTTCTGGTTTATAAAGGGCTTATCTCTCGGCCGGTTACTGCTTGATACTGTTCTTTATCATCTCCATTTAAAATTCATGTTGGCTCTCATTATACCATAAGAATTGAGCAAGTTAACATGGATGTTGAGATAAGACCTGGCCGTCTGTATAAGTCACGCAAGTCGCGGCCATGCGACGCTTGCCGTCGTAGAAAGGTGACTTGTATAATGCCCTCGGGTCCGCCGTGCCAAAGATGCGTTCATTTCTGCAAGGACTGCACCTTTGAGCAAGCCCCTACAAAGCGGAAGCGCCCAGGGCGCTCGACACAGCATACACTAGAGGAAAGACCTATTTTTGAGCAGGGGTTGGTAGAATTATTCCCTAAAAATTCTTATTGAACCAGTATGTTAACAGCACGATAGACAGCGGGGATGTGAGAATGGTCCTGTTCCTTTAACGAGCGTATTTTCTTCTTCGTTAGAAGGCGATACAGATGCACGAGGTGGCACAGTTCTTGCAGAAAGCATGATATCTGCGGCCTCGGATCAGAATAACACGCCTTCAGAAGCTAGCATGCAAAATAATTCAGATATTTTATCGCAACATGGTCCAGGCTCATCGACCAACAGTCCACGGATACATAACACATTCGAGACTTCTCTTGAATTTATTCCAAATGCTTTCAGTTTCTATATAGGTCCAACTGGTGTGGCTGACATACATCTTCTGAATCGGCTGGAATATGATGAGATGCATATGTCTAAACCAAAAGTTAGAGGCTTAAAATATCGGCTTGTGCACCCAAAGACGGACAACAACAGCTTTGTTCCACGGACTCTTTTTGGAATAACTGACCATGCACTTCTGGACAAGGCAGAGCCAAAGGTTGAGACTCCAACAAATGAGGAAGCTTGGCTAGAGTTATGGAGGATGTTGGATCCGATGGCAGCGTGGCATCTAGTCGGACTCTATGCTCGATTTGTTGACCCCTACTTTCCGATTCTATCCCACTATCAGATTCCAAACACCCCAGACGCTCTCAGCAATATGCCACTATCTTTATTGACCGTCATATGCGCGACTGCTATTCCTTTTATAATGTACGATCAAGCCCTTTACACACTTCTTCTACACCCACCCTCTAGTCAGGAGCTTTATCACCTGGCCTGGCTCGGAATCTCAGAAGAACTACATGCCCCGACACTATCAACACTCCAGGCTTGCCTTATTCTTCAGCAACGGCCTCCAACGAATCTGTATCTTTCGGACACTGCATTTACGTGGAGTTTGATGTCCACTGCCGTTTCAGTTGCGCAAACTATTGGGTTACACCGAGATCCAACTGCATGGCTTGCAGTTCCACTATGGGAACGAAAACTACGACGACGGCTATGGTGGGCTTTATGGGCGATGGAAAAATGGATTGGACTGGCTCGTGGAATGCCGACCCATCTTCACGATGACGATTTCGACGTGCTACCCTTAACTTCTGATGATATCGACAACACTCTTACTCCGTTAACTAATGCGCATACGAATATTTGTCACTTAGTCACGTTGACATCTATTCTATCCGATATACAGCGCACATACTATAGCGTACGAGCAATCCATAAAACCTCACATGATCTGGAATACTCGTTTCACGCTGCTCGTTCCGTCCGAGCCAGGCTAAAGGATTGGCGTGACAATCTTCCAGATACGTTACGATTCAGCTCTCGTTCTAGAGACCTTTTACATTGCGAAGAACTCGACGGTAGAGGCTCACTTCATCTATCATACATAGTTACCCACATGACACTATTTCGTGCTCTCCTACGACCCTTATCGGAGTGGCCCAGAATCCTTACGCAATCACCCACTCAGCAAGCAGAAGCAATATATGAAGGTGCAAAGGCCATAGTTAAGGGTGCGATGCTCTGTGTAAAGGAATTCGTTGAATTTATTGAAAACTTGACTGAGACTCAGTGGAATGCATTTTGGCATAGCTGTAAGACAGAGCTTCCTACCTGTGAGAAACAAACTAATGCGGTATAGGGAGTCGCCCTAACTTTGCCATTGCGGGATCGTTCATAGTACATATTCTACACACAATAGCACCCGTGAAACAACCTCAGAAACTCCAATTATCTGAAACTGGGTGCAATACTAGTGAGCTAAATTTCAGTACTGAGTACCGTGAACTTCAGGCTTTGATTCGGAGATGGCGTTGGGCAAACCGAGTCTCGGCACATGGCGCGGCAGGAGTAAAAGGCCTTACAAATTTGGGATTGCTAAAAGTAGAACCTTTGATGGGAAGTTTTGGTCCTGAAATTGAGACTCAAGACTTAACTCGTACATAAGTGCATGCATGTGATTCTCAAGTATGGTAGTTTCTGTATTTGATTCAAGAAGTGACAAAATGAAAAACATATTGCATCAGCCTTACGACTATGAGCAGAAATCAACATAAATTCAACATGACTCTTGCCTCATCCTTCGCACACTCTCCATCATCTTCTTCGACCAAACTAGGTACGGGGATATTGGCTAAAGGGGTCAAGCGGAATGCATGACGGCGTGCTCCCGCCTGATAATCCAACGTCTGAGAATGCTGTGTAACTCTCTGATCCCAAAGAACGACTGTTCCAGGCTCATACCGGACACGACAGCAGAAATCATGGCCACGATTGATATGATCGAACAGAAATTTGAGCATGTAGTCAGACTCTTCATCATCCCACCCTACGATTCGCTGTGTGTAGGAGGAGTTGACAAACAATGCCTTTTTCCCAGTGACTGGATGCACGGTCACAACTGGATGGACTGCTTTGGTAATTGGGCGGCGTAGGACGGCCAAGTCGCCATTGTCTCGGAGCTCACGGGCAATAGGGTTAGCAGTGGTGTGAACGGCTCTCAGTCCTTCGAGGCGTTTTCTAAACGACGGGGAAAGACGTTCATAAGCGCGGACCATCTTTAAATTTTAGTTAACATGTGTCCATTTCCCGGTTAAGGGGTGTAGCGTACATTTGAAATGATCGTGTCACCACCTGCACCAGGGGGCGACTCAAGCATGCAGAAGAAAGTAGTTCCCGGTGGTTGTGTTTCAGGGGACTGTCTTCCACATCAGCTGAGAGCTCATATTAGAACAAAAATATCTATCACCTGGTCTACATGGAACTGGATGGGACTCTTTCTTGCCCAAGACTTCCGAATTCGAAGATCGCTGACCATAGTTAATACCGTTGCTTGAAACTAAGGACGAACAAAACCTACTTCATCGAGTCATACACGATAACAAATTCTTCTGTTCCAGATGACTTTTCACATGCTTTTGGATGAGGCATCCATCCATGCTTATGGAGAGGGCCTGGTATTTTATTAATATCGGCATGGTTTTTCTAGAAGACATTAAAGTGAACAAACCGAAGTGCCTGATTTATGGTTTGTCAGAAAGTATTCATCTAGGACATCTTGTATTAATAGTAACTCACGAAGCGATCTCCTTTTGTTTTTCAAATCCAATATCTGTAAACTTTTGATCTCGGAATACCAAACAACCGCGTTGGGCACATAACAGCGCAAGTTCGTCCAAGCCTTCAGAAGACAAGTCAGACTATTTGTAGGCACCATCAGTAAATGAACATATTAATTTATACACAAAATATGACATGGATTACAATTTGCACTCCTTGAATTTCTGTTCCGCAATGCGGACTTAATTCAAATACTTTCGTGGCGCCTTCAAGGAGATTTGGTAATTTGGGGTCGGCACGGTGACCGGGATCAATATGTTCAAAGGGCCCAACAGGCTCAACTTTCTCGAGAGGGTCATAATATGCTTTTAGATGTATTAGCTTTGAGTAATTAATTCCTAGATGGTAATGAATGAGCACGTACGTAAGTAATCCGGGTAGAGAGGACCGCGGTCCTCGATAGAAGGTGCCAGTGATTCGTCTTTACCAACCATAGTGTTTTCCTAAACAGAATCAACAAAATCTAGTAAGTGTAAAGCAACAAAGTTGATAACTCTGTCTCCATGTGACGCATTCAGTGTTTTGGATATTCGCGCAGGTTGCTTTTAACTGTCCCTTGAAACCCTCAAACTCGGGCAACAACACAGGTGTCCTCATTACGGCAAATTCTTTCCGTGCTAACAAAAATGATATGACCTCACCCAGTCTGATCTACTGATTGTTTTCCCCATCTTAGATCTGGCCGCTATGTGCTAATGCGCGGCCAGGTTCCCCGCGCGGCCAACTTGCAGATAGAAGCTTCCGTTATCTAAATAATTCTCATTGGCGGATGAGATTCTTATCTACCGCTTCCACCTTCTTTGTAGCCCCTCCACTAGCTTATCGAAAAGAAGTTCTATTAAGTCCTATCCAATGTCTTTTCTATCGTCGGTCCTTGTTTCCAGTATCTCGGGCGCGTTAGTTGATATAGGTAAAGCTCGTATACGCTGCAAAGGTATTCTTGATTTGCAGCGGGTAACAGTCGTTGATTCTCCAATTCAATTGCTGTGATTAGTGATTGGCGCTATCTCAATCTTTCTTTTCTTCTGTTTGTTGGGGTTGATCCAAACTTTCTCTTACTACTATCTCCCAAGGATAACTAAGATGGAAATAAATATATAGTCAGTTGCTGGTTCCTCTGCTAGTCGTAACTGAAGCTTGAACATTGCGCCCGGAAAGCAGTGCACACAGGTCTTTGGATTGCTAAATTCTCTTCGTACAATCGGGTCTATTGAAGCACATCGCGAGATTTCATCACAAGATTTTTTTTTTTTCAATGGATACCAATGAGAAATCGCTTTCAGCGGATCGCATGGATGCCGAGAATTCCATTGCAGTGATCCCTGATGCAGCAATCAATGCAATCAAAGCTGGGAAGAATAAAGATGTCGATATTGCAGCTCAACTTATTGCCCAGTATAGGGAGCAAACGAATGGAGACGAAAGTTGGACACTTGAAGAAGAGAGGAAGCTGATGCGTCGGTTGGATTGGTGGTTGATTCCTATTGTAAGGTGACCCAATCCAGAGTTCTAGAAACCCAATTTTCCTTTGTTGACAGTAATATTGAATTGATTTAGTTATTTGTTTGTGCCACGCTCTCTGGATTAGACAAGACGGCAATTTCGGCTGCTGCCATCTATGATATCAAGAAAGATCTCAATCTCACCGGTCAGGACTATTCTTGGGTTGGGTCAGCACCCTTCTTTGGAGGCCTCGCCTTTATGGGACCATCAGCGTATTTACTGCAGAGGTTGGAGAAGTCCAATAGACTTGATTTCCAAGACTGATTATATTCTAACATTTGCAACAGGATTCCAGCAGTACCATATTTTGCCTTCAATGTCCTCTGCTGGGGTGTGTTAGAAATGTGCATGGCTGCCTGCACCAGCTTTGGAGGGCTTTTTGTCTGCCGCTTCCTCTTGGGAGGGTGCGAATCTCTTCTTATCCCCGCTGTGACCTTAATCGTGTCCATGTGGTATAGACCGGAGGAGCAGCCGAAGAGAAACAGGTACGGATGTTATTGTCCCCCACTCTATGACAGAAATTATTCTAATATATGTCAATTAGCATAATCCTCAATGTGGTTGCCCCGATTATTAATGGCTTTATTGCATGGGTTGTTGGTTACTACCACGGACCGTATGCAACTTGGAAAATTATCTTTCTATTAATAGGAGCTATTACCATCTGTTGGTCAGCTGTGGTCTACTTTTTTCTGTACGTGACTATCAGCCCTTGGTCGATTAACTATAGTTTTAACAAAGAAAGCCCGAGCAACCCAATCGAGACAAAACTACTCAGTGACCGTGAGAAATTTATCGTCATCCAGCGAAAGGCTGCAGATAATACAGGCATTGAATCTAAGACAATCAAGAAGGAACAAATTTGGGAAGCTATAATAGATCCTAAGACATGGTTAATTTGGTTCGCCATTATGGCTTTACAAGTTCCCAATGGTGGCCTCACCACCTTTAACACTTTAATTATCTCCGGGCTGGGCTTCGACTCGTTGCAGACATCGCTTCTCGCAATGCCTCCTGGTGCGATGAGTACCCTTTCTGGGATTGGTCTGTCTTATCTAGCAGCGACGACGCGGCGGTACCGAACGCCAATTGTGGTTGTCTCTATTTTGCTGCCACTTCTTGGAGCTATTTTGTGTTATGCGCTCCCCCGTACTAATTTGGCTGGACAATTGATAGGTTTATATATTTTATAGTATGTCTCTATCTCTAATACTTTACTCACTATATACTCTATGCTGATAGTTTTTTTTAGCACATACTGGGCACCCTATATAACACTTGTCTCTGTTTATCAGGCAAATATTGCTGGACACACAAAAAAGTAGGTAATCCTTTTAGTTAAAGACTATAGATATTAACATATATTCTCCAGGGTCGTCCTTTATGCATGGTTCTTTATCGCATGGGCCGTTGGAAATATCATTGGACCGCAAACCTTCCGCCAAAGTCAAGCTCCAGCATACACGGGCGGAACTATTGCTATGATCGTATGCTACATTTTTGCTATTACCGCTATACTAGCATATGGATTCCTTTGCCATTATGAAAATAAGAAAAGAGCGATTGAGATTGCAAATAATGTTGCAGCTGATAAAGATTGGTTAGATTTGACGGATATACAGAATAAGGGATTTAAGTATACGACTTAATTACCAGTCTTCTAACAAGGGGGTTTCAAATCATATTTTTGATAGTATTAGGCCCTGTCATGATCTACAGGTGTACCTATTTTGGTTACTGCTTATCTTTTTTTTTTTTTTTTTTTTTTTTTTTTTTGA
>JAPVCE010000017.1:19581-78514 GCA_029606265.1 Paecilomyces dactylethromorphus
TTTATGATTTCTGTCCAAAATATTACATAATTATCTATTTTTGCATAGGTATAATAGACCATATACTTGTCACAACTAGGGTTTTGGCTAGCTCAGGCGTTCAGTGTTACAAGTCTGACAACGGCGGAACTAAGGAGGGGAACGAAAAGCCTCGACAGGGTTATGTTCATGAGTGTAACATTTATAAGAATTGAAGACAGGATCACAGGAAGCTTTAAACATAGAGAGCCGTAATTCGACAAAGCTCAATTCTGCTGGAGAGAAAAGGAGTACAAAGAAAGTGGTGTGAATATCTCAACAGTGATTCAACAGCTTTAAACTAATCCTTTGGAGAACGTGCATATAAACAATGATAGCACAGTGCTAATATGTAAAAGAAACCTAACAGGAGCCCTTCGAATATCCGACCTATCACAATGGGGACTTTCCCAATATTTCTTTCCAGAGTGATTAATTTGGCCTTCTCGGATTAAAGATCAATCTCATTTGATGCAAAATATAGAAAAGCCTTAGAGATTGTGCGGTTTGAGGCTAAGTGCTACACCCTGAGATCTGCTTAGCTAAACATCCACTTACTAATAGTTAGACCGGCTAACAGGTCAGTTTAGGTTAGTTTAGAGAGAGGTCTGAACCGCCTATTATAGTTTTAGTTTAGTTTAGTAAGTCCATTTTCGGGCCGAGGCAGCGTATTACTCGGAGATAAGATCCCGCAGGTGCATAAATCCGCGTCAGCCAATCTGCGGCGGGGACGGCACCGTCGGAACGGGACCGGCGGTGGAGTTATCTAGTAGCAATTGGACTTTCTGGTTCCGGAACGCGACTGTCACCTCCTCCTTATCATTATTATTGCTAACCATTACTGCAACAGCCGGTAGAATAATAACACATTCATAGCATGACAAATAACCGTAACTTACTCTAGAATGGAAAGTGCAGGTGCCGTTCGCCTTCACGACGACGGTCGAGGGCCAAGGCAACAATGGTGGCAGTATTGTGGTATTCACCTTCTGTCGCCTCCCTAAGCCCGTGAAACAAAGGGTATATATATGTATATCTATCTCTGCTAAATAGGTTGATAGCAATTTACTTCAAGTTCGATTATGTTTACCAATCTTTTTTACCTTCTTTGTTTGCTGACCACCAATCTCATCTCCCAAGTTGAAACAAGGGAAGAAAGATGTTTTTTTACAACACTTACCCAGGCTTCCTCTACCGCCAATTCTTTATCTGTCCCTCCAAGGCCCCATCCTCTGTGGGTCTCTATGGACGAACTGGCTTGATTACAGGGTCCAACACAGGATTGGGATACCATGCCGCCGCCCAGTTGCTCTCCTTGGGCCTCACGCGGCTCATCATGGCGGTGCGAAACATGTCAAAAGGAGAAGAGGCGCGAAAGCGGCTCCTAGAATCTCTGCCTAAGTCAAACAATCCCCCAGTGGTAGAGGTCTGGGGGGTCGATTTGGCAAATTACAACAGCATCATTGCGTTTGTAGACGCTCTGAAGAAATCCGGGATCATTCTAGACTTTGTCATCCTGAACGCGGGGGTAGCCAGCTTCAAGTTCGTGCAGAATACGTCCACCGGAAATGAGAGTAGCATTCAAGTCAACTGGCTGAGCACGGCGTTAATGACATTGTTGCTGCTCCCCCTGTTGGACCATCAGGCCGCTGCGCACGTCGGGCGTCCACGTCCCATCATCTCCATTGTGGGTAGCGAGACGGCGGCGTGGGCGAAATTCAAGGAGGCACAGATCGTGACCAGACAGCATCTGACGCTCCTGCAGACCTTGAATTCTGAAGAATACTTTGATATAGGCGATCGATATTATACGTCTAAGCTTCTCTACCAGCTTTTCTTCCTCGAGCTAACGCGCCATCACCGGTCTAGTACGCAGCGCTCATCAGGAGCGGTCCTCAATTTGGTGAACCCCGGTTTCTGCTATGGATCAGAGCTCCATCGCGGCGCGGAAGGTGCGTTAGGGAAGGCTCTGGGTGGTATTAAACGCGTGGTCGGACGGCCTGTCTCGGTGGGTGCCCGTACACTAGTTCACGCCGCTGTTGTGGCTGGGCCGGAGTGCAATGGGGAGTACTTAAGCGATAACAAACCGGCTCCATTTGCAGGATACGGCGACAGCAACTCGGGCCGGATCACGCAGGGCAAGGTGTGGGACGAAACGATGACGGAACTCAGCAAGGTAGTGGACATGACGAAGTTGTTGAGCAAGATTTGAGCGTGTTGTGATGGAAAGACTATTCCTGTTTGATTGGTGAAGGAAGATCTCTCTCATTTTCTGTTCTTTTCTTTATATGGTTCCGCTGGCTTTTCTTGCTTTTCTTGTTTCTCTCTATCCATCGCTCTACTCTAATTAAAGCCTGGATCTGTTACTTAGTTCGTCGCTGTTAGTAAGCCGGAATCCAGTCCTTAGTTAAATACTCTAGTCTCTGGGGACATCTGTCTCCACTCCCCCACCCGAGTTCCCGCCCCCATCAGCATCGGCATCAGGATCAGTATCTCTGTACTACTGCCACGCAGTCATGAGTCCTCCCCCAGCGAAGTTAAGGCATCTAAAAGAATCTTAAATCCATCTTCAAGCTGTTGGTTAGTGATGGGTCGTCGTCTATTATGGATGAACATGACCATGCCCACAGCATTGCCCTTCCATCCAACGCTGATTTTACCAGCGATAACCTGTTCCGCTATCTCCCCCTCCACCGTGTCCTGATCTGTCTACCATGCCAATATGCGGTCCAACCGAGTGCGGTCATGCGCCATCTAAAGGAGATTCATCATCTGAGCCATGCCCAACGCAGATCTTTCATGGAGTATGCCTCCAAGTTCCCGCTTGCAGATCCCAAGGACGTTGTTCCTCCCGATGAATCCCATTTTCCGGTGCCATTCTTGCCGGTCTTGAGTGGATTTGCATGTAGATTTCCAGGGTGCGAATATCTTTGTGTCACCGCCAAACGGATGAGACATCACTGCGTATCGGTGCACCAGATCTCGGGTCGGGAGGGCTTGGACTGGTACGCTGCGAAATTGCAGACCTTCTTCAGGGGCAATGCCCTCAGATATTTTACGAATCGATCGTCCATCATGCCTCCTTCGGACCATTCCGATGTGTGTTGGAGCGAGAGTAACAGCAATACTTCTTCATTAAGTACAGTAAGTGAATTTCGGCAGGATCAAGATAGGCCGAAAGCTTGTCTGCTAATTCGACGAATTTTATATATAGCGCGCTCGGTCGACTCCAGCAAGCAACCCAACAGTACCTATCGCTCTAAGCAGAAGTGATTTCAAGCTCTTTCGTCACTATGTGAACTTTACATATCTTACTCTTTCTAGCCAACCCGCTGTAGAGCGAGTGTTCAAAAAAGTTGTTCCACAACTAGCGGTCGAGTTCCCTTTCTTGATGCACGGCATCTTAGCATGCTCAGCTCTGCACCTAGCATACGGAGATCCATCGCATCGGTCAAGATATGTCATTGACGCACTGCGTCATCAGGAGCTTGCTATGCCGGAATTTCGATCGACTATCCTGCATGTGAATGAACATAACTGCGAAGCGGTTCTCGCCTTCGCCTTTATGCTAGTTGCCTGCGCGCTAGGGACGGAGGGGGAAGAGGGTGGGAATCTGTTCCTCTTTCCCAATGGCATGGGCAATGATTCACAAACGATCCATCTCCTTCGTGGCGGATGCTCGATGCTCTGTTCAGTTTGGTCCAAGATCAGCGATGGACCGTTGGGCCCACTGAGTGAGCTCTGGCGGGACAACCTCGGTGTCTCGATAGATCTGGATACTGATCCGCTACTCCACTCCCTCTTTTCCGTCTTGCCTGATAGATCGTCCACGATGGGCTTTTGGTCGGCAAGTGTTTATCGTAGCGCAGCTATTCTCTTGGCAGAGGCATTCGAATTTGCCCGTCAACGGGGGGCAGCGTTTACCGTCTGGGACGCCCTGAATGCATGGCCCTTGCGTGTGCCCTCTGAATATTTAGATCTACTTCAGGCAAATCATCCAGGGGCACTGCTACTCTTAGCGTATTACTTTCTGCTTCTGCAGACCTTGAAGCCCTCGTGGTTCTTCGAGAGTCGCGTATCCCACTTACTTGACGGTATCGGCCGACGATTACAAGGCAACAGCCCAGCCAATATATGGCGATTGTTCCTAGAGATTCGGTCAAAACACTCCCTTTAGTTGCTTACTGCTATGTTTTCCTTGTCATTTTTCTTGAGGTGAATATTGATTTATGCTACGAACTTGTTTCTGCTACCCATACCGAAGTGTCGGATGATGGATCGCCTCTACGTGTTTTAGCTCCACTGACCTTTCTTCCTCGTTATCGTGCGGCTGTGTGTAGACCAATGAAAATCAAAAGGACTGAGGTTACAGGTTCTTAGTGCATTTCGTATTAATACAGACCTGTCAGTTTGGTACTAGACTTCCTGCGTTCGCCCAGCAGGAAGCTTGCTTTGAGATTCCTCTCGACACTCGAGGCTATAAAAGACACATTTCTCTCTGTGTATAGGCAGACTCTTCCTGACTGCGTCTAAGTCGTTGATCTTCAGTGATCTCTCCTATTGCCGGACAGTGCATCTACTAATCCTAATAGAACTAGATATCGAGGTTCATACCCATACTCTTTGATCAAATAGATCATCAAAGGAGACATCCTGCAAACGGCTCACCGCTCATTGAGGTGGCTTAAAGGGCAATGTTGTTCTTTATTTGTCGTTTAACATCAAAGTAGGATAGATTGCATTTAGTTAGGATAGTAAGCAATCCAGAGGATTTACTCCCTAATGCTAATATCGCTCCTAATATTGTCTCCGTGCCCTAGGATTCGACAATAACAGATCCGCTAGACCTGATTTTTTGAAGACTAGTAGACACAAAGAAAAAGCCCTGATTAACAGTCTAATGTAATTTACTAGTTCTTGGGAAGAATCTAAACCTCATAATCTGGGTATGTCGATTGGATCCCTTTTTCCAGCTTCTCGGCGCATCGGGCCCCGGACATGCAGGATAGAACACTATAGTTCTCGCAAATAAATGAATCCGCAGAAAGTGGTGAAAATATTGCTCAGGAAATCTAGCTAAACAGAATTTCTGCGATTATGTAAGCAGTCTAGTGTAGACAGCTCTTCAGCCAGATCAGGCCTAGAGCTCCAACAGAACTATATTAAGAACTGACTGTCCTGGAACCTCCTGTATCTTATTTTCTCTCCATATTTGGCATTTTTATTGGCCAAACGCGCTCCAAATTAAGGGTTACGGAATTAGCGCTATTTAAGTTGATTAGAGGATGTATTTTATTTGATAGTAGGTTTACGTCACTTTAAGAGTGTCTGTGCAAAGTTAGCCGACTTATGTCGCCATCTGTACCAGATAATTGGACAGAGACTGAAGTGCCCGAGGCAGAAGACGACTAGTTGGTTGTTTCTACAAGATCAGGTAAAAAAATAGCTCCATTATAATCAATAATGTGATAGTTATGTAGCATTTCGATATAGTAATAATATACTTGTACTACTATGGTCTTATAACCGTAGCCTGCTCAATAGACTCCCACTGGTTTACTAGTCGCTGCTTGTTTAGCGTTCGCCAACCATTCGGACCTTCTTCAAGACCATTCATTTTCCCCTGTGGTGCTTGCCTCCATTTAAAGAGTCGCGTATATTCTGTGTCCTTGCCTTCTACCACGTCCACAATATGCTCACCTAACACGGGCAAAAATTTAAATCCATGCCCACTACCGCCACTTGCCACCATAAGGCCCGGTGTATTCGGAACGTGATCGATAAGGAATGAATTGTCTACTGAGTCCGTATACCAACACAGACGTGCGGTTAGAGGTAACCCAACAAGATCTGGCATGTTTTCGGCACAAAATTTGCGAATCGAATCCATAGCTTGGCTCGGTATTCCTCGAGCATCACGTTGTGGATAGGATACTAGATGGCCCTTCGTGTTGCTGTATGCGAAGTTGGTGTATTTTGCACCGCGGAAACCAATCTTCACGATTCCACTGGCAGTACGAGGAAAACCATAAATACCTCCGACCTCAGTTCCGGTTGGGGACCAGCCGCTGATTCTCCAGGACCAGGTAGGGAATCGAGATGCATCATACTTCTCCCAGAGATCTGGCCGGTTTTTTGGCAGTTGAATTCTGACCACACTTCCAGCAGTTGCTTCGAGGAGTTGCGTAACGTCTGGTACAAGGGCAGGCGTCCAACTTCCAGCAGCCACCATTACCAGGTCCGCCGGATAAGAAGAGCCATCCATAGTCTTGATTCCTGTCACTCTTTCCCCGTCACGTATGTAGTCTTGAAAAGCATGTTCTTGACCAAACTTCACTTTAACGCCCATCTGGCGGCACAAATGTAGAACCCAGGCGCATGACTTGCTCGCCATCACATATCCACCAGTGTTATCAAGGATACCATCGTAGCCTAGGCCGCGCTTACTACGGTTAAAAGGGTCCAGCTTGCTCGAATATACACCATCTATTTCTGCGGCATGTCTCCGGTTTTCATCGCTAACACGATATTGTGTCCCTTTGAGATGTTCCGGGAAGCTCTCCTGTGTGCTTTTTTCGGCTGCGTCGAGACCGTCCGAATCTGTAGCTCTTAAGAAACCACAGTTCTGCCATAGTTGATCTGTAAATGAAAGGCCTCGAGGAAGCTTTTTAGCTTTCCGCACTTCGTAGTTCCACTGTTCCCAGACTCGCAGTGCTTTGAAGGCCAGTTTCTCGTAGAGCTTCTGTTCTCCATATGAGGCTCGGATAACTTTGTTTTCGTCGGCACTCGCTGCCTTTGAGCTCCCGTATGCATTCTCATCGTAGGGTTCAGAATCGAAAATAGTAATGTTTTGATAGCCCCGTCGTGCAAGGTGAAGAGCTGATGTCAATCCGAATACCCCAGCACCAACGATGATTATCGGTTTGTAATATCTCGTTTCGCGCAGTATACTTCCTTGTAGTCCCTTTTCTAGTCTTGGGAACTTCCATGCTGATAAGAGAACTGAGGAATGAGTTCTGTCAATCAGCTTCACGACTTTTTCTCCTAATATAGGCATAAATATGCTGTTATCACTTCCAAGAACCGATATGAAAAGATTTCCGATCTCAGGATGGAAATCTACTACAGGATTACCACTGGGCGTCTCTATAAGCCAAGACAATGCAGACCTCGCTAAAGGTTCCTGTTCAAACTCAGGAATCAATTCTCCCAAAGCCTTCCGGATCATATTTTCTGCATCCAGAGGAACTTTCCACGATGACTCTAGTGGGACCGTGAAGGTACTTTGTTCTCCGGTAAGAGGATTAGTCGTCGCAACAGTATTTTTGTAACCTGTCGAACGGCGAAGACACTTAAACAGTCCGTTCATTGGGGGGAATATGGTAATCCCTGTGGACTGGTTGATCAGGACCGGTATATCTTTGTACTTCTCGGTAAGGTCATCTGATGGCTTCAACCAGACGACATCATGTCCACTAACATCTACCCCGGGAAGTAGGCTTAGGAGGGCAGAAGATGTAGTGTCCGGCGCCCAAAAAACGAGGCCTGCCAGAAAGTCTGAGTTGTCCAGGAGACGGACACCTTTTGCCTTTTTCCCTTCTAACAAGATGCTCTGTATCGCATGTCCAAAAATGAACTTAATGTTAGATTGTCGTTGACATCGCTGGTAGAGAACCATAACCAACTGGTCAAAATCCACAATGGCCCCAGCAGGGTATAGATATGATTCTTTCCAATGATTAGAACTAGATGGAGGCTCAGTTTTCCCGTGGTGCAGATGGGCGAACAAGGCCTTATGGCTATGAAAGTGCTCAACGGAGCCAGTTGTCGTTTCCGAGTGTTCCCTGAAGGCTTTTTGCTCGAGATACTTGATCGTGTCGAAGCTTGTTTGCCAATCCTTGCTTGACTCAGGATCAGAAGAATCATGAGCGCGAACAATACCTCGCGGATAGACGTAACGACGGAGATCGCTATCTCGGAGTATCGCTTGCTGGGCTTCTAAGGCTGAGTTCAAGCCTATGGGGTCCATGTAATCATTTTTCAGGACGCACACTGTGCTTGGAGAAAATTCATTCGTGATTTTGGGGGACTGCTTGTCTATCACTGTGACTTTCACCATAGGATAACTATAGGATAGCGCAAGAGCGATGGATAGACCCTGACCACTGCAGCCAACGATGATGATAGATTCAGGAACAGCCATATTTCTTGGTTCAATAGGATGGAAGTGAGAAAAGGAAAACATAGTCCAGATTATTTATATGCCAGTCCTTTTCTTTTATAGAGAGGGTAGTGTTCGGAATTGATGACCTAATAATTTAGCTATCGGAGATACGGATGTATGTTAATTCGAGGAAGTAGGATCCATCCGTCCACAAGGTTCATCATAACTGAAATTAAAATTTAAGAAACTAAGGTTCTCAATTGAGGACCTTGTGGTTCTTGACCAATGCTGTAAGAAGAAAATACTCCCTTGACAGGGAAGAGAAAGGAAGTTTGATGCCAAGATGTTACAGAACGGGTGGCTGCGGGTAATGCGGACGCTAGAGAATCTTATCTCTGTGATCCCACATAGCATGGATAACCTTGAATGTCCCTGCATATAAGGGTATTGTAATGCATATTGAAAAATACAACCATTGTATAGGGAAACTACAATTAGAATGAGCAAGATAGTTAAATTGAGCACTCTTCCAGCATATTTGGCACACACCATTGCTAGGTCATCCAGCTTTTCAATCTCCATCGATATGGAATCTATCATTCCACTTCCACTCACCCCTCCATTGGGTCATCCTGTACCCAACGTCCGCCATGCTGTATCAGTTCAATTGCCCACGTGGGACGATATTAAAGAGATGTTTACCGGTGCACCACGTGTGAAGAATGTCCAACAAGCAGGCTATCCGAGATCTTTTATACATCAAGACGTGAAAAAAGTACTGTTTTATATGATATCCCTATAAAATCAAATCAATTGTTGAGCTAACAACAGTCTATCTTGTAGCTTCATCAAATATGTCGAGAAAGATTTGCGCCTCCGTCAGACTCTTGTTTCCTTTTCCCTAGGTTCGAGTATGCTGAAGAGTGTCGACAATTTATCACATCGAAAAGCTACCATAAGGACGATGCTCTGGCTCCCCATCTTGTCTCCATTCGCTCCATTGAATTAGAACTGGACGGTATAGGCATCAATGGAGGGCATAGGGTCATTACACTACATGCCATCTTCTGTCCATCAGATAAGATCCTTCCAGTGAGCACTTTCTGGAGGCTAGCAGGAGTAGGAATCTCCTCCCGACTCGCTGAATTCTGCTGCAATCATCTTTCTGTATTACTTGATATAACAGGAATCACAAATCGACCGACAAATCGTCTTGTACAAAGCCGATGGGCCGACCTTTCTCATCGGAAGCTCTGTCAGCGTATTTCGAACTTCCTTAAACGTGCACCCTCATCGAAAGAACAATATGATTGCGTCGCAAGAGACGATGTGTACCTTTACCAGTCTGGCATGTCAGCTATTTATCATGCTCAACAGCTTCTCCTAGAATGGCGCGGAGCACAGAGCATAGTCTTCGGTTTTCCATATGAGCTCACGCTGAAATTACTCGAGACATATGGTCCGTCTACCAAATTTTATCCTTTTGGGAACGAGGAAGAACTCGATCTGCTCCAGGAATACTTAGATGCAGAGTTCAGCCAGGGCCGATCCGTGCAAGCAATCTGGTGTGAATGTCCCTCAAATCCGCTACTCAAAACGGCTGATCTACGTAGGATCAGGGGTCTAGCAGACAAGTACAACTTTGCCCTTGTAGTAGATGAGACAATCGGTGGATTTGCCAATGTTGATGTCTTAGGTGTCGCAGATATAATTGTGACTTCGCTTACGAAAAGTTTCAATGGATTTGCTGATGTAATGGGTGGAAGGTAAGGTATATTTCTCCTTTTTGAATTAGCATGTTACTAAAGAAATTTCAGCATTGTTCTAAGTCCTGCATCCTCACTCTATTCGACTTTTAAAGAGACTCTCGACCGTACATATGTCAACACCCTCTTTTCGGGAGATACGGAACAGCTAGAACGAAACAGCCGAGACTTCCTCCTGCGTACTGAACGCATCAATAGTACTGCTAGCTATCTTGTGCGCTCCCTTCAACCTCTAATAGAGGATTCATCTAGCGCCCTGACGCAGATATATTACCCAGAGATTGATCCGACGGTTAAGAATTATCGAGCTCTAATGCGCCGACCCACAGAAGAATTCACTCCAGGTTTTGGCGGTCTCTTTACACTCCAATTTGAAGACGTCCACCTAGCGAGCGTCTTTTTCAACGCGCTAAATGTCCACAAGGGGCCGTCTCTTGGAGCTCATATTACACTTTCCCAGCCCTACGTACAAACTGTCTTTCATAAGCAAAAGGAGTGGGCTGCCGAATGCGGACTACACCCATCTATTGTTCGAGTCTCGGTTGGACTGGAAGATAAGGAAGGTCTACTGGCGGCATTCCGACTAGCCTTAGAAGAAGCAGACCATGTAAGAGCAACTCGGAAAAGTGATGACCAACTTCAAGAAGAGAAAGGATCTGTTCAGGATATTGAAGATGGTATGATGTCCTAGCATGACTATACATGGGTTAAGTAAGCGCACATCCTGAAGACTTATGGATGAAGTCCGATGTACGACGAGACTACCCGGTTAATTGAAGAAGATTCAACTTGATTTATGTCGCTCTTTGTTTATGTCCTAGTCATGGAAGCAGCACTTAATACTATCTGATATCGTATCGCACTGGATTTAATTTTCTCAATTATTTAGAAATATCTTAACGCATCTAGTAAATACTTATTCAAACGGAATAGGGTGTAACAAATTGTTATAGTTTAAGCTCACCGGGCTTCAAGTCTTTAAGAACAAGCTCTGGCTGTTTATCTCTGTAGGTAAGGTTCAAGAGTTGACGAGAATCTTTCTACGAACTCCCGAGGGATCAGGAGCCTCCGACATAAACTATGAACAAATACTATTTAGGGTAACCTACATTATATATTCAAAGAAGTAGATAAGTAATAATATATCTATGATAATTCGAATAGCATTTTATTTCTCCTTAATTTAAGGTATATTGATTTTAAAAGTTTCCGTTCCACTTCGCTATATTATATTTCTAGATATGCGCTAATATTTTGTTTCTATGCTTTATCCCATTCCGTATATATCAGATATAGTAGCAATACTATATTTTCAACTATTTAGAGACTTGAGTTGCCCTAGTTTCTATTGTTTCTAAGTTATCTTATAAATTCCAAAAGAGAGAGAATCATAGCTAATTCGTGTCCTTCAGTATAGCACCTGCTATATATATATGGTTAATCTATATATTCTCCAATAATATAGAAGAAATTTGAATGAAGTTTATTGAATAAACAAACATGGAACTATAGAATGTCTTTCCAAATGCTAGTATAATAAACCGAGCTAATTTTTAGTATATCTTATTTTATGCTTAGAGATTCCGATTTGGAAAATATATTTTATCTAAGTCTCGTATATTGTTATTAGCATAATCTAAACTCTTAATAGAACTTTTTAGATACTGGTTTCAGCAGCAATGTCAATACAGCTTAAATATCAATATATGTACTGGAGCACAAATATAATACATGGTTATACTGATATCATCACTGCTAATGTAATTTACTAGAGACACGTCTCGATCAGAGAATTAATTCTATAGAATCAAAAGAATCCAAGCGGGGGAAAAGGTGGAGACCAGAATCCATATTTAACTCTTATTGGATAAAAGAAATAACTATCGTAATTACGCCTTAATCGAATAGAAATCAAAGAATTGGCATCAGAGAGGTGATCCGTCAAGTGGTATGCAGAAAAGCTGTTGATGCAAACATTACTATTTTTTCTCTCTTCAGAATAGTAAGACTTAGAAAATTATATTAAACCAGATTTCACATTTATTTCTAAATAAATGTTAGATCTATGGTACTACTAGAGAAGGAGAGATATCCTCCCTCCCTACCGCTCAATTTGCCTGCCGCGTAATATGAATCAAACCTTCTCCTTCTCAATTTTTGGTGGTCTGTGCGTATTTCCATGCATGTGAAAATATTAATTCGGTTCCAGTTCTCATTATGTGACTAGTGGTGGCGGTAAAGCCGCTTGCTCTTTAATGAATTACGCCATAACCCTTGGATCGGAACATAGCTCCCGATGATACGTGACTATAGTGCCATCTTTGGAGATAGTACAGTCGAGGATTTAGTATTTGAAGTAGTCAAGATTGGGAAACGACGGGATGTTGCTGCATGAACGCGATATGCGCAGAATCCTTCTCCAAATAATACTTTCGATCCTCCTCGCTTGCGAATTCTTTCACGCGTCCACCCCTGACTAAGTATCGCACCCGGCTTATGTAGCAAAAAATGAGCCGAAGAGGTTTGTTGAGATGGTATTCTTTCCCTTCGATGCCGATAATAGAAGGCTTGAGTTCATCTTGTCGTTCACGGTTCTGATGAAACCGAGAGTTTCTGCGGCTATTGAGAACCGATTCCTAGAGCACCCTTACGGCCGTACTCGACGGCAATCAAACCAGATGATATTCTAAAAGAAAAACACTCTAGGTAGCATCGAGGAAGATACCTACCACAATAGTCATGATTCCCGGTGCTCAGACCATTGGCGAGAATAAAACGGAACTAACAAGTCATACTCAATTTCTGTTACGTATTCTTAAAGTGATGTTCTGCCTTTGATTCAACTAGTATATATTATCCCTTCAGTTATCATGCAGCTAAAATTTCCGATCGCTGATGCAGGACTAAAATTTGCTCAAACTAAGTAATGGCTACTGTATCCCTGATTTCCCGTTACCTAACCTAAATAAGCACTTTCAGCGTGATAGGGTAGAGGACCTTGGTAAGCATAAATCTATTGACTTGCAGCACTATTTGATTAGTATTTTATTAAAATCTAGCCATGATTCCTGACAAATATCACGCATAATTATGCGAATGTAGAATCCTTCCTGGCGAATTCTAGGTTATTCGGCGACTAAACTCATTCTACGAAGGTGCTCAAAATACTGTGTATTATTCAATTGATTACTCCATAACTGTAATTTCCAATACATCACCCCATATAATTTGCATTTTTTATCTTACCGTACGAAACGGGGATTGTCATATAAACTGCCAGCTCAACAGCATGTTAAAAAGCTAGAGCTGCAACTCTTTTTATCTGAGCGGAATTTTAGAGCTGAATCACGAATCTATCTTCTTCGAATATTCTGGTGAGATGGCAACCTTGACGCTTTACGGATATGAGGTAAGATATCGATTATAATCGACACGCTTTCGTAATTTCGATCTAATAAGAACTCCAGGGAAACCCTCGCAGCCGTATCGTTCGAATCGTTGTATGCTTAATTTTCATTCTCACTTTAGCCTCCCTCTTCGCTACAAGTCTCTTTCAACATATAGTGAAGACTAACTAGGAGATTAGGCTGCAGCTGAAGGAATTCCACTTCATCTCGCGACTGTAGTTCCAAGGAAGTACATCGGTACTGAGGAATACAAGACTAAATTCCCCTTGAGCCGAGGAAAGGTTCCTGCTCTGGAAGGTCCGGGTATCAAAATTACAGAAGTTATCGCCATTTCCTGGGTAAGGAGTTGCAAACTACTTGTTATAGAATACTTCTTAACAAAGTTGTATACAGTATATTGCTAGCATCTCAAATAAAGAAAATCTCCTAGGTAAATCCAAGGAGGAAAATGCTGATATTCTTTCTTGGTTGAGTTGGTCCAATCAAGAAATGCTTCCCACTTTGGCTACTTGGTAGACACCCCTCTCCTGATCATCACTGAAATTTTATCGCTCACAGCCACGACAGGTTCTTGCCTCTAATTCCTGGGCTTTCAAAGCCTGCACCATATAATGAAGAGGCAATCGTGGCCGGAAAAGCTGCCTCTCTGGACCTTCTAGAAAAGCTAGAAAAGCAGCTTGATGGAATCGACTACGTCGTAGGGGACAGACTTACATTAGCAGACATCTTCATCACAGTCTACCTTTCTCGTGGTCTGGAGTGGATACTGGATACCGACTGGAGGAGTAGACATCCTAACACAATGAGTTATTTTGGAAAAATTTCTAGTCGGGACTTCGTCAAGGCAGTCATTCCCGAGTTTAAGTTGATTGAAAGGGAGACCCCGAACAAGAACCCATATGCTTAATCTTAGATTTCGAAGATATGATCTATCTTCGTAAAACTATTATCTCTCACTCTCCTTTCCCGTTTATTTGTTTGTTTATGTTTTTTTGTCTATTTCTGTCTTACTCTGTTTACCTTCTTCCTATTCTTCCTTTCTTGTTCTTCGTCTAGATCACTCTTTTAACCTGATTTCTATATTAGCATACTTATTTGCTTGATTCATAACTTTATAAGGACACGAAAATTCCCAATCCTATCTATAAATCCATTGGTAAAACCAATATAAGAGTTTTTTCGGTCCTCTAATATCTATAGTAAGTGTCGAATCCTGAGGCACGGAAGCATAGCAACTGTCATTCGCTATCTGAAGTGATCTAGATAACTGCTAATTGCTTGCTTGGAGCTTGAATCTAAGGGGGGGGTGAACCCATATTTATCCCCTAATTAGACAAAGAAGCTGATTTCTAGTAATCAACTAGTAATCAAAGAATTAGATCAAAGAGATGATTTGACAGGTCATATGTAGGAAAGCTTTTGGCGCTGACAGTAAGTCTCTAGAAATTTTTCACCCATAACTGATCTATAGACTTTAGGTTGTAATGAATTAGCGGTGCTACATATAAATATTAATATCTATGCTAGAAAAATATATATAGATAAGCAATAAACCTGTACTTATCTATTGAGGGAGATTCCAAAGCTATTTAGATATGGTAGCTAAGTATTTCTCTTAAGAACTTCGGTTTCATCCCTTGGGTGAAGCTAGTTCTAAGACATGTGAGAAAAATACAAGGACTTCTTGAAAGCGGAAATGTTCCAATAGTTTATATCTAGCAGCTAATATATTGAAGTACATCTAGCGGAATAGTTTTTAACTTTAATATAGTAAAAAGTATTGATAGCTCCTCACTTAAAAGGGAGTGCAACTTCAGTGATCTTAGTTGCGGATAGATTGCATAATACAATAAACATTTCTCTATAATAGAGAGCTATCTACCTTTTACAAAGCTTTCTGTATCCTGCTTGAAAATCTGCTTAATCCTTCTTCGTAGCGGAATATTTCTCAGCCCCTGGTACCCCACTCGGACAATTGCCTTTTTGTTTATCAGATCATTAGATCTAGATGTTCTAATACCGATTTCAGGTGTGATCCGAAGGAAAAACTCTAGAATATAGCGGTTCACTTGCTCTGTTTCTAGAAGAAATCCATCGTGTCCGTCATCGGATTCGATCTTCTTCAATGTGGAATTTGGAATCCCATGATATAGCTCCTTTTGTTCAGTATACGGAAAGAGAACGTCTGATTCTATTCCAAGGATCATGGTAGGTTGAGTGATCTTTGCCAGTGCTGTTTTGAGTGCTGACTTAGCTGATTGTGATGGCACGCGGTCTCGTGAAACATCATGCATATCAAGTTTGCGAGTAAGAGAAACGTAGCAGTTGGCGTCGAAACGATTAATGAACTTATCTCCTTGATAACTGAGATACGAATGGGCGCTTAGAGTCATTTCCGAATTATTTTCTTCTTCAGATGATTTTCTGGTCTGCATCTTCCGCCCAAACCGAGCTTGAAATGAGTTCCGGCTCCGATAAGTCAGTAAAGCTGCCATACGAGCTGTAGCAAGGCCATTTACTGGAGGCTATGAAGATTTGGTATCGTTATTATCATCTATGCAGTTAGGGAAGTTGCTTACATCTTCGAGCGAGTATTTTCCGCTGTCTGAGGGCAAGAGCCATATTAGTAACTGCCGAGTTGTGTTATAATGTATACACATACCAAACTTTGGGTCATTGTAAATGCAACGTCGTTGGATTTCTCCCCAGCTGATTCCCCAAGCACTGTAGCTAGCTGATGTCGAAATTGGAACAATGCTCTTAACGTAATCGTGACCGAAATATGCAAATTCTAGGACTAACATGCCTCCCATAGAGCCGCCGACCACTGAAAAAATTTGTCGTACACCTAGAGAGTCTAGAACTGCCTTAAAAATACTATATATCCTTTAGAACATTATTTCTGTAATGCTTCTGGGAAGACTCACTTGACATCATCACGAACAGTGGTTAGAGGAAAGTCATGACCATAGCGTCCCTTAGCTGGGTCTCCATCCTTGTATGTTAAAGGGCTGGCTGTTCCATAGGGAGACCCTAAGCTATTCAGACATATAATGAAATATTTTGTTGTGTCAAACGCTTTCCCAGGACCTCCTATAAGATGACCCCACCAGTTTTCAAGATCTGCATTTCCAGTTAAGGCGTGGCAGACAACGATCACATTATCTTTTTCACCAGATAGGGACCCATATGACTTATATGCGACAGGCACATTGTAAAGAACGATTCCAGACTCCAAATTGAAGGTTGATATGGTGGCTATTTTCTGGCCTGGTATCTGGTATGCGTAGAGTGATTCCTTCATAGTGGCAGAATTTGTCTGCTCTTGAGAGAATGTCAGCAATAGTATAGATGTTTAAGCGAAGATAAAAATGGAATGGGGCTTGTTGTGAAAGTTAATTGAGACACAGTCATACCGTCCATTGTACCACAGTTCTGTTTCCCCGTAAATATAATTATTTTAACTGGTCGTGAGAGTATGCCTTATCTTCTTCTCTAGGTCAATCATAAGAAAATTAACTCAACATTGAAGGACTATAACTATCCTCCAGCTACTACGAGAAACGTATACAGGCTGGACGGTATAGAAGGATTTTGGATAGGATCTAAATTCAGTGAAGGGGGAAAAGGATATCCGAAATTTACAGTGGTACTGCAAAAAAAGCGTACAGTTTACATACTAGAATTATTAATGTAATACTGGCTTGCATCTGACATAACCTATTTCGGCGCATGTTTCACCTTAAACTGAAAACTCATGAATAGAACAGGTTGATGATGCCAACACGAAGGCTAGAACATGAAAAATGAGATGAATACAAGAAGTCCAGACTAGTCTACTTACTACTGCATGCAGTAATAGTTTCTGCGGACGTCCACTGCATTCAGTACGGTGCCTAATAACGTATACACGCAGGAGATGTGGAGTTAGAACATTCCTCCAGGGTCCTTTTGAGTGAACTAGACGACGCCATTTTAGCCGTAATTGCGTGCCATGTTGTATAGAGACGTTGCATATTGTCTCAGTATGCCATAATTTGCAACTTTACAAAACATTAGGGGCATTAGCCACCCCGTAGGGTAACGAGTACCTTCGAGGTATGTGGACCGAAATGCATGAGAAGGCCGCTAATCAACTGATCTATTTGTCATAGGAATTACATCATGACAAATAACGAAACAGTAGGATATTTACAGAAATCTAAGCACGATGTTAGTCTTCCAGAAGTGGACCAGGTGGACGTAGATCCTATACTGGCATTATCATTATTATTACGCCAGTTACGCAGCAACAATTTACTGTGTGCACATGAGCCAGTAATCTTCTCGCCTGAGAAGCAGAACAACAAGGTAATGCGATAAGATGGGTTTCAATCAGACACTTCCGGTATTAACCCCGTGCCTACTTACGCATTTATTGGCTAAATGGCAGTGTGATTCACTTATGTTAATAAAAATGTAGAATTATAATTGATATGCATATGGACTATGATCAAGACCCACAGGTTTTGTAAATTACAATGTCTGACGAGGCTAACTAGTATTGGTAGTTGATATAATCCTGCCATAGCAAATTTATCATAACCGGCATATCCTGAATTATAAATAAAGCAAATAATGATAATAGAATATGTTGTTAGCGTATAGAGACCAGATGTAGTATAATTTATAAGAGCAGTATACTCAACCCCATTGTCAGTTTAATTATATATGTACATATTCTTAAATATCTTTAGTCATATATCAAATATTTCATACCTCGTTTCCGTCCATGATAACAATGAGTAACATGAATAACCGTTGCCATTCATATCTCCCCTTACTTCCTGAAAAAATTCCTGTTCGATGTCGTAAAGATTTCCCTGCAAATGGGAGTTTTAGTTTTCGGAAGCGTGAACGTACATCGATAAATGGCAAGGGTCGTCCGGGCTGGATTGTGCAAAAATTCGGAGGAACCAGTTTAGGGAAGTTCGCCTCGGAGATTGTTGATGAGATTATCAGGTGCATATACTGCTTATATTGTTTACGAAGACTTACTCTTCTAACTGTATTCCAGGCCAACTTCTGAGAATTATCAGGTGGTAGTAGTATGCTCCGCGGCTAGCAGAGCTTCCAAGGCAGAAGGTACTACTAATCGGTAAGAAGACAATCTTCATTCTCTCTTAATCTCAGGCTGCTGACCATTCAATAAGGCTTCTGCAGGTGTGCCGGGAAGCAGAAAAACTGGATAGTCCAGCTTATGTCACCATGATCAAGGCCATAGAGCTTGACCACATCCAAGCAGCGGAACAACAGCTTAAACCTTCACGTTCACGAGATCAGTTGATCCAGGATATTAAATCCGAGTGCTTCAGTATACTCCAGATTCTGAATGCTTCATGCATTCTAGGAGAAGTCAGTCTTCACTGCCAAGAAAAGATTGTCAGTGTTGGTGAGAAACTCAGCTGTCTCCACATGGTTGCGCTTCTTCACGACAGAGGAGTAATGGCAGAATATGTTAATATGTCCGATATCATTAGCCTTCAGTCTCGTACTATCGAATTTGACCAGGGATTCTATGATAATTTGTCACTTGCCATGAGCGAAAGAATCCTTCACGCCATTGGAATTCCCGTCGTGACGGGCTATTTTGGATCAATCAACGGCGGAACTCTGCGTCAAATTGGGCGAGGTTATACTGATCTCTGTGCAACTCTAATCGCCATGGGTCTTTGTGCCCAGGAGCTGCAGATCTGGAAGGAAGTGGATGGCATCTTCACCGCAGACCCACAAACAGTCCCTGCAGCCCGTGTCCTGTCTGCTATTACTCCAGCAGAGGCTTCCAAGCTGACCTTTTATGGGTCAGAAGTAGTCCATCCATTCATTATGGAACAAGCTGTGCGGGGGGAAATACCAGTTAGGGTCAAAAACGTCGTCAAACCACAAGATCACGGTACACTAATTCTCCCAGAATGGCTCGACGGATGCAATGTTATAAACTCTGTATCTTTAACCCAGGATCATTTATCGAAGCATCCAACGGCGGTTACCGCAAAGAGCAACATTACTTTGATTAACATCCAATCTAATAATAGGAGTATGCCGTGTGGTTTCTTCGAGAAAATTTTCTCTGTTTTGTGCAAGTGGAAATTGCCTGTCGATTTGGTCTCCAGCACCAATGTCCAGGTCTCAATGGCGGTTCACTCGGAAGAAATCTTACCTAGTCTGAAACATGATCAACCTCTAGGTATTGAATATCGTCTGAAATATGCTACGCGTGAACTAGAAGACTATGGTGCTGTCAAGATTATTCCGGATATGGCAATTGTAAGTGTTATCGGAAAATCATTGAAGGCAAAAAGAGTAGCTAGCTATATGCTTCGTGCACTTGGCGATATAGATATTAATATCGAGATGATTGCTCATGGTGAGTGGATAAATAAATATATGCAGAAGTTCCGTTTGCTGATACTCCGCAGGTGCTAGTGAAGTAACTGTGTCGTGCGTGATCAGTGCAAAAGATGCAGATAGTGCGATAAAAGTTCTTCACGAAACATTCTTTCGAGATTGTCCTGTTGAATAAATGGTGATATGGAAGATTCTGTGTTTGTCCCATTTAAAGCTCATATCTAAGATCAAGAAGAATTTGTTAGAGGTACAGGTTGATCAAGAATTTCCTTTATAAGTTAACTATATGTTTATGTCGGAGAATGGAGATTTATTTTTTTGATTTGAGCTACGTATCGTTAGAGGAATTTATGGGCTCTAACCTACCCTGTTTCCTTTAAATATATTTAGGAGTCTTTAACTCGCACCGGTGACAAAATATATTTTATATTCCATGGAGTTAGCTTCTCAATATCGAATTATATAAGCATTCACGCATTTACAATTGCAAGGGGGAATAGAAAATATCTTAACGTCTAAAATGCGGTGGACTCTTTAATAAAAAGTGATGCATAGTTAGATGGGATTGCTTCCAACGAAGTTTCCCGGGATAGCGGCTATCGTGAACCTCACCATTGGGAAACCGACATACGACTACCATACAACGACCTGTATATGAGATACATGGACCATTTCTACTCTGCCAACGTGTTATCACCCCTAGACACAACATTCCTTCCGTAATCTTCGTCAATACGGTGTCGATCGCGATTTTTAAAATATCGTTCCACGAGCGGCAGTATCACACTTAACCATATGGTCATTACTGCGACCCACACGACGCCAAAAACATATCCATGAGTTCCTTGGAATTGTGGAGCTTGGGATGTAGGAAACATATATTGCTGAGCTGGTGTCTCAACAGCACTGGGGAAGCCTGTTAGATACAGATGTTAACCACAGGTGGAGATAAATTCGAACTCACTATCCAACTGAAATCATGAAAGACGTTGCCAGAGCACGCAATTGTTTGTCACCACCGCAGCTTGAATTCAATGAGGCACTTATTAAAGGCGCAATAGCACCGTAGGCACTGCAGAGATAGTATACTGCCATCATGAACGCATCATTCGTGGACCAAACAAGGAACACAATGTATGCGAATAATTGCACTGACCCAAGTCCCAAGAAGATCATGGAACGGGCCTTATATTTGTCCACCAAAGTAGCGCTTAGTATCATCCAGACTAGTTCCTAAAAAATGACTCCATTAGCCACACTGTAAGGGTAATCAGCGATGGAGGACTAACCGTGCATCCAATAATTGTTGGAAGGTCGTTAATTTTCTCAATGCTGTACTTATAATGACCATCGATTTTGAGTGACTTCAGGTACAGAGTCATCCACCGTTGTAGATTGACCCCACAGGTCAACTCCATAACACTGTCAGCAGTTAGAATGAAGAAAAAAAGGCATAGCCCTAAAGCATCCTCTCAGACAGGAGAATCAATCGTCTACCTACCCCCAGGAGATAGAGTATGCATAAAGCTGCCAACAGGAGAGAAGTCTCTTCACGCTTTGAAGATTCCAGCTGGGTTTTATAGCATCACGCTTCTCTTCTGCAATGCGATCGATACACATCTGGCGTTCATTTTCGGTCATCCACCACATCTTTGAAGATTTCGGCTCATCTAGTTAAGAAAATTACGTCCGTTAGCTGATTGACATAACTCGAAGCCGTATTGTAGGGGCTAAGGCTTATCCGTTCGTACCAGGGCAGCAGAAGAATCCGAATAACGCAACTGGGATGCCAATGATAAAGTCAAAAATAAAGAGCCAGCGCCACGCCGCTAAACCAAGGCGATGATTCATGTTCCGGTACCTAAATGTGTATGAGAAATTTGCATAATCTTTCCACTATCCTAGGGTGGGTTTCAGACAGGCCTGCTTGTATGTATCCTGAGAACATTTGCCCTCCAACAGAGGAGAACATGAAAAGAGTAGACCGACGATTGATCTCCGATGACCGATACCAGCTTCCAATCTACAGTAAAACAGAATCATTAGTCTCATTCTTTGAATCTTGAGTTCATACATACTATATAGAAGGCACCAGGCATCGCTCCTGACTCGAAGAGACCGGCAAAGAATCTAACATTTTAAATTTCGTCAGGTTTAAGTTCATTTCTTCCAAAATCTGCGGATAGCATACCGTAAAACATAAACTGTCTTTGCAGATTCCGCTTTGTAGATGAATAAAACGAAGAATGACCAGGCAGCAGTACAGGCTGGTAGCCAATATCGCGGTCGGACTACTGTTAGAGCCATGGTACAGAACGGTCCTCCAACAATAATGCCTATGTTAAAATAAGTGGTGAACCAGTTTAGTTCGTTTCCATCTAAGTCTCATTAGTAACATATTCGTTTTGGATAATGATAACAATCTACTGACTGAGTTTTAGGTCCTCTTTCATGCCTGACACATAGGCATTGGTAACGTTGGTTTGATCCTTATGAATGTCAATATATATTACCGAAAATTATGTTTAGTCTCACGCACTAGATATTTCACAAAAAAGGTCTAGATTCCTGAAGCGATTAGAGAAAGCATATTTTATTTGCACATCGTACACCTATGACATACCAAGCAAGTATAGAGCAAGATGAAGAAGTCGAGCTTGAAGATTAACCACTTTTCCTCCTTGCTGGTCCCAGGCTCATACCAATGGTACCAACGGCGTATAGACTTTTGAACTTTCCTATGAAGCCTCTCATCACCATCTGTGGCGGAATTGATGGCAAGAGTAGTTGTATTATATTTCGGAGTCTCCATTGGCGCTTCCATGCTGAAAAAAAAAGGCAATGGTAATCCGAGAGAGAAACTGGTAGAGATGCAGTGGAGTGTGGGTTGTAAACTTATCCCGGAAAATAATCCTGCGGCTATCTTCCGACACATATAGTCGCCTGATTCTGGGAGGAATTGAGGACCTTGGAGAATTAGTGTTTTAGTGCGTGAGCTAATAGCAAATACGACAATAAAAACACTATTGAAGCCACATACTCATCAGAACAAACCTCTAGACTGTTCAGTTGCCAAAGTAGATAATAATCCCTGGCGAGTGGCGAAGAACTAGTCGGCCTGTGGGAGTGCTATTCATTCATTTATTCCCACACGGTGGCTATCAGGGAAAAGGAAGAAATGGGATAGGATTCAATGTCTTTTACATCCCTGCAGTGATTAATAATACGGCGATATCCGATGTAAATATAATCGCTAGTGATCCGCATAAAGACATAGTATTTAATTGGCTATCTGAAAAAGTGACAAATTTCTATAGCTTCAGGACAGTTGGTTCGAAGATGAAAATATCTTCTTCAAATTTCTGCATTGACGACTGACACCGAAGAAAAATAGTAACCATGATCCAAAACCCGTCTGGAAGCCACTACACATAGGATATATAAATCTATCAATAGCCTTCAACTCCTGTTCACGACACACTGTTTCGAACTACAGGCGTATTGTATAGGAACTGTAAGATAAGAGATATGTACACTAAATCTGTCACGACAGAGAGGGCTTCCACCGCTTACAGAAGATCTTATCTAATGCCATTAGAGACTCCAGTTCTATGGAGGACAGTTCACACCCAGTGCGCCGACGGAACTCGTTAGACGCTTGGATAGCTGCTTGGAGGTTATACGAACAACAAAGTGGTAAAGCATCGACGTTGTTATGTAATGCGACATGAGACACATGGTCATATGCCACGTCAGCCATCATCTTTGTCGCTGTTTTCAGTGCACGTAGAGAATTCTGCTCTTGTTGCGTTACAACTGCATCCTTTTGGGATGCTATAGTCCCAGTCAGGATCTTTTGATGCAAGAGGAAGAGAGCCCTGCTACTGGTCACACATTCCGTTCCCTAGTGCCGCTGCACGGTAGTATAAGGGCCTACCTCATAGTAGATGCAACTGCTGGACAGTGTTGTCCCCACGCCCGGCCGCATTCACCAAGGACAACCTCTAGAAAAGACAGTATCTTTTGGTCAAGTTCCTCCAGCTCCAGAAAGTCAACGACTACTCCTGGAGGAGAGTTTATGGTATTTAGGACCTGATCAAGCAGGCAGACGGCTTGCGCTCGGCGACCAAAACTGCTCACGTTTTGGGCGTGTATTGCCGACAGTGAAGGTGTATTACAAGGCTCATAACTGGATATCTGTTCCTCGAGCTTCTGAAAAGGTATTAGGTCGGACGGTAGAGGCGCGTTCTTTCCTGGATATTCAGTCGTAGGCCTTAGATCATTGTGTGGAATCTCACACAAAATTATTCTGTGTTCATGTTAGTTTCCAGCTTATTGGAATTCGGGGTATAAAAATACCTTTCCAAGACCACAACACCCCACCATATATTCCTTTCCTCAAGGGCCCTGAGTCTGCGCTCACTGGGACATTGCTGTTCACTTCCGATCCTGCTTCCCTTATCAATTCCAATACTTTGAGCCATTCTTGAGCAAGTCCCCACGGATATGAGTGCCATCTCTGGCCGTCCACATGCGTACTCGTATGCCGCAAGGAGGAGACTGGCCTGTATGAGGGATGGCGAAGCGCAGATTACGCTCTGGACATGGGCTAATATCATCCTCGCCATCACATAAAGATCCTTCGGACTTACAGATGGGCTCAAAATTCCAGCTGGTGGATGCAGTGTGATGAGGCACATAGAGAGAACGAGGACTGAGTAGTCCGCAGGTAGGAGACTATCTTCACATTTCCTGGCAGTCTCGTAGAACAGTTGAGGGCACACAACTGGAAGCCATCTGTGGAAATCCCTGAAAAATCGATCTGAGATTTCTGTGAAGGGTAAATTTGTCAACTGGATCACACGTCGCACCTGCAGATCCAACGTAACATCAAGTGTCATCGGTAGACCACATATCCAGTTTGCCTGCATCCATAAAGGGCATAGGGCTGGAACATTCCATGTCGAATTGTGGTTAAACTCCGGAATTAATTGGCATGAAGCTGAAGCTGAATGGCTGGACGTAACCACACTATCATCTCGGCTGATAACTGGGTAGTCATAGCGACATTGCAGGTCTCGCTTAGCACAATATCCGCAAATGGGGACGGCTTTATCACAGCGTTTTTTTCGACTTTTGCATGTCAGGCAGACCTGCTGAGCGCGTTCAGTATTGTCTGAACTCATTATCTGCTAGCTGTTCCCTCGCGTATAGCTGTGGTACCAACGTCCAAGGTGCTCGTCTATTCTCCTTAATCACGGGGAACAGAGTTAGACTCCCCATCTCTTGTCCCAACAGAGATACTCCCGTGTCTCAGGTAATATCGACGATCTGGATCAATCTTTCTTGGAAAGATAAGTTCGGCCGTCGGCCGCCACTAGTAATCTGAAAATTTAGGCGCAAGGATACGTACGTAAGTGATGCAGAAGAAGTCTGCGTGTTGGATGTCAATGATAGATATATTTGTGGACCCGGCGGCCGCCACTAAGCAATTTATAGTTTAGCGCATTTTGTGAGATGTGCACCCTAAGTAGCACCTTGATGTGTATGTAATCTTGCTTCTCTAACCAGATGATAGTAGGGGCAGATATTACCGTATTGATCCAAGTAAATTACTCTAGGCCGGAGATCTGAGTAGTTCATACATCTAACCCCAACACTGAAGAAAAATACAAATTCACCCCTTCATCTTCACAGAATGTTAGCAATTCCAGGCGAGAGTGAAAATCGTACAACCTTTGATTCTTTTAAGCTCACAGTCCACGTAAAATGGAGCGACGAGAGGATGTTTTGAATTACCAAAATAGCTCGCCATCATCCAAATTTTCATTCTCAACGCATCAGGACCGGGATTATAGTATGGATCAAATATCTACACCAAAGGGTTATTCCGGACAGCAAAAGCTCAACAGGGATGATACATTTCTTGTCCAATTTCATGACGGCGACCTCGACAACCCACGCAACTTCAACAGCTACTATAAAGCATGGCTCACTTTCCAGATGAGTATGATGTGCCTGGCTGGTTCTTTAGGGTCTTCCATCATGGCTCCAACAGAGTCAACAATTTCAAAATATCTAAATGTTAGCCATGAGATAACCGTTCTGTCAGTTTCTCTCTTCGTATTAGGTTCGTCAGATGAAGCCTTTCCACGTTGGAAAATGGTGTTAACAGTTCTAGGTTGGGCATTTGGTCCAATTCTATGGGCGCCTATTGGCGAAATCTACGGTCGCAGATTGGGAGTACTTCCTGCTTTCTTTGTCCTCGGTGTCTTCAGCATTGGTACTGCGAGAAGCAAGAATTCGGAAAGTGTCTTTGTCACGCGCTTTCTTGGTGGCATTTTCGCTTCTGCGCCTATTAGTAACGTCCCGGCAACTCTGGGTGACCTTTATGATCCAAAGGCTCGGGGAACAGCGATGGCCTATTTGTCAGTGTGCATCGTAGGAGGTCCGACAATTGGACCGATTATTGGCAGTGCACTGAATGCCAACGCGCATCTTGGCTGGCGATGTAAGCTTATTCAAAGCTCTTAAATATTATGGAGTGCTAATAGATATTAAAACAGGGACAGAATATATTGAAGCAATCTTTGTATTCACGTTCTTTACTATCGCAGCTTTTGGCTTGCCAGAAACATATGCTCCGGTACTGCTAGCACGCAGGGCACGAGATATGCGTCACAGAACAGGGAATCAGCGGTACTGGCACCCACATGAGGATAGAAAGATGGATGTTCGAAGCATAATCACGAAACATCTCAGTAGACCGCTACTGTATGTATTATAGACTTCCCTTTACGCTCTAACTACTAACAGACAGACGGCAGAATGCTGTTTACAGAACCAATGGTAACCTGCATCGCACTCTATGCATCCTTTGTCTACAGCCTTATCTACCTTACATTAGAGGTCTATCCTATAGTCTTTAACGAGCTACGTCACTACAGTCCCATAGTCTCTACATTGCCGTTTTTAGGCCTTTTTGTCGGTGTGGTCTCAGCCCTGGTGGTTAATTTTGCCAACCAGTGGTGGTATCGACGAGCTGTCAAGAACAATGATGGTAAAGCAGTTCCTGAGGCACGTCTCCCTGCTATGATTATTGGAGGGATATTCTTCTCCGCAGGTCTGTTCTGGTTTGGCTGGACGGCAGCTCCTAGATACCATTGGGCACTTCCTGTGACTGCAGGTGGTAAGTAGATGGACGCCAGTTTCAAAAAAAGTTGATAGAGTTACTGACAATGTGAGAAGGTTTTATTGGAGCAGGATTCAACATTATTTTCCAGCAATGTATCAATTTTCTTGTTGACACTTATGGAATTTACTCCGCAAGTGCAGTGTCTGCAAACACCATCTTGCGCTCACTGTTGGCGTGTGGGATGCCTTTAGTGGCAAGGCCGATGTTTCATAACATGGGCGTTGCGTCTGCGTCAAGTGTGTTAGGAGCGATCTCTTGTTTGGCGTTACCGGTACCGTTCTTGTTTATGAAGTACAGCATAAAGTTGAGGAAAAGGTCAAAGTTCTCCCTAATTGACGATGACTAATTACTTTAATCTAGCCTATGATAACTTCAACCTTTTACTTATGAGCAACCTTCATCAAGAGGGCGGATGAAAATGAGATTCTTGTGAAAAGCACTGCGATTCTATATATTAGATGGTGTGAAGACTACAATCATAATGAAATTAGATTCAAACTTATGTCAAGTGTTAAATTTAAAATATACTTATTGAAACAATTTTTTGAAGATTGAACCGAACCGATTTTTGTAAACCATCCACCAATAATGAAGATTTTTAATATTTTGAACTCCATACTCTACCAGACCGTTACATAACACATGTCTATAGTAAATCTCACTACAAATTGCTCGTCCGTTAGGAGGGAAATGAGTCCAGAGTACAATATTTAATATCCCTATAATGAACCCTTGCTGGAATCGCCAGAATTTATCGCTAAATATAACATGACGTATTCCTCAACCCCATTGCAAATGAGTTGAGAAATGGATTAAGAACATTGAGTTCTGTCTTTGGTTGTCGAAAGTGACAATGACCTTTCTTAGACGAACTCCCTTAGCAAAATACATCATTACTCACTCCAGCTGCGAAATATCATATGTTATTATGTTCTGATATGGACCTATGGCAACCTCACGCCAGAGTTGCCGGAGTCCCTCCATGACCCTATGTTGCGGCTAATACGTCAAACGTTTACCGAATACCACGGTCAATGGTTGCATACTCACAACCACTAGTGCTCTTGGTCGACTAACAAGCCCAATATCAAAAAATTAACCGTTACATTATACTTGAAGACCTCGAGCTCAACTTTCCTGTATAACGTATTTCTGTATGAACCCTACCTGATGGAGCGCCCCAAGGGCATCCCATATGTAACAGTTCGCTCTTATATTTAAGCCGACTGCTTTGGTCTCAACCTTTACTCGGTCATCGAGAAGAAGCTCATGGAAGGCTGGGTCTTCCTCAAAGTACAATGATGAAATCACATCTAGCTTCCTGCAGTTAGCTCGCAGCTGTCCTTCACTCTTCATCGGTTGATTAACAACTTTCATCCTCAAGGCCATAACGGAGCCGGAAGTCTTTGTTTAGTAAGTAACCATGTAGAGATCGCTCGGCATAAAAAGCTCCATAGTTAAGGGAATATTCCCGGTCAGACGTTCATTTAGTTCCATACTAATCGTGGCAAAAAGATAGTCGTGGAGGGAATAACATGAATACACTCTGCAGTTGAATTTTTCAGTATTTATTGACTTTAGTAGACCTCATACTAGCGAATTCCGAGTTGATTCCGTCAACAAAACCACTGAAAGAAACCGAGATAAGTAAGGATGCTTTACAGATGACTAGTTGTATGGCCTCAAAATAAACTCTGCCACGTGAATTGAGTGTAACACTCCCAACATCGATGGGAGCACCATGGTACCCGACGGGATATTGTCCACAGTTTGCAGCCACTCCATATATAATCGTGCTGACTTGTCTCTCAATGGCTCTGCCCATAATTTTATAGCTTCGATATACTAGGCAGACATCTGCATGTGGTCGAGACTTAGTACGGGAGAACACGGCCGTAGCGAGCATGAGTGTCAAAAGCGCCTGACTTAGGAATACTGCACGGTGATGAATAATAATATCAGTCAAACGAGAGAAAGATCAATAGGTTAAGGAATACTTGCGTTGTTAGGAGCAATGTTAACACCTGAGAACCCAGCTCCTTTGAGGGTGATGGCTGCCGCAGTCTCATCCATGAATGGCGAAAGATGAGATGGGTCTGTTCTGGCAGAAGCTATTTTCAACCGGGCTACAACGAGTTTGAAGTACGTTCTAAAGATGCCCTCAACTCTCTTACTGGAGACAAGCGCTCAGAAGTAATAATCAAATCAAACTATGTAACTTAAAGGCCTGGAAAAGCATATTAGCTTTTTCATTATATATAGACCAGTAAGACAGGCATTTGAAATTATCAAACCAGCAATTTGCATTAGTGAGGTACCACTCTTTAGCATCTGTGTACGTGTAGCTCTGAAATAATTTGGTGCTCCTGGATTTTAAAACATCAAGCAGACCATAAGTAGCACCACCAGTGCTGGCGCCGAGTTTGAGTATACGCATGCGCTGGATCTTGACAATATGCTGTAACTGAATGTAGACTGCTTGCGTAGCAAGGCCTGAGGCATGCAGTTGTTCCAGGAGGTTATCTTTCATGAACAGTTTAACATTAATAGTTTTCTTATTAGCAATAGAGTGCAGATGGTCATGCGGATGGCTGATGGTTTTAACCTCCTCAATATTCCTAAGCTGGACGGCCACATCAGGAATCAACTTAATTCCCCTGGTAGACGAGGTCTCTACTGGAATCAGCAAACAGTTCACTTTAAGAAGCAGCTATATAGAGAATAAAGTTTAAGTAATTTGAATCTTGCGTGTAATTATGTCGGAAATTTGCAATTATTTGTGCCAAGAAACAATCGAAGGCTTCGAATGTCTGCTGAGAAATCTTCCGTGCTGCAAGCATAGATTTCGCTAAGTCACTGGTCAACGAATCGATATCTATACGTGATACAGATCGACAATATGGCTCCCCAATGAGCTTAATTATACCATATTTCCTCGGTGGACTATTTTCACATGGACCGCTGAAAATTACGGTGTATTGAATGTGAAGACCGTAATGAAATTGGAATATAATACTCCCTTGGTAAAATGAACATTGGTACTGTATCTTGTATTATATATCTCATGAAATAGGTCTGTACCATATCTTATGAATTACGTGGTAGTTTGTTGATTCTTTTCATGGAGGATAGAAGTGCCCATAGTTACTTTAACGTCCATCCATATAGAAATTCTCTTGCCCTCGATATTACATATGGTGCTTCGCTACCTAATATATTCTGTGCGCATGTTCGAGGATAACGTTTGGCTTGTGACGTGAAGTACTTCCTAATAACTTAGAGCTGTGTACCGAGTTTGAGAAGCGAGGGAAGAGAACAGTAAAGCTATCCGTGGTCTTCAGAATATTCATAAATGCTCCTCATTTATCAGGTGAATGGAGCATAGAAGTTGAAGCGGCCATCTGGGTCATACTTCGCCTTCAAATTGCGCAACCGCTCCAATCGCCATGGTTCATATCCATACCAGCTCTCAGGCCCCTCATTACCAAACGCGTAGTTGACGTAAGAGTACATTTTTTCCTGGCCACTTTCTTGGAACACAATCTGGCGCAGTGATTCTCCAAATGCACGTGCTTCCAGATTGCGATTTGTATCTGTCGGTTCATATATAACGAGTGGGGATACTAGTAATCGACCCTCGCGATGTGGAAATGCAGTAGATTCAGCAGGGACATCTTGAACGCCTTGGAGAGAGTAGCCTTCAAAAAGAAACAGAGAGTTATTGAGCGCTGGATTCTTCCGTGTGACACTTGAGAATGTATCGAATGCAGCACGCTGTGCCGCAGGGTTGTACTTCGGAAGATCGACCGGAAATCGGATATTTACCAAGCCCGCCTTTTGACATGGAGGCGAGTCGTTGGCGTTGCTGGTCCACTCGGGGAGGTCCTTGTATGTACCTTTACCGGCCACATTCGTTGCAGGCCCTAACTTCATGAAGGGCTGGGTATATTTACTTTCTACAGAATCTATGCCTTCGCGAAGGATGAAAAGTGCAATGACAGCCTGGGAAGTCAGTGATGCTACGATACCTGTAAGGATGGGTGTCAAGACGTACATGATCCGGATCAATATCCGGGCTATTGAAGAAAAACGAATAGTTAATCAGATCCACGGGTTGGGCGCCATCTTTCAACAAGTATTCATTGATCGCTTCGTATAGGTCCTCAATTTTGTCGTATGTGAATATAAATCGGTGATAGGACCAGAGGCCTTCATTTGGAACATCATAGATGTTCGATGTAACAGATGTCACAATACCAAAATTGTGGCCTGCTCCGTTGACAGCCCACCACAGATCCAAGTCTTTGTCAATGCCGACCAAGCTACCATTGGCAAGCACTATATTCATCGAGACAAATTGATCGGAAATGAGTCCATACCTCCCCTGAAGGAACCCATGCCCACCACCCAGGCCAGGGCCCAGCAGGCTTGTACATTCACAGCCTCCAGTCACTGTGACCATCCAGTCAGTTGCAATAGTCTGTTATATACAATCACCTACTAACCTGTCTGTTTGCCTTTGGCCCAGAGCGTGTCTGTGACCTCCTTTGACAAGGCTCCACCACCAAACGTGGCTGTCCGGCCATTATCTGCAATTGATATCGAGTCCAGCCGACGTAACCAGATCTCAATACCATTTTGAACTCTTCCTAGTGTGGTTATAGCTCCATGACCTCCATTTAACGCCACAAACGGTATGTTGCGCGCATTCGCGTATTTTACCTTGGTCGAGTCAGCTCCGGTATCTCTGATTCTTTCATGGGTTAGATCCATACCGTCTCCACTACATCGTTCTCGGTAGCCACTTCCACGATCACGGTGGCATTAGGTGCATCCAGAGACGACCAACGCGTTGTGGCCTTGGTGAAGTTTTCTGAACCCGGGTAGTAAATGTGCGCACCGCTCGATAATCGCGAGCTAAGCTCAGAGGACACACTCCCCAGGTTACACAAGCTTTCAAAAAACACGGAGCCTGTGACAGTCGCTAGGGTGGGGCAGAAATTTCCCATTATCCCCGCTGCAACAGTGACCAGAAATTGCATTTGTAGGCAGAGACTGTACGAAGAACGTAGACTGCACATTGGAACATCAGCACTGATGGCCAAAGGAAAGTTATGGATGAAGTAAGAGAGTGAAAAAAATGTTACCGAGTGCTCTCTTTAAATGCACTTCGAATTATACCGACTCTGTCTTGGACGCCTGAATCTGGCTTGACCTCCGGAGAAGCTAAGGCGGTCTGGTGGAAATTCTCGAGACAAAGGTACATACGTGTTCAATTACAGGTCAATTAAATGCAAAGGATGAATGAGTACAAGCAATATAAGCACCGTCAGTGAGAGTAGATCTCTACAAGCTTTGTAATTTTGGTTGATGAAGAGTAAGTGGACTTGCTGTTTTCTCGGGAGAGATTTTAGATCATTTATATAAGGGTCTAGAGGCTACCGATGCAGGCACGACCTAGTCCGAGAAGCCGCGGACGCCTTTTCTGTAAATACAGTATAAGTATGTGAAATTAAAAAAAAAAATTGTTCAGTGCAAGATCACAGAAGCTTTCAGCGTAGGCGTATCCGTACATCGTCTTCATCAATCTCAAGTGTTCTTCTGGGGAACGAGCCAGCGATTTTTTCAGACTTGAGGTGGTATTTGACAAACACAAGATGACGCAGGGATAACACAATCTTCTAAGAATCCAGTTATAGTCAGTTCAACATAGAACCATCTGTTAGGGGTAACTATCTGCCATGGACTTTTTGTGTCTCATACTTGATGGAAATAAGTAGATTCATCCGGATGCAATCACTTTGCTGGGCGTGGTCTTTCTACTTGTAATATGATATGTTTTCCAACATATCCCCAGCATAAGCTAAAAGCGATAACCTTCACTTTCGTCGGAATTGTGGGCCAATGTTTCCTAGATCGGTGGAAACTGTGCCTCTGTTTTTTAGGGTGGCCAACTCTCATTCTTGATGCTTACGAGAATGTGGGCGTGATATTTCCTTTGATTATTCGTCCGTCAAAACCAGGCTAATTCCCAAGTCTTAGGCTTTTCCGGTGCATAGCCGCAGCAAATGGACACCAGTTGCACAGGCCATATTTAGAACGGAATCAAAGGCTCCATGGACTATTTTGGCCGCTAATGACGGGCCCCATCCCCCAAGAACGAGCTGGTAAAGACGGCGCTACGTCAACGATTTGGAATCGCTCGGCAGATCATCCTGGGAGAAGGGAGTGTAACCAGAAGGAGGGAGGAGGGGTCACGGGGCCCCCGTGGTGAGATCCACTTCATTGGGCGCCTTAATCTGTTCACCTTCACAATACCGTAAAAGTTCTCATCAGAAGCGGTAAAGCATCAATTATTCTGTAAACCATATCGCGCTATAGCATCCTCTTTCCTCGAAATGTTGGCTCCACCAATACACTCGCCACGTTTCGACGACTACTATGCAATGGCTAAGTATAGGAAACTTTCACTAGTATGGAAATGAAGATTCAATCCAGACACCCGCTAATGCGTACACCCTTTGATCATTGTCTGGATTGTTCACATCCAAAACGTCAGTATAGTGTAAAATATGACAAGATATTCAGTCCAGATATTTCACCACTGTGTAGGATATATTCAGTCATCAGTCCACACGCAATAGTAGCACCTGTCAGCCAGAAGCCCTGGGAAAACCATATCCAACAGCTCTCAGAATCGCTCAAGTCCACGAAAATAACCATACCCCCAACAGAAACAGCACAGCCACCAACAGCCAGTGTGTAATATAAAATACCCATGCCACCAAAATAGCCGGAAGCAAAAACTGAAGCAACCATGCCAAGATATAGAATCCACAAGAATAGCTTCGCATAGTTCCGAAAGAGCACAGCGGTGCTTTTAACTCCAATCTTGATATCATCTGCGAGATCCTGGTAGGCATAAATGGTGTCAAAGATAATTACCCATAAGATTGATGCGAGGAGTAGATAGATAGTGGAGGTGTCTGTCCATGGTTTAGAAACTCCCATGGCAGAGCTACCAACCATGATTCCCCATGTTAGACAGAACCCAAGTACCAATTGTGGGAAATGAGTATGCCGTTTTGCGAAGGGGTAGTAGGTTGTTCCAATTATAGTAGGCACCACAATGATGGTAGTCTCCTTAGGCAGAAAAAAAAGGAAAGATGCTGCAGCAAGTGCTTGTATAATAGTGAATATAGCTGCAGCAAGAGGAGTAATATCCCCCCGTGGAATTGGACGCGTACGTGTGCGAGCAATCATCTTATCGATAGGAGCATCTATCAGATCATTCCAGGCATGGCTAGCATTGCTGAAAAAGAAGCTACCTCCCAAGAGTAGCAGACTTGTGCGAGTAACCTTAGAAATAGGATAGGTGTGGACACTGGCTGCATGGAGAACACCAAAAAAGTGGGGGAAGAAAATGAGGAAGAATGCAGTAGGAGGACTAAGTCGGCAAAGTTGGATATATGGAATACATCGGGCTGGAAGGTAGTCTACCCATCTGCCAGAGTGAACACCACCGTATTGTTGGGAAAGAGAGCCTTTCGAGTCGCCATTGAGTATATTGCTACTTTTTATGGCATTCGGATTTCCACTCTTCCTTGTGAAACCCATGTTAAGACTACACGTTCGTATTAGAGATATCTAGTATGTGGAGGAGAAGAAGGGTAAATACATACCAGCTGAATAGCCACCTCAGCCTAGTCGAGACTCTCAAGAAAAGTGTTGTGGTAACTTAGTCAAGGATGATGTTTCAATAATGGGCAGGTTTCATAGTGCACGATTGAATCGTAACCCCAGCATTTAATATAAGCAGCTGGATAAGACCATATTTTGACTAAGGCTCTTGACGGAATGTATGGCGGCATCAAGTGTTGCTGCTAACCAGTGCTAACTACCAATAGAATCCCCAGAACGTGGTCCATTCCGTCTATCACCGGTTAGCCTTGTGATATGGTTTCATAGGTGCTAGACCAACTTTTGGGCAAAGAAGTGGCTCCATTTATCAGTGTCCTGGTTCATGCAAGATTGCGGAGAATATGCCGATTTTTAGAATCAGACCCCTCTCATCCTGCAACGAATAACTATGCATAATATTTTATGAATGCTGCTGAGCTATCTAATTTCCAAAAAATCGAATTATGCACTCATCCGAAATGTGGTCCAAATGTTACTTATTGGAAATTCTAGTATGGATTTTTTTTCTTAGTTCCCGCAGTCAATTTGATAGCTAAGCAAGATAACCAGCCACCTGCGGAAATTTATAAAAAAAAGAGCTGGCAAAAATTTCTTCCCAGGCGCTTTGATGACGTGTAATATTAGCTCCGCCGTGTCTTGAGCTAAGGAATTATTTTGACCCAATAGTGTATCATCTGTCTCTCAAACGTAGTAGTAACTATTGCGGATGATTATTAGCAAATTTCCACAAGAATCTAGCGTTGCATTAGTCTCAGGCATTAAACATATGATAAATTTGTGCCTCCTAAAATTGTCGATTAGCGGAGGTCCAGACCACAGGTCGTGATAAGAGTTCTCACAGCATGTTACTATAAACCTATAAATATAGGTTGGTTAAATGAGAAATATATAGCATAACTTCGGCATGTGCACAGTCAATCTACAAGTACACAGCTATCATCCAAACACAATTAATATTCGTACCATTTTGGGACAGGACTCGCTTCTGAACGGTTTTCAGATGGATCTTCTACGCAATCGAGCGCGGAATGGTTGGTCTTGGCTCGGCGCGTCATGCAACAGCGGCAGGGACGGGAACCAGATCGGGATCCGTGCCCTCCTAGAAGCTTTCGAGCCCTTTAGTGAAATTGTGCTCGTATTGATCTGAATTAAGGCCGATTGATAGCTGATAGATTCTGGGATTGTTGTCCGTAATCTAATAGTGACCATAAATATTACTTTGTCATCCCGTGCAATTCATATTATTTGTATGGCCGAGGTGGGTTGGAGAAAGAAACGTGGTGGGGGTAGAAAGTCTGAACCCTAGAACCTAGGGATTCAAGCTAATTGCCGAGTACCAAGCCATTTAGCGAGGGAGAACGTGAAGGGACCCGAGATATCCGGGGTCTCCAACAGAGTGGGGTTACGTTCCCATCTCAATAACTAAAATGCTCTACTTATCTCGGAAAAAATACGTACATTCAGCAATTCAAACTTTTCAAATTGGGTTATTTTCGTTAATTATAATCCCAAATGGGTTCCATCTAGTAATACGAGCTTTGCAGATCCTTTGTGGGGGGAATAATACGATCGGACCGCATTGTCAACAATTTTATCTATCAAATCCCAGTGCATGAAAGTAATGGTTGGAACTAGAATTACATAGAGAGTATAATTTTTCATATTGCCTGCTATCTAGAGCGATCGAAGTCTATCATAGATTTATACTTGAACATGAACAAAGGAATGGTTTTCTACCTCTACAAACGATGATCAGAATCCGGATCATCTCCTTTCAGTGTCGACTTTATAAATTGAGATATAAGCTGGCGAAATCCACCGATTCGACTTTCGGATAGTTGAAAGGTCCTCTCATATTCCTATAGCGACTAGGCATTAACAGTTGGCAACGGAGCTGACACAACAGAAGCACCGTCCTGGTGTGTGCTAGGATCAGGCCAGAGCTCTAATTGAATGATTTTTTTTTTGCTCCTCTTGTTCTTGTTACTTAGTGCAATACCTTAGAAAATAGCAGTTTTGCGACTATGAGGTGCAAGTGGGAAGTTCTCCCTCCTTTCTAAATCAAAATAAGAGGAACAACGCTACTCCTGTACGCGAACATAAATTCCTCGAGAGCCCGCTTCTCTCAAAGGGATAAAGCCATCTCCCACAATCTTCACGTCCTTAATTGTTGTGTGATAGAGCTCTAACACTCCTTCATCACCGTCATCCCGCACACCGTGAGCCTTCTCCAGGCCATCCGTGTCCGCCGATCCGAACAGGCGAAAGATAGTCGACAGACAAAGGTACATCTCTGCATAGGCCAGATTAATTCCTAGACATTGTCGGCTTCCCTTGGAAAACGCAACCAGATACCGATCTAACCGCCGGTTGTTAATCCATCTTTCGGGTCGGAACTCGTGGGAGTCGGGAAAGATTGATTCATCGTGGTGGATTAGGACGCTGGTCATACTAACGGGTGTGCCAGGTGGGATGATCCAGATTTTGCCGGATGATTCAGTAAAGGTAAGAGGTTTATCAGGAGATATTCTCTGCAGGCGTGATGCAACTCCGTAGCTCAGCCGGAGGGCCTCTTGGATGATTCCCGTCAGATAGGGCAACTTTTCGAGCTGAGGGAGTGAGGTTTGTATATTTCTATCCGGGATAACGGTTCTTAATTCTTGTTTCAACTTGGAGAGGAGGTCCGGGGAGGCAAGCAGGTGATAGATAGCTACACACAGCGCCCATGATGTAGTAAGAGTTCCTGCTGCAACTACGATTAGCGCTTCATCTTTAAGCCGGGCAACACTTTTATCGGATTCAGGTAAATTGCTCTTCAAGAGCTCATGGAACAAGGTCGGATGCTCGAGATGTTCGTAATTGGATGCGGATTGAGACTTGATACGAGTGATAATCTGCTCGACAATCTAGGGTTCCCGTCAGATACCATCATCGCATGAATAAAAATCTCTTACTTTCTGTATTCTGATCACTAGCTCCATACTGGGAGATATTTTTGCTTGCACCCACGCAGGCAGACTATTCATGAAGTGGAAAATGAACATCATTTGCTTCATTAAGTTGCCTGCCTTGCCAGCCTCAACAACAGCATCGTGGTATTCAGGACCCCAATTGTCCTTATCCAGACGGTTTTCTGACTGGCCATAGGCGTACTCTATAACAATATCTGCACAAGTCAGATTGTTTCTTATCTCGTTATGAAATCAACTAGGCCATTAGCACCATACCATTGGTAAATGCTGCCAGAGCATATTCCAGCGGAATGACCTCCTTTGAGTCCCGCGCCTTGCGAAACCGGCCTATTAGACGCTGCACTCGCTCCTCCAGTAGCGGCTGCAACCGCCTTACGCTTGCTATTGAGAAAAAGCGATTCAACGCCGCCCTCCGCACTCGATGCTGGTCGTGCGCAGTGGTTGCAAACGTAGCGTCAGGTGTGCCAAATTGCTTAGTATACCATCCCCACTTATCACGCTTCTCACCGCTGGCGCTAGATGTATACAAAGTGTCGTAGTAGTCGGGGTCCGCTATATGTAGTTCATAGGGATTGATACGAATGATGGGACCATACTTCCGGTGGAGATCGCGGATGCGGAAAATGTACTGCCCACGAAGGACCACATCGTAGTAGAACTCGTACCTGAAGTTGTTGTATATTTCGTTAGAATTATTGGTCTTCTAGGTAGTCCTAAAAAGATATTTGTAGACATGAGTGAAGGAGACCAACATACCAGAGGGTAAGCGCTGCAAGTTTCGGCCCAGGAAATTTTGCTAACGGACTAAAATATAGTCTGTGAATGCACAGTCCGATGAGATATGCAATCCATAGGCTCCCAATCCAAATAAGAGATGAAAACGAGAACAGGCCTGCCATATTCTTAATAGAGCTATTTTTCTTTTCTTTTTTTTTTTTTTTGAACCTGGGAGTCTCTGAGGAAGAAGCAAGCACACTGTCACAAACAACCTGGTAAGGTTGATTTATTGTTGGGGGAGGGAGAGGCGAATCGGGTGTCTCGGTTTACCAACACATAAATTTCAAGTCCGATGATCTTGTACTTTTGCGAAGGAACAATTCTGTCAGAAATGAAGTTGGACATTCAGATTTGAGAGGGATTACGAGAAGAAAAAAAGAAGGGGGAGAGAAAAGCTGAACATATCAGAGGTAAAGCAATCTTCGTAGACGGCCATTTTGAACAGCAGGTGTGAATCATCAGCGAGTATATCCCTGGATACCTGTGGCGAGATGCTGTAGTTATCGCAGAGTGTTGTCTCATAATATGCACAGATCTACCGCTAAGCTCAGGCACATTGCACGAAACAGGGCACCTCCGTTAACACTGTAAATTGCCTACTCGGAAACACTGCGCACTTCCCAGATTTGATGAGCTGCACGCCGTGGCTGGGAGCGTGTGGGGTGAGAACGATGTTTGGCCCCCAAAGGTAATCCGACGGGAGATGCGCGGCGGACCGTGCATAATACGGTCAGCCCCCAAATCCGACTCACGTGTCTGACCAATAATGGTTGTCCTAATGAATCACGATGGGAACTACCTGGTAAGGTGAACGCTGATCATCTTAAACCGTACGAGCGTCAGCTTAAAATTTCTGTCGCCTTCACTGAGAGAAATGGAATCAACGGTAGATCAGCATATTGAAGAATCCAGAGGATTCAATCCTATATGCTATTTCTGCTCTCATCTGTATCGGTGCCCCGGAATTCAACAGTCTCTAATTGGTAATACTTTCTGCCACTCCTCTTCTAATGCTTAAATTGATGTTATGACTCTTGGTGAGACCAGAATTGTAGGGGTAGCAGAATTATAGTGACTACATCTGTCTAATATGGGATTTTAATCTGATAAATAAAGATGAGGGCAATTTAGCTGCTGTTGAGACAGCAGTCTAATATACTCATGATCAGTTTCTTCTTAAAAACATCCGAAATCTAGGCTGTTCGTATCCTTGAGCAGAACTAGGCCACACGATACTGAATACATAATATAGGTTCCGAACATATCGCAGCATTTCTATTATCTTTAAAATTAGTTTTATTTTCCCCTAATAATAAATTAATAGCAAATTTACAAAAGTCTACTCAGTTCGCGATTGCTCTCTATATAATGATGCGCAGTGTGAATTAGGCTATGCGGCTATCCAAGGCCTCAATAGATTACGTTATGTCTGCAGAAATTCCTGTTTGAAACCTGATAGTCTTTGTGGATTCGATAATACTGTTAGCGAGTGAGTAGTTTCACTTAATTAATGATTGGATATAGACATATAATAACCAAGCCTCTCATGACTTATTTGGTTTGATTTATCTCTTATCTGGATCTAATGTAGCAGGACTGCTGGAATGCTAACGATTTAGTACAAGTCTTTAGAGACCCCCTACTCCTAAGGAACTATCAACAGGTTTCTACTACATCTTCCTTAGGGCCAGCTCTATCGAAGATAGAATCGCTCAACCTAGTTGCTGGATGACTTTAGAATCTTCAAGTAACCAAATCAGCCGAAAAATATATTTATTAATCCAGCTCTAAAAAAAGATCTTCCCAATTTAGTGTAGTTGCCTCTAGATCAGTGGGAATAATTCGCCACATTTCATCAAAGACAGACCCATCGGGTGTTAATGATTGCATAACCTCCTGCTGCAATGCGTCATTACTCGACCCATTGCTAGTCCAAGTTTGAGCCCCATCAAAACCAGAATCATGCGAATCTTGATTTCCAACAGGTAAAGGCAAATTGTATTTTCGCAGAATATCTGTTAGAGATTCGAGAAATTTTCCGACCATGAATGACTGATTTCTCGCCTGGTTAAGTATCTGACATGCATCTCGAAGTTCATGCATACGTTCATTGTAATCTGGAGTATTTTTGTGAAAGCAGAGGTCAAGAGCCAATATAATAATAGCCATGCAGAGACTGTGGACGGTTCCGGAAAATCTCATACGTGATAAGACAAACGATATGTCCTCATTTTCGAGCAATTTTTCTGTCAGAATAATCTGTCGCGAAGCCTCAAGACAGGCCTGTCTAGAGCGACTATAGAATGATCTAGAACTGCTGTGTCGGAGAAACGGGGTATGAAGCTTGCATCGACGAGAATTGGAGAGAAAATTAATGACGTAGCGTTGAACAACAATTCCCGGAATATTGTCAGGGAGAAACCTATCTCCTGGTTGGCAATGGAGTACAAAGAAGGGCGGAAGTTGGCCAAGAAATTGTGTAAACCTATTGTCAATCTCCAATACTCGGTCATAGTTAATATCTTCCAGTTTCGATATTGTGAAGGGCACACAATCGGTAGCATCTCGACAAATCTCCGCAAGTCGCACTCTTTCAAGGAAGTATGACATTGTAGAAGGCTGTGAGCGCGGAAGTCCATCCGGCAAACAATCTTCAGTGATATCATAATCATTGATATGCATAGGCTTATTCACTTCCATGTGGGCTGGGTTTATGGTGTAGGTACCTTCCTGCGGTCCACCCATTCCAGCTAGCATCCTAAGTTATGGTCAGGCATTTTCGACGACATGAAGGAACTACCTACCAATCTGTGGCTGCAAGATACCACCAGATCCTTCTCGACACTTCAGCAACGACAGGGTTAAGCTGCCTGAGAGTCAAGTTCTTCGTATGATGAAAGGACAGGCCACGAGATATCGCGATGGCGGTAGAGATGAGGGTTCGGTATTTCACAGAGATCCCTTCCAAATTGACAATGAAGAAAGATATGATTATAATCGCCTGCACCAGTTCTTTAGATCCTTCAGATACTCGGCATGAATACTCTATAAGATCAACAGCAGATTTGCTCCAAGTTTTTGCCTGCTCATGTGCTTCTTGAACTGTCGAAAATAAACCCAAACGTAGATCGTCAGGGCTCCACACGTAAGACGTGGCCGCGAAGATACTTAAGAGAAGGGCGATATGACTAGGATCATTCATCTTCTGGGAGATCAAATGTTCGTAAGTATTATCAAGCAAACTTTCCACGGATGGGATGTGGATAACGTGAAACATATATGTTGTCGAACTGAAATACACTTGAGCCAGTTTTGTTGCCTCTTCTTTTCTTGGAAGCCAAATACAGCGGCATAGTTCCATGTTGGACGGGTCGTTTCGGTCGGGTAGCAGGATAAAATTTTTCTGCTGATGGATTTTTTTCAAGCCACATATGTTGTAGGTTATGTTTTCAACAAATGAAGAATTCTAGTGGCATAAGTGTATTAATAAATTCACTATCTTTTGAGATAAGTACATGGACTACTAACCTTGGGGTCTCCAGTAATATAGACCATCTCGAGCTGAGAAACGTCTGGGTCCTGCGGCTGGCCATCGGTACTCAGTGGTATATTCGTCTCTTCATGCTGACTATTCAATGACTCTTTGTCGGGATATCTGGGATGGATAACAAGATCCTGGTTCCCCTCCTCGTCTCCGTGTTTCTGTGGTCTAGGATCTGTGAGCACGATATTCTCCAGTCGCTTCAGACGAGCCAAAATCTCGGCGGTGTGCGAAGAGCTCTGGCAACAGATTCTGCCTCCCGAAGACCCTACCGTACCCTGCTGGCAAGGCAAGCCGCGTGATGTACAGTTCGAACATGGAAAATCACGGTTACACCTAAGCTTTCTACTTCGGCAAAAGGTGCAGGATACTGGTCGCTGACGCGACACTGTTCGACGGCTGCGAGATCGATCGCTAGTCATATTGTTGTCGGGCCTATCTCTAAACCATAATATTATTGCTCAGTTCAAGGAGTCTTTGACTTGCGGGACAAAAGTGTAACTAAAAATCGCAGCTGTATTGCGGCTTTGCAATATGTTGGTCGCAAGACTGAAAGGGAGCAATGGTGGCTCCGATGAGCAAGTGGGTCATCAATCAGTTAGACCAATCATGTTACTTAGGCTCCGCGGACTTTCCGCGGTGTGTTCCCCGTGAATAGTAGCACCACGAGGATCTATATAACACCTTCCTCACTTCTCAAAAAACAGAATCATGTTGACCTAGATAATCTTTACAGACATAAGATTTAGTCTATTCAAATGTTATTTTCCATCTTCAATCTTATTCCTGCTTTAACAATGGAAACTTTCATCACTCAGCTTGAAACGTTAGACATCCCCGAGGATGATGGTTGTCGAACGAGGTTGAAAAATGCTATAAGCAGCCTGCAAGTACGCTTAGAGGATCCGATAGAGACTCTCGTTAAATATTTTTCCCAGGTAAATGACGTATTATTTCTCTGAGGTTGACATGATTTTCTAAAGACATCAAGCATCTGGAATTATCCCTCATTCGCGTCGGAATTGAAGTTGGCTTGTTCAAATACCTCGCAGAAAATGGAACTCTCACTTTGACTATCGAGTTTCTGGCTGAGAAACTCGGGGTCTCTCCCAATCTTCTTGGTAACTCGATTTTATGCTTGCAACTTGATCTACTGTTGATGAGAATTAGGTCGTATCGTTCGCTTTCTTTCTTCCATCGGAATAGTGGACGAAATTGATACCGACATGTTTCGTTCAAACAAAACCACAAATATCCTTGCAAGTCCTACAACAGAAGCCGTTATTATCCATTCGTATGTCCTGAATAATACCGCTATTCCTTTAGAATTTCTCAATAGCTGAGTCTTAACTTGCTCCGGTAGTTTTGACATCATTGGACCAACTGTTCAAGCACTTCCGGCATTTTTATCCGAGAGAAACTATCGCGATATTTCTACTAGCAATATAACACCGTTCCAAAGAGCATTCGACACCGATCTCACCTGTTTTGAATGGCTCACCCAACACCCCGGTCTCTTAGGATCAGTACAAACGGTGATGACAGCATTTCAATCGGCAGACTGGATGAAGAACTTCAGGATACTTGATGATATATTTGAGGCTCATATGAAGTTCGAACGTGATCGTTCAGAAAATGAGGTGCAAAGGCCATTTTTTGTCGACGTTGGCGGCGGTTACGGGCACCAATGCATAAACCTTCGAGATAAGTATCCAGAATTATCGTCGATTAGAGGCTCTATCATTCTACAAGACCTCTCAGGTACTGTTAATAGTCTAAAGATAGAAGGAGTGAGAGTTATGCCGCATGACTTTTTCTTGGAGCAACCTGTGATTGGTATATACCTCCATGTCTAGAGCACTTCTGATTTGGCATATTAATAGAACACTAGGATCTCGAATCTACTATCTACGCCGCATTCTACACGACTGGTCAGATGAGTTTTGCATCACCATTCTTTCACGTCTTGTAACTGCAATGGCCTCGGACTCCACGGTATTGATCGATGAGATTATTTTGCCAAAGAAAAAAGCACCACATTTTGCTACCATGGCAGACATAAATATGATGATTACTTTCGGAGGTAAAGAACGTTGTGAAGGAGAATTGGATGACCTGGCGCGACGTGTAGGACTGGAGGTCAAATCTATATGGAGATATAGCGAGAGAACGGGGATGGCGATTGCAGTTTTAGGGAAGACCTAAATAGGGTCTAGCTAGCATCAAAATCGTGTAGCTACTATAGAAGGACACCTACGCAAGATAGAATGCAAATCTACAAGCGGTAACCTTGTTTGTATTCTTGTCTTCGGTAGACTACACACCATATTACCTTAGCCATAACGACTAATAGATTTCTTCAATTGGCGTGGCCAGGGCAGATGTTTGAATAAACAATCCCAGTGGAGAACGTGTTCTATTTCTGGCGTACTACACCTTTTTTGGAAGAGGAATATGAGAACTTCTCCGGCACTCTAAATTCCAGAGATCGATGAAACAGAAATAATGTAGAAGTAAACTAGAGAGCTATTGTACGAATAGAGGAAATGCACAAAGAAGTTGGTAGTTGTGGTTATGGTGATTCGATAAGGCTTCTATCTCTCATATGTTCCACATTTATCGAGACCATTAGGCTGTTTGGATCAAATGTAAGATTATCACCGATTCGTTACAAGCATATGAAGCCGAGTTGATAAGAAATCCAGAAAATCCAACTAATGACATAGAAACTCATATATACTTGTTCAGTAAGACGTGTCCCGGGTAGTTCATAAGCTTACCTCTTGGTAATCTACGACAAGCCCCTAAAAAGAAAATATACAAATTTAAGAGGCTCAAATGATTCATATTTGTGAGCAACTATAAGACCCAAGATGAATATTAATTTTTTAAAGAAAATTCTCGGAATACATCTTGGTGTGCCTCATGTACATTCATAACGTCCAAAGGTGTTGGTTGAATCCACCAAAATCTACCTTTCCTGGAAAAAGAAGCTGCCAGTCTTAGCGGCAAGATATGTTCTGCTGCCTTCCGGTTTCTTCTCATTTGTACATCAAAATTTCGTCACTGAGAGTTCTCGAGTGTTGACTATTACCGGCCAGGGCTCATAAGTCGAATACATTTGTTGAATCCATCTGTGCCAAAAGTGTCCACATGGACTACATGTTTCTGTATAATCACATAATTTATAACTGTATTTACGGTGCTTATATCGAGTTTTAGGTCAGTTTATTCCCGATCGTTAGAACTTCTGGTGACGGCGCTACGACAATTTCGGGTGTATTCGCAGTGATATTGCTCAGTCATCCAAAGACAAGAATGAGGAATAAAACGGGAAAAGCAGCTGCAAATAAAGTGATCTGAGAAAGTACTAAGTAAAATGGAAGGATCGTGCCTTTTTCAACAGTTTAAATCAAGTAAATTATATATCTTCATGAGTATTCTGCGTCCGTTATTTTCTTGTTTCTTGCACTATATATTGTAAGGACTGCTCGAGCCCAACACTATTAGGTTAGACTATTATTATGGTTAAGTTCTTTCTATTATGCGTTTAGAAAGATATCTAGATGGAAAATAATGAAATAACATCTGTATTCGACATCTTGTACATGTACGATATAGTGTCTGCAAGTAACGCCAAAAAAGTATTTCGAAAGTCACCATCAGAGATGATGCTATGTGGCTTGGTCGGGGGCTTCGCTTATCGATAAGGAGTGCTTCTATGCGCTAGGCTTGATTGCTGGTGCGACGCGACTCGGAATCACGGCAGTCCCACTGGCGTTGTCGGCGAACACGAAAGGTGAAGATGGTTATTGTTAAGATATTTTCCTTTGGAAAGAATTGCTCTGCACTCCGCTCAACGCACGTTCACAATTTATTGAATTTGTGGTGGGCGTCGTCGTGACGAAAGTTTTACTCCGAAAACATGGCCTCCGATTCGCAACCAGAGCAACAGGGACAGGACCAACCAGGAAATTACGGTGGTCCGTTTCTCCAGGATGCAGCTGCGGTGGGACGGTTTGTCGCTGGCTGTTTGCTCCATCCTCTGGAAACCGCTAGCAGTATTGGACCTACGCTTAGTGAGCTTACGCTTGGCTTCGCCGGGGAGTCCTTTGTGCCGGAGACGGATATTCGTGATCTTACGGGCCAGGTGGTTTTTATCACTGGTGGTGGGTACCTGAACTCGCTACATATCCACAGGAATGGAGATCGTACTGGATACGTTGACTGATCTACTGGCCGTATAGGGAACACTGGCTTAGGTAAGGAAGCGATCTTGCAATTGGCGCGCCATGGTCCAGCCTGCATCTATCTGGGCGCGCGGAACGAGGCTAAGGCCCGCGATGCTATCGCTGATATCCAAGCGCAGCTATCAACCCCTGTGGAAATCAAGTATGTCCCGCTGGATCTTGCTTCATTTCAGTCTATCCGCACCGCTACGGAAAAATTCACAGCGGAATGCAGCCGCCTCGACCTACTGATCTTAAACGCTGGGATAATGGCCCATGATGCCGCAACTACGGAAGACGGCTATGAGATTCAGTTAGGGACGAACCATGTTGGGCACTTTTTGCTTACAAAACTCCTCTTACCCTTGCTACTACGAACAGTGAGGGGTACTGTTCCTGCACCAGATGTTAGGATAATCACCCTGAGCTCTGTAGCCCACAAGGGCAGCCCAGGGTTTGATATCATGACCTCAACTCCCGCACTCTTGGCGTGCAACACATGGCTTCGTTATGCTGCTTCTAAGGCTGCCAATATCCTTTTCGCAGCGGAGCTTGCTAGGCGATATCCAGAGATCATGTCTATCTCCGTGCATCCGGGAGCTGTTGCGAGCAACTTGTATGAGACAGCTAAAGCTTCGAATGTGATCCAGTCCTACGCCATCACTGCCCTTAGTAGCCTTGCAATGTGCAGCGTTCGTACGGGAGCCTTTAACCAGCTTTGGGCAGCTGGTGTTCAGCGGGATCTTTTGATAAATGGCGGGTACTACACTCCTGTCGGAATTATCCAGAAACATAACCAATTCGCCACTGACACAGAGCTCGGGAGGAAGTTGTGGGAATTCACAGATGAGGCCGTCAAGGGGGCGCTCAAATTGTAATTTATTGCATTTTTGTTGGATACTTTACATTATATGTACCTTCACCTGAATTGGTTGGCTGGTTGGTTAGTTAGTTTCGTTGTTTTACTCCAACTTGGTTACCCTGGTTTATGCAGTCCACATTAGCGTCAACTACCAAGCTAGATACAGGAGGCGTTATCATTATGTTGGGTCGTATAGGTTATGATTTCATCCAACCCTATGTGAAAGAGTGGACTTTAGAGAAAACCTTAATAGTACAAAATAACTCTCGGAACCTATACCATACTAGATATAGAATTGTAGGAAGAGAGTTGCCTAAAATGTGGGCATTCCGTGTAATGAGGCCAATACTGTATCCTGTCTCTAGTACTAAGTTATACGCTCAAGGGGATATGATAAAGTAGTTCTGCTGTCACCTCCTATAACATTTCGCAATTGCAGGCAGGAGCTTTATTATAATTCTAGTTAAAGACATACTTTAGTAGGGAATTCTTAAGTTTTCTCGGTAGGTCTGGCGGCTACCATTGTAGGGGATAATAATGTTGCTAGTTATGGAATTCCGCTGCATTTTCATGGCGGCTGGGAGAAAACAAGTGCTATTATTGTGGTCGATAACCTACTTACTTACTAGATGGGATTAGTGCGCTGATCGTGAACCAATCATAGTTCAAAATATTACGAAAAATCTGCCTTAACCAACTCCGCCACTCTTGCAGCTTACATAAATTTTCTCATCACTGAGTACGCTTCCGGCGAAGGCGATTTATTGATATCATTACGCTTTCCACTGACAGGTATGGCACGATTACCCCAGATCCCGCATCTGACTACAAAAATCTCTGTTTTAGTAATAGCATTGGGTTCAGGATCACCACGGTGCGCTCTGCTGTGGAAACTGCTCTATACATCTTTGCCGTCATTCAGGTGTTCGGTCGTTCATTAGGGTTTAGCCGAGAAAAGCTCCCCCAGCCATCATCTTCCACCATGAACTGCGCACAACAGCACAGAAGTAGGCCATTATGCCCCAGAGGTCTCACCATGACCCGTAATATTGTAGTCTTGTTAGACATAGGTCGTAGAGATTGGTGATTACAGCTGTCTGCGAGAGTCGTGAGCACTTGACAATACGAACTGTCCATTTTGCACTCCACACAAACCGTTGATTGGGCCGGCGAGCTAATTCGGAACCGGAGATGTTGCTCTCTTCCTCCACTGCGTCTTCTGCTCAACCCAACCTTCTAGGGAAGAACCATTAATATTTCTCTGCGACGACCTTCTATCGTGAGTTCCCTCGATTTTGACCTTCTTGCCTCGCGCGTTGAGCAAAATCGCTCGTCTCCGGACCTAACCCCGCCGCGACCTATTTACCGAGCTTAGCTAACCAAATGCTTTTCGCTAACAAGATCCGTCATTGAAATCGTCGGCGGGCGACATAACTCCAAACGCGCAAATCTAATTCGGAATCGATTGCCCCTGAAAGCAAATTTTCATAATGGATCAGGCAAAGCTAGCTAGACTCCAGGCGAGCGTGCGGATTGGTATGTGTGTCCTTGTGGTTGGCTTGTGTGCGGCATGATTTCGCGATCTCGAGCTGGGCTTTGTCAGACTTGGTGCGCGTGTGGAGGAAGTAACCGTTGGAAAGCTTTCAGCTTCTTCTTCTTCTTCTTTTTCTTCCGTTGAAGATGAGCTGATTTGCTTCCTTCTCCTACCATTTGCCTTATGAGTCTTGTCGATTGAACCATGCGATTGCTAACGGCTGCTGTGCGATCTAGGGTGCGTTATACTATAATGATACCTTTCAGACCTGACCACTCTCCCTCTCTTTTCACCTTTGACCTACTCGAAGAATTTGAGTACTCTTGAAACATGTTTTAATTAATACATGTCATGTTCCGTGCGCACACTATTGCGTCCCAATTTTAATCAGCTCCGATTCATTATCACACTTAAGTGGAAGAAGGATGGGAACTTCGCTGACTTTGGACTCGTTTCCTTCTACAGAGGCAAGGGCACCCCCCGCCGCAAGACCAAGAGGGTTCACAAGTCGTCCGGTGCCGACGACAAGAAGCTGCAGACCACTCTGAAAAAGATGAATGTTCAGCCTATCCAGGCCATCGAAGAGGTCAACATGTTCAAGGAAGACGGAAACGTCATCCACTTCTCTGCTCCAAAGGGTGAGTCCAAATCTTATTCTCTTTTGGGTGGTCTACTCTATACTCCGGGCTTTGCGCATGCAGAGTTCCCGCCTTTTCAAGCGCGAACTGATTGCTAACTATGAACGTGGCCCTGCAGTCCACGCTTCCGTTCCCTCCAACACATTCGCCATTTACGGTAACGGTGAGGACAAGGAGCTCACTGAGCTTGTGCCCGGTATCCTCAACCAGCTTGGCCCCGACAGCCTCGCATCTCTCCGCAAGCTCGCCGAGAGCTACCAAAGTCTCCAGAAGAAGGAAGGTGCTGAGAAGAAGGAGGATGACGATGAAGATGATATTCCTGACCTCGTTGAGGGCGAGAACTTCGAGAGCAAGGTTGAGTAAGCGGCATTGCTTGCAAAACAAGGGACTATGTCGCCTGGGTGAAAAGAGAGATAGGAGGGAGGAAGAAAATGAAGAGTTGATCAATCATTACGAAAGACTTTTAAGGATGCTTTTGATGCTGATTGTATCAAACCGGGCTCGCAGTTGACTGTTGGTCATATGCTCTGTACCCCCTGTAACTGCGATATTTGAACTATCCATCTATATCACCGTAACTACTGGCCCATCAACTCAATGTTGGACTTCCCGTTGGCCACACATAGTACCTATACTAAAATTCCCTCGATTCCTAGCACTAGCTATCGCAGCTGGTTAGACCCTTTTCAAAGGATGAGGTTTACATCGACCTAGTGAATAGTGCTGTCGTTGAGACGCTGAGCATTAACCACAACATGCTACTGTTACCTTTAATCATAGCGGACGTCTGCCTAGGATAGGCTATAGAATCAAGTTGACAATTCTCCCGTGCAGTTGAAGGAGCTAACCGAGAAGAACTCGTTTAACAATATACATCTGTTCTTCTAAGCAGAATAGGATACATATTAGGATATCTCCATCGTTCAATTACCCTCAAATCCATTTATTTGACTGGCCCATCAAACCAAGATTGGAAGAAAATCAACGACCATACCCAGAATGCTTATGTGCCCCCATCACTAAACCCGGCCAGAATAGAAATCGCAGACATTTCAGAGAGAACAAGAAACATTAGAAAAAGCCCTCTAATGCACGCTGCACGGAAGTATTGATTGATAATGACAAGATTCGAATAGGATCTTTTGTGAATGGAAAACCAACGCAAGAATGAAGACTAAATCGTCGAACTTGCTATAGTTATGGGATGAGGTTTGGCATCTGCAGTGCTGCAATGCAGCATCTCGTTGAAAAGTGAATATTTCGTTCTCGAGGGGATTTAAATAATACCCGAGGAAATACATATGCATTCATCTTCAGCGAGCGGAGAGGACATCCGCCTAGAGTCCGATTCTTCTTGGCTTGAAAATCTGTGGAGCGTCGATGCCCAATTCAGGTTTCGTCACAGGAATTTATTCATCGCACTTCCGACAAATTACTAGCACGAAGGGCCAGAGAGTAGCACCTGAAGAATTCAAAGATTTCCCTCTCAACCACATTGATACCTGAAGGCAGGTAACTGTGCCGCTGGCAAATCATGAAATAGGAAAGATCCGGTAGGGTTAAAACTTTCATGATTCCTCCTTGAGGCCGCAAATATCAGTACCAAATATCATGTCAATCATGTACCACAAGCGCCAATAGAGGTTCGACTTCTCATAGTCGAAAGTTCCATCCTCGCGCAACTGAGGTCCATCACCCACAATATCACCGGTGAACCAGCTCAGTATCGGGATTGAACGTAAAACACGCTCACTCACAGTCGGTTGGGGAGGCAGTGCTTCGGTAATAGGGCGTAAGGCGGCCCGCCGAACAGTTGGAATATGCGTCATGAATTCGGATTCAGGCTTCATCTCCGCGTTCTCGCGTCGGCGGACGCCAGAAGCCTGCTCTATTGCGGTGGCAGTAGCTGAGCTCGCCGTTGCAGTTGATAATTGTGAATCTCCTTCATCGCCATCTCCTGTACCGGCAACACTAGTAAGATTACCAACGGTGAATGAACGAGGTAGGGGAGATCTCTCAGTTTCGTTATGTTGAAGAAAGGAAGTAGAATAGGAAGGCGTAAGAGTGTGATGGGCTTTGGACTTCAACCGACTTGCAGCCGCGGATCCCTTAGGGATCGGAGCATCTTCAACCGGACCTCGGCCATGGTAAGGTTCGCAGAATACCAAATGGCCGTCAACTTCCTGAGGCGAAAAATAACAGGCACGATCGGCGGCTGTTGTAGAGTCAAAGGTGACCTTGATCCAATGGTAACCCCCAGCATATTTCTTTGATTTGCGGTTGGCATCAGCAGATAGATTTGCCCGAATAACAACGTCGCCACCACTCAGAAGCTGCGAGAACTTGTTCGGGGCATTAGGATCGCTTCGCGGGTAGTCCTCGCAGACGAGACCTTGAGATATGCGTTCGTATTTGTCTATCACCTTCCACTCTGAATCTTTGTTTCGATATCCGTAGAGTATGCATTCCGTAGCGACCTTCTCAATTGGTTTTCGTGACGCTTCAAGGCTTGAAGCAGATGATGACTTCGGTAGACTACTGTGTGCCTTTTCCTCCTCCTGCTGCTGGGTGAATAATCGGCTGAATTCCGCGACATTAGGATTCTCCTTTTTTGCAGGGGTCCCTGTGCGAGTGCGAGATCGAGCGTGGTCATAGCGAGCATTCCGTCTCTTGCCAAATGGCCCAGTTTCCTCTGGCGGTCGTCGAGGGTTGCGAGATTCGCTATCGGTCTCCAAGTTAGCATCAACGTAGAGATTAGGTTGAGGACATAATAGAGCGAGAATATTCATTTCCAGTGTTGTTTGAATATGAAGGTACTTACTCCTTGAAGACATAACCCCAGGGAAGGAGGTTGCCCTTTTCATCTTTTGCGCGCTCCTCCGGCGGTACGAAGTGGTACTCCATGGCAAAAACGCAAGCCAAACGATGACCGGGTGCTAGGTTGGGATCGAACGATTATGTGAAGAAATGCCAAACGTAGAAGCGAGGTTGAACGAAAAGAGGGTATTGAAGGCAAAAAAAGTGAATGCGCGCCCAGCTAAAGTCGGTCTTCGCCAGTCGAGACTGCTTCTGAGAAATAAACAGCCCGTTAGCCTGGATACCTATCACGTGATCTGTATCCAATCCGCCATCTCCCCATCAAGGACAGTATGATGACTAAGCCAAACACCTTCCCCGAGTTGAACGCGTACTTTTGCCTCACTATTCGAGAACAAGCTAGTATGAACTGTCCATATAACACTATATGTCCTGCTTATTCCTGCACCAGATACTTTCTATATATAGGTAAAGAACTCAGATGACGCGGCGCACACAAGCCTCCCCGTATCATTCTGGCCCAACCTAGTCAATACGATGTCTTCATCTGAACGCTGATGTATTTATTTATTGAGGCGTGGACAACCAATCGATGACAGCGGACCGACGTTTGCGATGTTTGCTATGAAGGATATTTTTGTCACCTTGTAAACAGCGGGACGATATAACAGAATTGAAGAAGTATCTCTTTATACATATAACCACTTCTAGAAAGAGCCATGGAAGAGCGGCCGAAATTTTTGGTACTACATAAAGCTGCACGACGCATAGCCTTGCCTCTAAGTTTCATGTCACTTAACCCTGTGTAAATCTAAATATCTCCACCGGTCTATATGAGCCGTTTCCTTCCCTCCCCTCTCCGCCCTTTCTGAACCTCATCTTCAGCGCTTAGTCCTTTCTCTCGCTAATCCTGTCTGAGGAATGTTATCCTCCCAACGTCTCCATCCAAACCGCAGACTTGTGCAAAATCACCAACCTCTTCCTTTCGTCTGTGCACGTGCTCCAGGAACTTGGGAAAAGGGCAGCTTAGGCCAGGGCCGGAGTTACAGTCGGGAAGAGGGACAATACCATCATTGATGTTGATTCGGACAAAGGTGCCCTTCGAAGGGAATGCCTCTGCCGAAGCATCACAAGATAGTCGTTCGAGGGTGATTCGACCGCCCATTGGTAGGACTGGTGTTGTGCGCCAGATACGATCTGCAGCGACATGCGACACTGGTAAATAAGGGTCGTGAACCGGATCCGGTAATATATCGAGAGCAACCAGGAGAGGAGCGATGTCACCATCATGGACACTATTTATGATGCAAAGTCAGCACCGACTATCTCTTTTCGGTCTGAGTTGTAGTGGGCTGAAGCAAAGCGCAAGTAACATTCTCAAAACCTACAAGCTGAAGAACATAGTTCCTGCGTCTGGACCATCTTGCAACAGGTTTGCTGTAGCGTTTAACCAGAGCCAACCCATCGCACCTGCATAAGGGTTTCCAGGACCAGCACGGTAGTAATGGATCAAGTCCCTTGCGTACTCGAAGTGGTCCCATTCATCTTCGGTGAAAACATCGCACCAAGGGCTTGAACCGCGCACTATTGTTTCGAACCCACACATCTCCTGCATGCTGAAGACCTCGAGATTGGTAAATCTATCAAACGCATCATTACCCTGAGAGTGAAGACGGTCGGAAATCGTAGGAGCATAAGAGTCTTGGAACAACGATAACATGTGAGCACCATTATCATGGCCTAGGTCTGTGTCTTCCAAATACTTGAGACATGTATCTCCAGGCGTAAGAGTATCTGCACGGCGTTCAAATGTCTCTGGTATAATGTGCAACTCCGCTATACCGTCTTTTTCCCACTGAGAACCGAAAAGGCCTGATGCAAAATAGCGTGCAGTGTCAATCACGCGCTGAGAGTCACTTGCCCACAGGCGAGTCTTGCGTTTGGGAATAAGATGCGCATATCGTGTCCGAAACCGCACACCTGTCATGAATGATTGCAATGTCCCCGCATATGGTCCGGTGTTGGTCAATTGTTCAAAGTCCTTAGTGGGTTCATTTGTGAAATATGTCCAATTATTGACAAATGCAAGGGAGCCATTGAAGATGACGTTCGCGTCTTTGATGCGGGAGAGAAGGTCGAGATGTCCTTTAGAGGGGATTGTAAGTTTCAGTTCAGATCCACGGCTGAGCTTAGGATGGAATCAACTTCAATTCGTACGCGACGAACGGAAGCTCTTGGAACGTACGGTCTCCTGCGGATTTGGTGGGATAACGTTCAGCGTGACGGGACATCTGAAATAAGGTTAGAAATAACAACGTTTGTGGGGAATTTGAAGCAAATGACTGCCGGTATCACTAGAGCCAAAAAAAGGGACGTGGACTTAACCAGCAGTCAGTCCGAGGATGGACGTACCACGTGTATCTGATCAACTACACATCCTACCGGCGGGGCGAGTGTATTCTTGCTAACAGCGGATATGCCATCTACTTTTTCAACCCATGGCCCATAGCCTCCCAAGTGATACAATAAATTCCATCCGCTCTCTCGGTTTCTCGACGAATTGGGATGTGGGACTGCGGAGCGCTGGGGATGGAACCATGTGTTCCAGCTTCCTGAGTGCGGCAAAAGAGGGTGTAGGGAGTCTGAATGGGATGCACATAGCCCCATGAGATAGGGGAACCTCAAGACATCGAGGCGTAGTACCTGCCCTGGAGTATACAAAAAAACTCCAAGGAGAAGGACTACAATCGATGAAAAACTTACTAGAGCGAAGGCAAGACTCTGCATCATTATCATCATCCGTTCCCCGGCAGAGCCGTAATTCTTAAGCCTTCTCCGTAGGGGCACTTTAGCAAAGAGGGAAATAGACTAGTAAGACTGAACTATTATTCTGCACCTTGTAATAAATAATACGTGATGGCCATCTCCGGATCTCTCGGGCGGTGAAAGTTCTCCCTGTCCGGATGCTTATTTTTTTTTTTTTTTGGCTTCCCGCTGCCAAGCCAAATCGCGACCGTAAGGAGCATCGAGTGGATACATAGTGTCAAGTTTACCAAGTAAAGCAGCGGGTAGCTGCTAGTAATTCGAGTCACTAGGATAGATGATCACACGGAATTTACTGGAAGAGAGATCAATCTTAGTGATCCAAAGACAACATGAAGGCATAAAATGTCGCAACAGGTCGCAGTGTTTGAACGGATAAGACATGCTTCCCCACTTCTACGTTCACTGTGCATACGTCTTGAGCATCATCAGTCCTATCAATCCAGCTCTCAAGAAATAGAAAGGGCCCATCTTTACGCCAGAGAAGCAGTTAACCCTGGAGATCTATTGGCCTGTGGTTTAGTTGATTTTATCTCATTCCGCACCTTATATCGACTTCCCCTCCGTACGACAGGATTTGTGAGAGTCAACCCGTCAAATCTAGATTTAGACGGAATACTTTCCGCGATCTTTCCCACATACATCACACGACCTATTCCAGACCGTCTCCACTTAAGGAGAAACGTAAAGACATAAGATCAGACTGTAGGTCAGCTAGAGAGATGTATGAATTCCCTTGATCTATTGTTAAGCCCAGATAGTTTTTCCAGCATTTCTTAGTGTCTGTCGCAAACGTACGCCAGCTATGCCCCAAATGCAAGAGCCAGTAACCTTGTCCAGTTATCTTTGGACGCGGCTTCACCAGATTGGCATTCGCTCCGTACATGGTCTGCCAGGGGACTACAACCTAAATTTGCTGGATAATATCTCATCGGCTGGGCTACATTGGGTAGGAAACTGCAACGAACTCAACGCAGGTGTGTGATGTCGAAAATAGTTATGAAGCATCAGTAAGCAACAAGGGGGAAATGATTGTTAACTGGAGAATACTGCAGGCTACGCAACTGATGCATATGCTCGGGTGAACGGGATAGGGGCAATGGTAACAACTGGTGGCGTCGGAGAACTTTCCGCCATTAACCCCCATGCTGCAGCCTTCTCGGAGCAGCTGTCCCTAGTGCATATCGTTGGGAGTCCAGCACTGCGATTGCGGAGTCAAAAGCGCTTCAACATGCATCATTACCTTTGCGATGGCCGCTTTAACGTTTTCTCGAAAATGTTCAGCGAAATCTCCGCAGCACAGGTGTTCTTAGATGATGAGATATCCGCTCCCACTCAGATCGATAACACACTCCAGACATGTTGGATATCAAGTAGGCCTGTCTATATTGAGATCCCATCAGACATGGCATTAAAGACCGTGGAGGGCGCCGGTCTAATGAAGCCATTGGATCTATCATACCCACATAATGAGAAATCACTACAGAAGGAGGCAATATCGAAGCTGAAGAATCTTCTCAAGGCGGCAGAACAGCCATGTATCTTGGTGGACTTATGTGCAGTGCGCCAGCGGGTGAGTCGATATTATATCTTCTTCGTGTTGTTCATCTCTTCGGGTACGCTAAGAGGTTATGAAAGAATAGGCCCAGGAAGAGTTACATTCTTTGCTATCTAAATCCGGAATTCCCACGTTCATGACCCCATTAACACAAGGATATATCAATGAATCACTGCCGAATTTCGGGGGTATGTATGCCGGAGCAGGATCTCATACGGGAGTCCAAGACTTCGTGGAATCGTCCGATCTTGTCTTACATCTGGGCCCTCTCGATACCGATGTCACTACATACCTTGGATCAGCTAATGTTCATCCCAAACCATCAACAGTGAGGTTCTACACAACTTCCATAGACATTGGTGGTGTGGTATATGCGCCGCTTCACCTACGAGAAACGATTATAGCGCTTGAGGAACTTGACTTTACTGAGTTATCGATTCGTTCATTTCACAGAGAGCCACTAAAATCAGAGTCTGTTCCTGAAAATTCATCAATTTCTCAGGATTGGTTATGGCCGTATTTGAGCCACTGGTTGCAACCTGGTGATATAGTTCTTACGGATACAGGAACTGCGAGTTTCGGGATCTTTGACACAGCTTTTCCTCCTGATACTTTGCTGATAAGTATCAGTCTGTGGGCCAGTATTGGTTATACTTTACCTGGTGCTCAAGGTGCTGCACTAGCAGCCAAGGATGGGAATAAACAACGACGAACTATTGCATTCCAGGGAGATGGGAGTTTCCAGCTGACTTGTCAAGAAATCAGCACCATGATCAAAAACAAGCTCGACATAATAATGTACGTTTCATTTTCAGCTTTCATGTGATTGTTTCCTTTTGCCCAATCAAATAATTTGATGGATAACTTAAACCATGACCAACAGATTTGTCATTTGCAATAACGGATACACGATTGAGCGAGCTGTCCATCCAACACAAGAGGCCTACAACGATGTGGTAGATTGGGACTACTGTGCAATATTACCAGTTTTTGATCGACAGGGAAAATATTCCAGATCATATAAGGTTTATAAAACTGGAGAGTTAAAAACCCTTCTGGAAGGGGATGCATTGTCGTCTTTCAAGGGTGTTAAATTGGTCGAATTATACATACCAGAACTTGACATCCCAGCACCTCTGAAGCGCCTTGCTGATGCTATAAATACCGTCTCTCAAAGATTAGAATAGACCACGATCTTTTCACCTAGATGCTTTAGAAAAATCAGGTCCAGATTATGTATTTTACTTGATTCCGTGGCAGATCAAATTCTCTCTCTTCTATATGGGCTACTTCCATAGGTTGGGATTGGTTCTTGCATTTGGCTAGGCTTGGATGGCAGATGTAGGTTTTGAGGGCTGAAGCTACAGCCTAATGAAATATTACGAGTCTTTCTCAGGAAACAAACTGTGGCAAAATAGAATAGTATTTGAATATTCCATCTATGAACAAAATATTTGCTAATCCTTGACATGCTATTTGGCTACCCTTAGTAAAGACCCGTATCTTAAACTTGATAAGCGTAAATTCAATTTGGCATTAACTATCAGAGCTGACTAGGAATGAAATTATTTGATTCTGTAAATGGGGGAGAATCCTCTTGGGTCCATTGAATATTCAGGCTACACGACTTAATCTTGCGGTAAAGACATTTTAGAAAAAGCAGTCCCATACTTTCACTCATCCGAGAACTCCAGTTATGTGCTTTGAATATATCTGGAACTTTCTGGAACCACCGGGAGAATCACCTGGCTGTTAAACTGTCCTCCATACCAGATTCTCACTTCTCCAAAACCATGTGTTGGCCCCTTGACCTGTGTTATATTTTCCTGATCTGTAAATGGAGTGCCCTGGATTACTAGGCGTAGTATTTCCCTGGTATACCAGATGGTGCTAGATGGCCATAACTCGATCTGCACCTCGACTATATCCGCAGGTCGTAACCATTGCCGTCTGCGGTGGAGATGGTAAGGCCGTTCCAGAAGACTCTTTTCCGGATCTAACTCTCGGTGAGAGGCACGTAACCATCCGAATGAAGCCGAGGCTTCGAGTTGTTGGCTTGAATGCCAAAATTGAATTTCTTTCCCATCATGTCCAATCTTCTGCAAGGCCACATAGATGTCTGTATCAGGATATTGTAGACATTGTATAAAAAGTTTTACGCTAGCGTGGCCTGTTATCTCGGTCGTCTTGGTAATTAGATAGTCGAATTCCAAGCGTGAGCCCGAATGATGTGATATGTAGGATTGATACTCAGCCGTACCGGATAGGAGACTTTCTGGTGAAAGACCGCTATTCATTATTGAAAGGGACGTTATCGTGGATATGGGAGGAAACTGGCTCTCGGAATGGCGAATTACGTTTTCAGGCGTGATCCGTATATCGTAGGTTACCACAGGCCAATTGTCAACCTCGTTTCCTTCATCTTTCAGGAATCTATTCCAGAACAGTCTCTGCTTTCTCATGTTTTCTTCTCTGTAATATTCAGACCATTCACGACCAGCCTGTTTCTCAAGTTAGAAGTTTTTTTTTTTTTTTTTTTTTTTT
>JAPVCE010000017.1:78627-89716 GCA_029606265.1 Paecilomyces dactylethromorphus
CTCTATAGTTCCTCTCAGATGGAGCGCAAGGGATGACCAGCCTGTCACAGAAAAAGTAGGGGCCACTATTTGGCTCCAATCGACTACTTTCGACTGCCACCAGGCATCATATAGAGGATGCTCCAGCGACGCAACGGCATGATCTTCGCTCTCGCCTAAGCCGTTGCCAGTCATATTCATCCACATATGCTGGAATGCCACGTTAGGTATCCCACCAGGTGTGTTGACTTCCCGATAGATATCTGACATGGCCTCCCAAAGCAAGAGAGCTTCAAGATGAGGAGGTCGTAAGACTGCAGTTTGATATGCGGACATCGCATAGTACGAGACGGCCCCCCATCCAATTTTCCCGGTTGACCTGATACAATAGTCTCAGCTGAAAAATTCATCTTGTTTAATCACTAACTACCTTTTCTATAAAAACCAGGAATACTCACCATTCTTGTGCTGCCGCCCATTCAACCACATCATATCCATCTCGTCCTTCCTCTGGGGAGAAATATGTGGCTTCGGAACCTTCAGACCACCAGGTTCCTCGAGGATCAACGATGAGGAAGGAATAGCCGTATTCCCCGCACCACGGGATTGGGTCAGGTAGCTCGAAGTGCGTATACTTGCTGAGTTTTGTGAAATCCACTCCCATGTTAGGGAACTTTTCTCGTGGAACTGCGCCGTGTTTACCAAAGGGTGCAAAGAACACTATGGTGGGAGATTTTGCCTCTGGAGCCGGTCGATAAAGATCTGCGTAAAGGATTATGCCGTCTCGCATAGGAATTGCGTGGTTTTTCTCGAAGACCACTTTTCCACCCTCAAGTATTTGTTTCTCAAATCCCATATCTGGTGCTGGTATGATATCAGAGCCTCTAGGTCCTCCCTGTGCCTTAGCAGTTAGTCAATGTACTGTGGTCAACTCAAAGTTCAGTTACTTACGGCCTGCGGATGCATCGAGCGACGATAGGGCGCTCCGAGGGCTCTACTTGTGGACTCATCGTTCACCATCTTGGACAAAGAGCTGATTACAAAATTAGTCCAGTAACAAGGTAAAATGTGCAACAGCCTGCAAGTTTAATGGTCTGAATCAAAGCTATGTCTAGTATGTAGTGCGTTTAATAGCCAGCAAAAAGTATGCTTTAGTGGGGAAAAGAGGGGAAACAAGTGGGAAAATACAAGTGGGAAGTCAGGGTGCACCAAGAACGATAGTGGAGATGCTAAGACCAAAGAAAGATTTTTTTATTGTTCTTCTGGTTATTTATTTTTAAGGCCTTGCTAGAGTTTAGAGACAGTATTTCCTCACCACTATTCCAGCTAGGATACCATGAGAGGATGAATATCCAGCAGAAAGCGGCGCAAAAAAAAAAAATACCCTGCCTAATTGTACAGCAAAAATTATATATTTTTGAAATACCCCCCTCCCCTCTTTCCCCTCTAAAAACAACCGACACCCAGTTCTAATTAAAAAGCAGTCTATAATCTATCGGGTGTTCTATTGACGGCATCTTAAATCCCGTCGTTTCCTGGTTCAGTTTCCTGGTTCATAGTAGGCGTAATGGGATCTCTTGCGGATCGCTGGGCCCCATTTGTAAAGCACAAATGGAATAATGCAACAAGCAAGGGAAATAAAGGCAAGCAGACTGCTAGCCCACTGGTACCCTAGACGGTGATACCTGCATTCTGTATGTCAGTGATACTACAATGATTTGGGGAGTTATAAGAGGATATTACATCTGAATTGTGAAAAGCACAGTGCAGCCGCCCCATATAGATCGGAAAAGTGTCTTTGCAGCCAATGCTGAGGCAGCAACATGCTGGTAGCTATCCACAATATAGTTGTTTAGCGAGTTGTAAAGAAATACAAACCCGATGCCGATTGGTATTCCAGCCAGACAAGGGCCGACCCAGGTGAGCGTCGGATAACTTGTCCAGGCGTTAATAAACATCCCAATTGGAAGGGTCCAGCAAGATAGCATCATTGGAATCAGTCGAGTCTCTGGTGGAGGATGACCGCCATGCTGTTTGGCTATTTTAAGATAGTGCTGGTTAACCCATGGCGAGCACATTGTGCTGATCAGCGTTCCCCCGGCAAGAGGAATGAACATTAGCCCCGTGCTTCCTTGAGACCATCCCTTTCCTTCTCCAAAGATGATAGGATACCTAAAATAGCTGTTAGTCCAATATAGCAGTGATGGGATTATATTCCATACGCAACGAAGAACATATACAACAATCCGTATATCACCGCTGCATACAGTGAGAGAAGAAACACAATGAGTTCTTCAAAAAGAAGTTGGAATGGCCGGATCATGTAGATTTTCAATGAGTCTGCAGTCGATGACTGACTTGGCTCATTATTAGCTAAGTGTGTGTTGCCACCCGCTTGCTTTTCGAGTTTCTTCGCACGCCGCTTCAGGATAAGGGGAGCATATGTCTCTGGGACGGTGAGCGCACAAAGAAGGAAAGAAACTCCAGACAAAATGAGTTGTAGCCAATACGTCCACCGCCAGCCGATTGTATCAAAAACATAGCCACCAACCAGCGGTCCTGGTGTACGTTATCAGCTCCTATTCAGTAGTGACATTTCCAAAATTGAAGGGTTGGAGGATCTTACCAATGATAGGCCCCATAAACGGTGCAGCACTGAAAACAGCCATTGGCACTGCCCGCTCGTGTTTATGCCAAAGATCGGCTAGCGTACCACCGACAAGAGCCATTGGGGTACTGAATGCAACTCCGTCGATTGCCCTACACACAAGCAAAGTTTGGATGTTCTTTGCTACTGCACAGGGAATAGTAAAAACTACAGCAATTCCGAAAGTGATGACATACATTGGCTTGCGACCGTATAATTCACTGAGGGGAGATGCCACGAGAGCTGCGGAGCCACAGGTTAGTATATCATTGTCCAATATCTTGAGCCAACTCGCACATACGACCGATCCCAAATCCGATCACGAAAAGTGTGATTGCAAGAAGAGACACCTCTTCTGGTGTATGAAATTCTTTGGCGACAGCCGAAATAGTTGGCGTGATAACGGCAGACGCAAAGGCGACAGCAAAACACATTAGAGATACAACCATAGTGATCCACCACTTTTTAGCCTTGCTCCAATTCATGGGGAGATGTTTATCCACATCCTCGAGCCCAGTCTCTATATCGCTATCGGACTCTATTCCCTCAGTAGATACCTCCTTTGGAGAGTATGATACCCCATCGTGGGTTCCAGTCATATTAACAGTTGAGACTTATGGGAACTTCTGACGACAGTTTCACAAGAGACTTTATCTTCGGCGCAACTGCAAGACTGTAACATGTCAGATCCATATGACAGCAGTGTGAACGTTCTAATATCTCGTATTCTTTAGACGGGTATGTGATAACTACCTTGAATTTTATTCAAATCTCGAAAAGTTGGCTCGATCGTCTTTGGAATTGAAATTCTGAGTATTCGTCAAGAGTCGTCACTGGCACAAGTTATCACTTTTTTTTTCTAAGCCGTAGTCATCTTTTTAATCAAGTGCCGGTGCCGAAAGAGGCCCGACCTACTGCTTCGTCAAGTCATAAAATCGTCTCTATGCTGTAGTTATGCCCAGCACGATTCGTGCAACTAAGTGTCGGTGCCGAAGAGGGGCCGACTTAGCGACTATGATGGCAAAAGTCTCTAGTTTTGGCCGAAGAGCAGCGGAATATTGACAACAGCTTCTGGCATATTGGGCGACGGTCTCAAATTCATTCTTCTGAATTAAACACTACGTAGCATTTTTGGAGAATTAAACTTAATATTCATGCTAATATCCTTTGAGAGCTTCATCGAAATGAATAGTTAACTTTGTCTTTCGGTTATAATCAAGTACCATGCAAAAAACGAGTGCGAATAGGATCGGTCGAGATGGCATTCGGCAATAAAAATTCCGACAGGCAGAGGAATTTAGATTTGCTAAAGACTAATTTCCACCCTTGCGAGTCTTGAATATATTCATTGTGTATACTTCCAATCGGCAAAATCGGCAGATTCGGCGAATCGGGCATTATTTTCTGCCGACAGGGATAGAGGACCTCAACCCATCAAACTTAATTTCTGGGTCTGACTCGCGCGGCTAAGACAGAGAAACTCTGCATCCGGCAGGTCACAACTGTACAACTTTAGACATGGATACACGAAAAACGGTATCAGGTCGCCGGACTCGTGCCTGTGTGGAGTGTAATTCAAAAAAGTTGCGCTGCTTGCCTAGCGAGGATACACCTGAGATATGTCGAAGGTAGTCTCCGTTTTTTTACTCTATCTTTCGGGTTAGCTGCTCATTTCAGCCAGGTGCTATGAAACAGGTCGAGAGTGTGTGATACCAGGAAATAGGCCTAGGCAGCCTAGAGTGCCTTGTATGCTACACCAGCGTTGATAAGATGTATTGCTGATCAAGATGTAGTGGTAAAGAGGATCGAGCAACTTGAGAGACGTCTGTCTGATGTTGTAAAGACCGGCAAGAATAATACCTGTGCGTCTTCATCAGCCGCAAGGTTAGACATTGGCAATGGTAATGCGAAGGAGTCCGACACACCAATGGTGGCAGACTCCATGAGACAATCGGCAGTTTTCAATACCAGGAATGGTATACTACATGATATCATTGATATGAAACTGCTCTCAGTCGAACAAGCGGATATATTGTGCAATCGATACAGAAATTGTGCCCAGTTCAACTTCCCATATGTTATTCTTGGAACGGAGTACACGGCCTCTTACTTGAGAGCAAACAAACCTATGCTATTTCTCACCATCATGACGGTAACATGCTGGAGACAGCGATCTCTCCAGCTAGTCTTAGAACAAGAGTATTTGAGAAACCTGAGCAACCGTGTGATTATACAGGGTGAGAAAACCCTAGACATTCTGCAAAGCCTTCTAATTTATGTGGGATGGTGAGGATGACAAAACGTTCAAAGCGGGGACAATATCGACTGATGTTATAAAGGTACCATTTCTTTTCTTCGTCTCAGAGACATCTAATTCAGATGTTGTGCACGTTATCTGCAGGCATTCTTGTGGACTTAGGATACGACCGAAGTGAAAGGGACACCGGACTTGATGGATATCTTAAATCACCAGGATCTGCCTTTCCGTTTTCACAGTCTAAACCATCGGTGTTGTTAAAATCCCACGACCGTGAAATTGAAAGAGCCTTACTTGGGTGCTATGTATTGACGACCTGGTAGGTTTGCCTATAATATAATTTTTCAAGACGCTAACATTAAGTTTTAGGTCTGTAATTACGTATCGGCAAGGACATCATTTACCGTGGACAGCATACATAGAGCAATGCGCAGTATCGCTTGCCACAGATCCTGAAGTCCCTTCTGATTTGTTCCTTGAACATTACACAAGCTTGACCCATATCGCAGGAAAGGTTCACTCAGTTCTAAGTAGCCGCAATGGCAGTCAGGACGCTGAGCAGATCAGGAGCTACTTACGTAGCATCGGGAAAGAGCTTCAGTTATGGAAAGATAGCCTCCCTTTTTCCTTGTCGGAAAACTGTGAGATCAGTCCAAGAAATCCACATCAATGGCCAAACTAATGATTTATCATAGTCAGCCTTGAGATGACCTACGATTTTATCGTCGCTCTCTCTCATAGCGTTCCCTCCATAAATACAGGGTTGAATCGATCCTCTTCAAATTTCCGGATGTCCACTGTGACCAAAAGCTTCCGTTCAGCTAAGGCTATCATTACCAAAGCTTTGGCTTATCCTGCCAGTACTATGGCACCTTGGACGTTTCCCTCTTGGGGGAAGCTTATCTCCAGTCTAGTACTTTTGAATCAACTATCAGAGGAACTTAAATATCTATGTGATACCCAACCACAGAGTATATCTTTGGAAGTTGAGTCATTGGCTCGGGCGTTAGGATATCGTGCCGAGGAGCTTTTTCAGCAAACCCATACACCTCCGAATCAAGAACACTGGTTTGAACAACTCTCAAAAAGCCTAAAGAGTTTTACTATCACTTTCTCCAACACAGATGGCACCGAGGAACATGGAACGGCATGGAATCTTTCCGATATCCAGAAAGCGGAACCTGCGGGGCGTCGTCATATGGATATACATCAATTAACCTCCAATTCGCTTGATCGCATGGATGTTTGGGAATCTTTTAACGAATCTGAAGATAGAGTCATAGACCCCTTTGCAGATTTCTTCAATTTGATGTTCTAGTTTATCTTTAATAGAAAAACATCTTGCTTAGAAATCAAAGTACTTTTACGATTTACCCTGGCGAGTAGTTCTTTAGTGCCTTCCTTTACAGCAATGCTTATGAAATACTTTTTACGAATGAGTAACTTTATGCCCTCAAGGTTCACTGCTAAAAATAAAGTAGCGAGAACTCATACTTCAATTTATTTTAAAGCTGTAAAGAATTTTTTTTTCCTCTAATATTATCAAATATTTATTTGTTGACTATTCCACTTACACTCTATAAGGAAACATGAAAGGAATAAAAGCATATAGTATATTCCTTTAGACAAAAAAAATGTACTTTCTCTATCCTTAGGATAACTAATATAAGACTCTTGTATGTTATCTATAATACAGATTTGATTACGTTTCACGGGGTGATTAATTTCTGGAATTGGTACATGTCCATCTCATGTCATGACATTTATTTGGTCTCGCACAAGTGATCCAAGTTGCCCTATGACTTCATCCATAAGTGAAGATATGGTCCAACGAGAAACGATAGTCTTCAGACTGAGCTGGAGAAAGTTGATTTCCTTCAATAAATTAAAAATAGCTGTCTGTTCGGATCGATTCCTTCCGTGTAACTTTAAAATTTCATCTGCTTCCGCGGTATAATTTTTCAATCGGCTATGCGAAGAACTGGTATCTTCCTTTAATACAGATTTCCATATCTCCCTCCAAATGAGATTTTGTGGTAGCTCCATTATATGGTTGTTGGCTAGGCACATCCCGCTAAATATGACAGCAGATGAAAAGATCGCGAGCGGGAGATGCGGAGCATGAGCACATCCCAGTGGTACTTTGTTTAGAAGTTGCTTAATCGCAGTAGCATGCAGCAAAGCTCGGATCCCTGAAGAACTCTTGGCCCAATGATGGAGATCGAATTCATAAGGCCCATCATTGACGCATTTCCATTCGGATATTTCTGGTAATTTATAGGTCACACAGATGCTTCGGTATAATTGGTTCGAAGACGTCGCTAATTCTAGACAAACTGAGTGCCATCTTAAGAGTAACTGGAAGTGATCATCTGCTGATGATTCCAATGACACCAGGTTGCCTTCGTAGAGGTTAATTAGACCAGAAATTACCTCATGGCTGGACAAAGTCCCAATGGCAGGGGTGCTGACAGCGTGGACATCAGAAACTAATGACCGTATTCCTTCTAGAACCACAGAGAGTGCAAACTTTGGTAGGTTTAACGGTGCGGATAAGTAGTTTGTTGATAACATGGAGACAAAAATAGAGGACATTGGCATGCTCACTCCAGGAGAGCGTTGCATTTCTGAGATCCATTTATCGGCAGATTCTGCGGTAAAGGCTGCATCTGATGAAGTGGATCCAATGGAGTTGATGACATGCCGTGCACTTGCCGGGGAACCAGATGCATGTGTAATGAGTCCATCCAAGATGTAATGGCCGAGTATAGCTCGACGCTGAGTTTCTAAAGCTGCCCAGATTCTCCATTTGGAACGCTTCTCTTCCTGGTTGTCTCCGATATTTGGTATTTCGTGTGGCGGAAAGTTTTCTACGTTATACATACCAGAGGTTCGGGCCCAGTAAAAACCAAGTCCATGGAAGACGAAAGCAGTAGTTCTAATTGCGGGGTTTCTCGATAACAAAGCGTATGTCTGTCCTAGGAGAGCGGTCAAGACAAGTTGGACACCTTCACACGCATCATGGGGTCCTTTGCGACCTATCAATGACTGCCAGGAAGTTGCCACTGCTGTATGGCCTAACCGCCATAATATTTCCCCTTTCTGCAAAGCCCCTGGCAGAGATACAAAAAGAGAACCAAGAGCAAAAATATTCAATAATAATAGAGGTATCGACTCCTGCATGTTGAATGTCACTTTATGGATCACAGGGAAGCATGGGCAAACTTGTTCAAAGAATTCATTCCAGCATGCATCCAGAAAAACGGTCGTGACGCCTGTTGACTGGATATCGGAATTGATATTTTTACATATGTTCTCAATAAGATTCGAAATTTCATGGATAGCTGCTTTACCAACCTCCTGAGGAGCTCCAGAATCTTGGCCAACCCTTTCAATACTGTCGACGGTTTGTAATAATGGAAAATCGAGTAAGGGTAAAGGAACAACTGATGAATTCCGTAAATGCGGCATCAACAACTGAAAAATATCTCCATGGTCGAAAGAAACATCAGGTGTTAGGAATTCTGGTGGTCCAAAATTGACTATCTCCTCTGGGTTATTCCCACTTTCAGGCAGGATGGACCAGTTCGAGCTTTGAGGAGGACATTCCTGTCGCTCTTCACGGATTAATGAATTTGGAGTAGAGATATCTACTTGTGAGGAAGGTGTGTGTAACTTCATGTGCCGTCCCAGAACGTCTTGGCGGCCAAAACTTCTGCCGCATTGCTTACATTGAAACGGCCTGGAGTTTTGATCTAAATGATCTGAGAAATATTCCTTGCTAAGAGTCACAGTTACTCACGCGTCCTTTGGTGCCTCTACGTGATATTAGTAGTGTGTCTCATTTTTCAGCAGTGGCTGTACTGACATTTAAGTGTTCCAGTTTTGTATACTGTTTACCACATTCCGAACACTGAAAACGCTTACCAGCACTAAAAGGTTTCTTGCTCGCTGTTGAAGGTAACATGTAGAATATTTTTCTCCTAGGTCGTTTAATTAAAAACTGTTCAGCATTTGAAATAATTAATACCACAATGTCACAGAGAAATAATGAGGATGTCCAAGTGGAGGCTCTAGAAATGCGGGGTTGTTGAAGCCGACGGCTATTACAAAAAGCTTAAATTATATTCTTAAACACTAGCGTATTATTACGGCAGTCATTCGTAAACTTACTGGCTTAGTACACGTGTTATGAATGAATATTATTATTATGGTTATTGTTAGTAGCAATAGAAGAATCAATTCCATCTCGTAGCCGTCGATAAGATTAACCGAGATTACACATTACTACTATTAATAATTGTCGTTACAGTTGTATTACATGTGCGAAAAGATATTTTTTTTTTGGTCTTAAAAGATCGACTTCAAACCTTAGCTGCATGTGGAGACGTGGAGAAGTGGGAAAGTGGGGAAGCTTATGAAGCCAAATCACATCAAGATGTCCTCCTGAGGTGACTTGGTTGGAAAATGACATGATTAGTATAGGATCCGTAAGTGTTCTGGCTATCTACCAAGCTAAATGATCTCGCAGGGCTTCGAAGATCTCTTCATGATCTGCCGCGCTGTTGAAAACAGTTAAAATGTGCTGATCTGGGCGGATAAGAGTGGCTTGTCCCTCATGAAGCTTCATCAATTCCACCCACTTACAGCCCTCTTGAACGATTTTAAAATCTACACCGTAAACGACCATCTGTATCTTGAGTGCATAGGGAAGGAGCTTCTTGACCTTCTCTAGACGTGTCGACCAGATCATCGAATCCTGATAACTCACAATCAAAGTGAAGGCGTCAACGTGGATTAGGTCTAAAGTCGAGAAGCGCATCCTTTCGTTCTGTTCTCGAGATAATTCCGTCACATAAGATGAGTCAATCGGAGATGGTAGAGTCAAAGATGATGGTATGTTCATAGCTAGCCAAGCATGTGGGAGGCGTGCACCGGGTATCACAACGGCATTAAATACGGACGCATTTTCTGGAATGGTGCGGTCCCCGTAAACATAGCCGATATGCAGGCCAAGGTTATCGAAATGCTCTCTTTGGCTTTCAATTCCTTTAGCAATTATCTTCCTGACTTCTGGGTCATTATCGTTAAGTCTTCTCTGTAGATTTTCTCGAGCCACGTTCACATCAGGGTCTGTAGTTCCCAATGTGCGTAGAAGTCCAAATATCTTTTTTCCATTCTTAACGCTCTGCTGAGAGTTGACGAGTGCGACCTGACGACGGTCTGATTCATAGGTGTCAAGGAGAGGATCACCTCCCCAGCTTTTATGAACCGCAGCTAGCTTGTATGCCAGATTATGCACATCTCCCAGCCCAGAGTTAAGTCCGAGTCCACCAGTTGGAGGGAAAGAGTGAGCGGCATCACCAGCACTACAATAAAATCAATTGTCAGTTCAGTCAATGACATTAAAAATCAAATTAGACATGTACCGCATACAGAAAGACATTTCCAACCCTATACTTCTTTGCCACTTTCCTGCTAAGAACCCATGGTCGATAGCTTAAAATATCATAAGGAATTTCCCGGCCGATTGCAGCGTCTACAACTTTGCGACAGATCTCCTCATTCCACATGTTCACTGGATACTTTTCTGACTATACAGGTTGATCTTAGTAATATCCTAAAGAAATGTACCAGAAGGTAATCTTACATCAAAGTTACAGATCAGGACTTGATTGTCGGACAGGTCATAGCCGATGATGAAACCGGAAACTCCAGGGTCCATCACCCAGTGCAGCATGCCGACTCGCTCCTGGATTACCAGTCGAAGGTCTGCATTGATATGTATAGTCATCATTGTCTCATCTATCCTCTGTTAGATGCTCTGTCATGCAATATTAAATAACCTAGTGAACTCACAGGAGTCTTCTCCTTCACTTTCAATCCCCAGGAATTCCCTGACGGCGCTTTTCGCGCCATCACAAGCAACAACATGGCTAGACCTGATTGTGTACTGCGCATGATCATTTCGGTCTTCCACGGTTGTGATCACATAGTCACCATGCTAATGACATTAGATAGCAGCAGTATAGTAGAGAATGCAGACGTACATCTTCCAAGCCCACAAATGAGTGGTTTTTTCTAATTTCGAAATCATCATCAACTTTGAGCTTTTCTGCCACAAATTCTTCAAACGTGGGTTGTGGAATATTGTGTATCATCTATAGCATCGGTTAGTTTTTCCTTTCTTTCTTTTTTTTTTTTTT
>JAPVCE010000017.1:89800-342880 GCA_029606265.1 Paecilomyces dactylethromorphus
CCCCACCTGCTTATCAGCAAGATTTGTAACGAAGTTGACCCAGTAGGCATCCGCACGGGAGGTTCCTAGTCTCCGAATCTCGTTTACATCGAGCCCAAACTGCCGACATATTTCGAGCGATCTGGGAGAGAGTGCGTGTGCCTTGGGGGCTGCGAGCCGCTTAGGATATCGCTCTATCACCAATGTTTGGACTATAAATAATTTGTTTGAATTAGAACATCTTGAGTATCCAGTGTCCCGAAATAGAAATACCTCCTAACTGTGCTAGCATATAAGCAAGAAAGAGACCCGACGGACCCCCTCCAATAATTAATACGGGCACCTCGACATTGAAGTCCTTTGAGATAGTAGATGGAGACATTTTCTAATTCAAGTGAGTCCTCTAACGAAATAGAAGTCCAAGGATGTAGGCCGCAACGTTTGCTATCACGTATGAAAAGAGAGCAGAAGCAGGTAATAAAGGTCTACCACACACGAATAATTAGGAAACAGAAATTTCCTTTCAAAACATTCTTTTACTCTTATTAATACATAGTCCCTTCAATTTCAGACAGGTACAGTGCATACATCAGATTTGTCCCACATCAGTGGGAGGGATCTCCGGGAGGGGAGGGAAGTGGGATAATTGTGGGAAACATCGACAATTCCGAACTTCTCCTAGGCGAACATCCTAAAATTATGAAGATCAAAGAGAGTTTAAAAGAGTCTAATGATTACATCTACTTGTTTCAGCTAATGCTTGCGCAAGTATACACAATTACAACTAGCTCAAAGTTAAAAGCAAAGGAAAGGATGACTTTCACATCCCACAGATCAGACTCCCAATTCAAATAGAAAGAGGGCCAGCAGGAAAATAATTTTCAGGCTAAAAAAAACCAGACGTCCTGCTCCCTATCCATTCCTATCAATAGCAACTGCCAACCGGCAGGGATCAAACATACGCGCTATTTAAAAGCCCGCGGTAACCAGGAGCAAGGCCAGGCCATATCAAGCCACATCGGAAAGACAAGAAGTTGTCAGTGATTCGTGGAATAGTTATCGCAATAATTGTCTAAGAAGAAGGAAATGGGTATTTATTAGTATATCCCAACAGTACTGGGCCTTTCAAGCGCTGCGGTCACTCACAAAACCCAGCGAGGTTAAGAAGATGGCCAAGATCAACGCCACCACCACGAAGAGCAGTCGAACACCGGTGGAGTAGTCATCTCTCCGACTATCTGTGACTGACGAGTATTCTGCTGCGTTTGTATCTTGGAGTTTCGACTGATTCTTCTCCTGAGGCGAGCCTCGCTCCGAAACGGGGTCGAGGATTTCAGTCTCTATCATCTTTATTTTCTCCATGGATGCTGATTGATTTGGTGCATGAAACTATTCATCTTCTGAGCTAGGCTGGACCATCTACTTTAAACACAGTCGCCTGCGCCTTTGAAGCACCGGAGTCAGGGTATAAGGGGAATAAAGAAACTGCATAGGACCGAGCTTTTTTCTCTGGTCACGAAGAATGTAAATTTCTGCTGCCTAAGCACCACCGTGATTTCAACCCATTGGTTATATTTCACGTACGAAACAACATCATAGTTATGTGTCATATATATCACCACACTGTCTTAGCCTCCATAAGTAGGCCAATTTACGTTATTCTTCCTGGCCAGAGACTAAAGGGCTCCATAGAGCATGTTTACTGACCAGATGCCCCTGGACGGCTTCTGGCAGATCCACAAGTGGGGTCCCATCGCTGAAGGCCGGAGTTAGGAGATAAGGTGATTGCACTTGTGTTGTAACAGATGTTTTGCAAGTGGCGGGGTAATTACAAGGGTCAATTACTGTTTCTATAATACAGAAAAACTGGTCCGTAACGAAATCCATTCAACGGCTATTTCTTCTGCTATAGATCAGCTTTTCTATACCACACTACGCTTTGTTCCTGATTTTGGGAGAGTTGACATACTGCAGCTTGATTCTCCCCAAAAAGAATCCAAGGCTGGCGACTAACATATATGTGTTATGAGTCCTGCGTTATCCTGTGACCGCCGAGAAACCGTCCACCGTAGCTTTCTTTACCTTTCTCCTCTCCTTAACTCCCTCGCTCTCCCCTCTATCTCCCTTCCTCGTCTGGTGCCGGCGAATGTGTCGGCTGACTGCCGGTTTCAGTGCAATTATGATTTGATTCGTGACTTTACTACGTTCGAAGCTCCGGCCGTTTTCCATGATTATTGATAAGGCTCATGAGCATCAATGTTCCAAAAGCGAAAGAATGAATCATCGACAACAACAGAAGGCACGCACCATGTCCATCACAAACCCGGATCAAACGAAGACCCTCAGAATTGGGACCCCATCATACGAAATGGACTAGCTGGAGGCACCGCAGGCTGTGCAGTGAACCTCACCTCCTCCCCTTAGCTAGCTACCAATGGTCGATTGCTAATTGTGAGTCTACTGCAGGCCAAAACGATCGTCGCCCCATTGGAGAGGGTCAAGATTCTCTTCCAAACCTCCCACCACAATTTTGTGCAACATTCCACCCACTGGAATGGTCTATTTAAGGCTTCCAGAGACATCCAACGGTCTTATGGTCTAGCGGCACTTTTCAAAGGTCACTCAGTAGCTTTGGTCCGCATCTTTCCCTATGCCAGTATCAATTTTCTCGCATATGAACAGCTTCGATCAATAATTATCATATCCGCCGAGAAAGAAACACCGGTGCATCTATTTTGGTGCGGAAGTATCGCTGGTGCGACCTCGACCTTTGTCACGTATCCTCTGGAGTTGATCCGTACACGTCTCGCCTTCGAAACAGTACAAAAGAATCCCTCGTCCTGGCTTGGGATCTCTCAGAAAATCTACTATGAAGGCGGAGGCAACGGACGCCTGACTAATTTCTATCGAGGGTTTGCCCCTACTATGCTAGGCATACTTCCGTATGCTGGCATGTCATTCATGACCCACGATGTGATTAAAGACTGGTTTCGCTCGCCGGCTCTCGCACCCTACACGCTACAACCACAACCTAGCACTCAACTAACAGCAGTTGCGCAACTTTGCTGTGGAGGACTTGCGGGAATAGTCGCTCAAACAAGTTCTTATCCCATTGAAATCATCCGGCGACGAATGCAAGTCGGAAAAGTAGTTGGTCACCATGCGGGCATGCTGGGGACAGCCAGGCGAATCTTTCGGGAGAGAGGAGCGCGTGGCTTTTACGTTGGGCTGACTATTGGCTATATGAAAATCGTTCCCATGATGGCAACAAGTTTCTATGTCTACGACCGTATGAAACGATTTTTGGGCCTTATTGAGTAATCAAGATCTTATTTCTCTATCTCTCGTCCACTCACCGCTTCCCTCCTGTCTCTTGTACCTAGATATCCAATACAACGCACCTCACAGCTTGGAGTCCATGACTTCTACCTTTGGCCCATTTGCCAATTTCTCCTCATCAAAATCCGTCCGTTACACGGTGCTTGAACCCCCCTTAGTTCCGCTCAGGCTATTGATCCATATTTACTCCACCGATCCCCGTCAACTCCATCGATTAGAGTTTAGCCAACCCCACCGACATCACCCCCACCAGCCCCTTGGCCTTTTCCGCCGACGGTTACACTGTTCCACTTAATCGTTCATAATTCGAAATTAATGGCAGGAACATGAACATATCTCTGTCAGCGCTGCCCACTGTCTCACTGACTCTAATGATCCCAGCCCAAATACCTGGGCGTTCCCGTAAGTAGAAGCTAATATCACCAGCAAGAAGTAGCCCAGGAAACCCAACTTGGCCAATACGGGCTCCAACTACGGCAAAATCATAACTTTCCAGGTAACATATACAGAGAAAACCATCTGTATACTCAGAAGTAAGTCTGTAATATACAAGGTATTAACTAATACTAAACTGACCTGGGAGTTGGTCCCTACAGATAAGGTTAATTGGTCCTCGGAGAGCGCTAAGTGGACAAGCTAGACATAACAATAAGAACACCATTGTTGATATTATTAGATCCCTTTTATTATCGGAAAGAACTCTTAAATTGAGCTTCAGAGAACAAGACTTGCCACATTTACCATATGGCCCCGCCACGGTTAGCGAATTCTCCTTTGACCTGTTCCAGAATTGCCAGAGTCTTTGCGAGATCAGGTGCTGAAGAAGGACAGTAAATGCGGACCTATTATAATACCTTTAAATTAGTGGCTCTCATAATCGTATACAGTGCTCTCAGGGTAAAACATGTCGTCGGCGAACCGAGAAATAAGCGCCTGATAGCTCTGAGATTGAGCTGAAACCCATTGATCAGGATGCGGGAAGAAAAGAGAAATCTGGACAGAGGAGAAATACTAGAGCTCTCTTCTGCAAAATGTACGCAAAATCCTTGATAATAAACTCTATAATGTTTCTGCTCGCTGCCAATGTCTCCAGAAGACTCGGTCTCACGGGCAAAAATAGACCTCTATTGGTTATTTGTAATACGCACGCCTCGTAGACTTTTGCAACGTAAAAGGCACGAGTACTAATTGGATTTATGAAGGCCAAGAATATTCAGAACAAAAGCAATCCAATGGTGACGGAATCTTGCGTCACCAGGTTAACTGCACAGTTGCTACAAGAGTTCCTAACAGAAGACTACCGCATGTCCCTATTACAGGCACAACATCAACAGCGCATAGTTTGCTGAGCCATATTCCATGCTGCTCTCACAATAGAGATCGTCAGCAGACTGAGGATAACGTCTGACGCTCGTAGAGCTGGCTAGTATAGTAGCATTGATCCCAGCACATATCACCTCCCGAATGCTCCTTTGTAGAAGTACTTGTTCCCTGTCAACTGTACAGCCCAGCAGATTTTATGGGCCGCGTTATCAACCTTTCTTGATTTTCAAGTATCATGCGTAATTTCAATCCATATTTGATAAAAGAGAGCCACTCAAGTGGTGTAATAAAACCGGGGATTCCGGTCGCCCATCTCCTGGATCTCTTCATCAGACATTTCACGGATTTTCTCATCCTCTAAACCCTGTGCTCTTCGTCTATTGATACGTTCGTACCAGACCCACATGAACCCGTAAAGGAGTCCAGCGAAACCAACAAGAGCCAGTGTCACTGCATTGCCTTTTATAAAGCGGGGGCCCTCGTTATTTTGATACAGAAACGGCGACATCACTCCACTGATATTCCCTGCCATTAATTGCAGCCCAGAGGCGAAAGTGCGTTTTCCATAACGAGGAAGGTTTGTTGGTAGCCAGGCAAGAGGTAATCCCACAGTAACATACAAACCGAGAGCGACGAGCAGGGCACCGAAATAGTGAACCCCAGATGATGAATGCGATATCAAAATGCCATATCCAATAACACAAATTATTGAAAACATGCAAACAAACAGTGCACGATGCTGCATCCTGTCACTGAGCCAGGCCACGATGAGGTATGCTATTGCACCTAATCCGTAGCATGGGATTGTAAGCGCCTGCACTTCAGGTGTTGACCATGATCCCATTCCCTTGATAATTGTGGGGAGGAACGTGCTATAACCATACAGCATGGTATCCACCCCAAACTGAGCCAGGGAGAATACGTAGATTTTCCAATCCAGGCATCCCTCTTTAACATCTGCCCAATGAAATTTCTGGGCAGAAGTAGTCTGACCAGTGTGGCGGCTGCGGCGGGCGACCATGAGTGCTTTTTCGTCACTTTTCAGAAAATACGCCGTTTCGAGGTCATTCGGAAGAAAGAACCATGTCAGAATCCCTATTATCACGGTCGGAATGCCTTCAAGGATCATGATCCAGCGCCAACCACGCAGACCACTAACACCATCCATGAAACCAATGCCATATGCTAGTAAGCCACCAAACGCGCCGGCAGTCGCTGCGCTACTGAACAAATATCCTGTTCGCAACGCGAGCTCTCTCTTGCTGTAAAATAAAGTCAGGTATACCAAAAATCCTGGAAACAACCCAGCCTCGACAACTCCCAGTAAGACACGACAAGCCAGAAGACCTCCGTAGCTCTGTGTGATACCTGTGAGTGTAGCGATAATGCCCCATATGACAGATATTGAAGCAATATACCGCGAAGGTGTAAACTTTTTTATCACGAGGTTAGAAGGAACTTCAAATAACTAGTATTGTTAGTCCATGGCAGAATTAATAGTTAAAGTTGCACATACGCAGTACATGACAAAGAGAATTGAAACGGCGACCTGATATTGATTGCCAACTAGATCGAGATCTTCTTCCATGCCATAGAGACGTGCATTTCCAATATTCACTATGATTAAGAATGAGTTATGAGGAAGCGACTGTAGTAATAAGAATAAGACAGACCTCTATCCAAAAAGCTGAAGAGATACAGGAGTACAACGAATGGTATGATGTGCCAGTCTATTTTCCGAAGCACTACCTCCTCTTTCTTCTTATCAACACCCAGAGCCGAGCTGTCCTTATCATATTGGATGTTCGATCCATATACAACTTGGAGTCCCTCTTTGTTGATCACATTTTCCTTCTGAAGATCCATTGTGGAAGGGGTGACTTCTAAGGAATCTTCCTGCGATTGGAGCTTGGAGTCAGACATAGAGCAGCAGAGGGAGTAATAATCAGTCACTGCTCGAAAAAAAAAACCGACGACGATGTTGCCTGTCTCCTAGAGAGACATCGATTTTGACTTCTGAAGGGGTGAAATAAGAGCGAAGTCGGGACCGCTACTCCCAAAGCAATTGTGCGCGACGCTGTGTTTAGGTTGGACAAGTATATAATTTCTCTGCAGAAAGTCACGGTAGAAATTATTTTATAGCCATCATTAATTTATAGATATAGAACACGATTTAAAAAAAAAAGGAAAATCGTAGATAACAGCATGCTACTGCTAAGATTGTTGCAACAGAAAAATTGACAGGAAGCAAGGGGAAGTAGGTGATAATTGCGGAGGGTGACCCACCCCCACATTTTTCAATTCATTCCGCGATCGGGCTTTCCCGCACAAAATGCTTACATCCATACTGAGCAAGCATTCTTCCAGCTCTTTTTCATCAATTAGCATTTATTCAGATCGTATATAGCCCAAGCAGTGTTATCAGACCTTAAAATGCTATATCTCTACCTTGACGAGTTCCGTCAGCCTGTAATGAATGAGAAGAGCCGGAATTTAGAGCTGAGGTCAGCAGTAAATTCTCTCCCAGGGACTTTTGAAGGATACTCTCATTCTGTCCGATGCAGCAGTATAACAAAAGATACTACTGGCGGTAATTGTGTCCTCGTGCTATTTCTGTCAAACCTCCGAGGCATCCATGGATGCGGGGGCGAGCTTCTCTTGGTGTATTTAATTCCCGAGGAGCGATGATCTCATAAGCCAAACATCAACAACTGTTAATCTGCTCATATCCAAGAACTCAAGTTACCAAACTGATATAGAACCCTCAAGTTAAAAAATTACACAACACAATTTAAAGATACTCTATGATTCATCGGTTCTCTTTATCCTTCTAGAACGACACGTTGTAAAGGAATAGGAAACAAGATGTCCGAAAATTATGGGCTTTTCCAAACGGAAATTTATGGGAAGGGATTTTTGATGAATGTCAAGCCGACAGTGACGACAGATCCCCGTCTGTTGGAGGAACAGGCAAGGAAGGCGTTGGGATCGCGCTCGTTTAATTATGTTGCCGGAGGAGCTGGAGAGAAAGCGACGATGGACAGCAACCGCTTAGCTTTTCGCCAATGGAAATTGTAGGTCCTACTTTCTGCATTTCGTGTTCTTTCTGCAGTGGATGAATGCCGTCTCTATGCTTTAAAATAACGCTTGTCTCTATGCACATATCGTTTGAAGTATCATCAGAAATTCATACTGAAACTGCCGAACAGGATCCCGAGGATGATGAAGCCAGTATGTATATGTTAGGTACTTTAAACATTTAACATCTCAGGATCATGCTGATCAAAAGCTTTGGCCTCCTTCAGATAGAGGGCCAAGATCTTTCCGTCAATCTCTTCGGCCATGAGTACCCCACACCTCTGCTCATGGCCCCGGTCGGGGTCCAGTCTCTCTTTCATGAGGATAAAGAAACTGGAGTCGCAGAAATCTGTAGCGAGCTGGATGTTCCGTACATCTTGAGTACCGCTAGCAGTTCCTCCGTTGAGGAAGTAGCTGCCGCCAACGGTACCGGAAAGAGATGGTATCAGTTGTATTGGCCGCTAGATGACGAAGTAACGCTTTCCCTGCTCAAGAGAGCAAGAGAAAATGGGTTTACTGTTCTTGTTGTGACACTGGACACGTGGTCTCTTGCTTGGTAGGGTCTTCAAGGGAAATCTATCCAATCCTTCTCTTGAAATACTAACCAGAATACCATAGGCGCCCAGCCGATCTCGACAATGCCTACATCCCATTCATTAGAGGCGTAGGAAACCAGATTGGGTTTACTGATCCTGTCTTTCGCACCAAGTTTAAGGCAGAATCGGGGTGTGAAATAGAAGAAGATATCCAAGGAGCATCGAGGGCATGGATATCAGATGTCTTTTCTGGAAACCCCCATACATGGGATCAGATATCTTTCCTGCGAAAGAATTGGCATGGGCCGATCGTACTCAAGGGCATTCAGCACATTGATGATGCAAAAATGGCCCTTCAAGCCGGCTGCGATGGCATAATTGTTTCTAATCACGGAGGTATGTTTACACACCATTCACGATGATCCTCGCTTACTCTCTGTACTTGCCATATAGGCCGTCAAGTCGATGGAGCCATCGGCTCTCTTGAAGTCTTACCTGAAATCGTAGATGCCGTTGGGGATAAGATGACTGTTCTCTTCGATTCGGGGATCCGGACTGGTGTCGATGTCATCAAGGCACTCTCACTTGGAGCAAAAGCAGTCCTTGTCGGTCGACCAGTCATCTACGGACTGGCAATTGACGGGAAGAATGGGGCAAAGTCAGTGCTGCAAGGACTGTTAGCGGACCTATACCAGAGTATGGGTCTGGCGGGAATCCGAACAGTCGCCGAATGTAACAGAAGTATAATGAGAAAGGTACAATATGGGGGTGATTTGAAAGCTATGATGTAATTATCATAGCTCGATAAGTTGCATGTCTGAGTGAGTTTCTCGGAGGATGTATATACTCTCGGGTAATCTAGCAGTACTTTTAAGTGTCGCGTGAGAATTTATACTAGACATGAAATGGATAGTAAGAACTCGACATCCTCGTACCCACGGGGTGTAATTAGAGTACAACTAATTTCCCAGTTGAGCTACAGGAATAGGTTACTCGTGTCACTTGGATGCTTCTGCCCTCTAACAATGATATATTCAAGTCTGCTTATCTTGCATGTATGGTATACCGATGGCAGTTCTATATACTATGCGCCAGCGTTCAGAATTCAATGTCCATATTCTGATTTGTCCCTTTGAATCCCTTTTCCCTGTCCATTATGCAGTTTCTTGGCCCTCTCTATCCATATCCTCGCAGCAGCTTCAACGCCACCTTCCCTCATGCACTCTCGTTTAACGATCGTTATTACACTTTCAGCAACAGACGATATGTCTGTATTGTCATATGGCCGATCATTAGCATCTTTTTTGCGTGATGCCTCCCAACGTCGTTGTACCTGTAGTCGACCGCCAATTATACCCATATTCCGTGTGCTTGGGATTCGAAGTATTGTCTTTTCAACTTCATATCCGATCTCTTCTGCAATGTTCATTGTCTTTGCTGTAAGTGAGCCATACATTGACTTAGGCATTCCAGCATCGGTCTTTTCCTCCATTTTGGAAGCTCGTAGTGCTCGCAGATCACCGCTAGCTGGTTGCGGGTTCTGCTCAACTTCTTCATCATTCTCATTGGTATATTCTCCTTTCTTTGATGACTTTGGAGGCGGATATCGATAACGTGCTCCTGATAGCGAATGAGAACAACATGGTATGGCCAAAAATGGCAGTGGGGATTCGGGTTGAGATAGGGCTGCCATAAGTGGCGTCCATGGTGTCAGTTCATCGGCATGATTTGAGATGATGAATGTTTCTTTAGGAAACATTCCAGTATGAGGTGATGTGCCCAAATCGAGAATATAATTTTCCCCACAGTCGGTCAGAGCGTCTGCAAATGGCTTGGGAATGTATATTGATTCCTTCAGGCACTCCTGTACCGACGGAGGGAATGTACTCCAGGTTTTACGTCGGCGAGCATCGAACCCCCACCCACGGTAGCCCTCCATGAGTAAAATATATACTAAAACTCCATTTCCACAGGCGACATCCACGAATCCGGGGAAATCATTCTTTTCCTCTCCAGTAATGTTGGGATCTTTTTCAGCTTCTGGCGCTACTCCATACATAGAGCGCCATAGTTCCATGAGAAATGCCGTAATAGCTAAATCTTCGAAGACGTGTTTGGAGGGCTCCGTTTCTTCAACCCAGTTTCGACATAGGTCAGAGCCGTATTTGATTTTCAGTCGAGAGTAGGTGTTCTGTATACGATGTTGTGGAAGCACATTATCCTTCGCGGGATTATAATTCCCCCCTTCAGTCGCTCCAGATGAACGAGTGGCTTTAGCCAGGCGGATCTGCGTGCTAAGAAGAGCCTGAAGTGTGCGTTCGAGACGTGTCGGGATCGGCTCTTCGGAATCATAAAACGGTAGGAAATGTAAAGATAATGTTCCCAACCCTACGGGTTCATCTGATTTCGATGCTGTGGAGTCTCTCTTGAAATCATACAGGAAAGCGAGTGAGCGAAGTAATGGATGATACCAGGGAAGGTCGTCCTTCGAGGAAACATGAGGGATATATATGACAAGTAATCGTTCCAATCTCGAGTCATCTTGACCTTTTTCTACCTCAAAAGATTCTTCCGGGACATACTTTGAGTTTCCTGAATAGAAATGGCAGGTCTGCTCTAGCGAACGATCTAGCTGGGGGTTTCTGGGTATGAACCTCCTAACAACAGTCCTTGTCAATTCAAAGCCTGATACTTCCACGGGTGGTAGTGGCTGGACATCTTGCGTTTCTGTAGTAGTCTCTTGACCATCTGAAAATGATTTTTCTTTTTCGTGAGGAGTTTGCAGTCTACCCACGCTATCAAATAGAATATCTGCCCGGAAAAGATGGCTTGAATTCTTGTTCGGGTTGCTCAACAAAAAGGTAGTCAGACTATACATGACCTGTGGAGCAAAGAGAAGGTTTTCCTGTATCAGATCTGGTGACGTTACCCATCCTTCTGACTTGAACTTCAAAGGCGAAGTTGTAAGAGTTTCAGAGAGGGGCTTCCCCGTCAACGCCGATGGATCGCGAATGACTTTTTTCTTAGAACGTGCCATAACCGGAAAAGAAAAAAAAAGCTTTTGAGAATGGAAATAATGCTCAAAGGATGTAATTATCAACTGAGTGTATCGGTGACGAGCTCCTAGAGATCATGAAAAACTGCTCATAAGGTCTGAGAGACAGTCTACCCACAATTCTAATCCACCAAGTTGAGTTCCGATGTTCTGATGCACGGATGACTTCGTCCCTACCGGACCGTATGCTTGTCCACGATATGGATTATCGGGATCAACTCCCAGGATTGTGGACTTCCAGATTTTCTTGCCTCTCCCGTCTTCCTATCGTCTTTCGGGACTTCCAGTAATTGATGTATAACCAAATGCCTCAAAGATATGTCGGTACAATATCTGAAAATTCCAAAGATGTTAGGCGGTCTGGAGCGGCAGTTTCTCGGAGTTTCCCGCAAATAAATAATACGCCTGAAGCTAAACTATCTTCACAAGTACTCGGTACTTCAAACCAGTCGACTAGAATCCCGATTGTCATTCAGTCAATTTAGGTTGAAACATATTGTTTCAAGCGTCATGGCCTCTGCCCAGAAAGTAAAACGACTAGTCTTAACCGCCGCTGTAACCTCAATCACCATCGCAGGCACTCTCTATGGCGCCGGACTGAAGACAGAGCAAGAAGTCAAACAGGTAAGATACCTAATCTTTTTTTCGCCCTTAATTTCTTCTGTCTATACCAATTGTATATTTCATCATAACTGATAGAGAACGTCCGCTGACTCGTACGACTACACAGGCAGAGAAGCAACGCGCTGAGGCCACCATCAACGACCGGATCCAGTCTCTCCGAACTCTACGCAACGAATTGGTTTCCAGAAAAAACATGGTTCAGAAGCAGATCGAAGACCTAGAAGTCCGAATGGAGGAGAAGAAAAGAAAGAATCTTGGTGTCGCGCCCGGACAACGGCCAGAGGAAGGATGATCGGACGGCAAAGAGGATATATCTGAGATGTTGGAATTCGATTACGAGCCCCCAACGAGTGCTTTCCCCTGATCCTTCAGGGCAGCTCCAGTTTGATTCGACCGATTTGCAGTCGCTGCACAGCCAAGAGACAGGCGCTAGAACATGCATTAACGAAGTCGTGGATCCGTGTCTTCCTGGGCTGGCGGATCCTGCCGAGTAGCATCGCGCTCCTTCAAGAGAACAGAATGAGGTCAGCAGTTTGAATCTGCTACATCGCCTGACTGTATGCAATTGGTATCTCCGATGCCGTCCTACAGATATAAGTTGAGTCTGTCCTACGTGAAGTGGAGTGGTTCCTGGTGGTTCATTAGTCCTCTGAGCAAAGAACGATGAATGATTAGCGAACCTGACGAGAAAGTGGGTTAGCAACTCCGGACATAACTTTGCCTGCATACAAGAGTTCCTTGGCCTACCAATGTCTTAATCAAATATTCGCCGCGCACCCAAATCCAACGGATTCTATGAACAGTCGGGGTGCCTCTACGTTGAGGAACAGAGTAGCCTTCGTTGAATAATTTTGACGAACAATTCTCCGGAATTCTATATGTGAGGACAACGTGTACGCTATTTTCATTTTATATCTACATACAGTCTATGTATGCTTCCCAACATGAATGAAATGAGATCAAGTGAATGTCGTGTTGCGAGCTGGGTATATGTCCGTCTTAAATCAAAAAATAAAAGTCCACCTAGAACACCGTATCCAGTTTCTATACCGCCAAAATCCTGCTCTTCCAATGATTAACCTGATGATCCCGCCCAATAAATTGATTTAGATGTCCCAACCAGATCAATATTTTCCCAGTATCCCTAACATAGTCTAATATTTCAATCATAATCCGTAAATTCAGTCATCCAAGGCGCCACTCGCTAATGCTGCGAGACTGGCTTCATATCGAGCTGGATTGTGATCTCCCAGCATGCTGGAATCGAATCTCAACTCTCCAAACAAGGCTTCGACATTGCGAATGAATTTAAATTGCACTCGGGTGGCAGGCCGGCCAAGTCGCGTATAACCATCATTGGTAGGGTTTGAGGCAAATGCGTCGCGTTGTAGAACTCGCATCGTCTCCACAACGAATACCTCCCCTGGTGGTACGAGTTTTGGAGCTACCATCTCCGCACGGAGAGTCTTCAATGCAGCCCAGGACCACGTGTCGTCACCAACTCCCTCACCAGCATTGACTATTATGGGTGGCTGGTTTACATAAAATTTGTTAACAATGCTCTGCCTCAATGCTTCCCATACTCGAGATCGGATATGCGATTTGGCACCGGACGTATCGGTTTTGAAGGCCTGAGCCACAGCATGCACGTCATGTAAGATACCAAGAGAGAGACTCGGAACCACATCTTGGCCATTGACCACCGTGGTTATCAAGCCACGTGTTGCTCGTCTAAGGAACGGAGACATAACAGCTGGTGGTCCATAGGCATAAACGTGAATTGGACGGCCGGAGGGCAGAGAATAAGCCATGTGTGCAGGTTCTTGTTGACCCACCGTTAACAAGAGCGGCCGCACTGCCGATAGAGAAGATGCCGTAACAAAGGATGGACCAGTAGAATCGGTGTTTGGTTCTGAAATAAGTGTTGCCAGTAAGGAGGCAACTCCACCACCAAGAGAATGTCCACAAAATATCACACCGTAATCGGTGAATTCCTCTAACGCGGCCTTCATAGTCACCATGACCCTGCCGCCGCCGCCTTCGAGAAGACGCCGTGCTGAAGCAAGCATTCCTTTGTGGACTTTCCAGTTCTTTCCCTGCCATTCGAGGTCATCATAGTCGCAGGTCATATCGGTCAAAATATCTTCGAAGCCCCATGTACCCCTAAGCGTCAAGACAATGGCTTTAGACTCGTGATCTATAGAGAGATAATGGACAAGGGGAAATCCCGTTCCTGTTTCTCCCTTAGAATTTGAGCCACCTTCTGGATCAACAAAGGACGATAGAAGTATTGTGCTAGGTGGGAGGCCTGTGTGGTCTGAAAATGAGTTGTGTTCGTGATGGTCCGAATGCATGGAACGAACAACTTTCGTCACTTCAGAAATTCCCATTACTTTAAGAGCGTTTGATCCGTACGACGCAGACGCGAAACGGCAAAAGCGCCGTATATTATGCACCAAATGGTTTGCCGGAAATATGCCAGGCACCGTGCCATTGCGACCAAGCTCTATCAGTGTGTCTTGATCCTCGTAGACACTCTTACGTGGCCGAGGGGCAAGTATAAGAGACGCCTGTGATCCCGCGGTTGCTAGGGAGTAGATGCTTGGGGCGAATGAACCAGATCTTCTGTGTATTGCGGATGAGCCTGGGCGAATATCACCATCGACTGAAACCTTCATATCTTTTTCAGACATATTAGCGGACATAGCGCTACTACTTCTAAGATGAGTTTTGGCGAGGGAAGATCCTGGCCGCGCATCTAGAGATCGCACAGAGTAGCTGTCTGTTTGCGCAATGAATGACTCTCGGTTCTTCTCACGGACAGAATAATAATCCGATCTCGACGGTGTCCGCCCCTGGATATCCCGGGCGTGGTGTCTCCTAGCAGTCGGAGATGGTGGGGACCTGATCGTAGGACTAGCTGGCAAGCGTGGTTGGGGTCTACTTCTACTCGCTGATGGCGAGGGTATGCGAGGCTCAGAAGTATGGTTTGCACTTGGTGAATGTTTGGCTCTGGACATTGTCTTTCTAAACAGGCCCTGAGTCGCGGATGCTTTCTCCGTGCCAGAATCCTTCGATTCCTTCTCCTTTTTCTGAACAGAACTAGAAGATCGGCGAGTGCGCCCCTTTGATCCCGACTTAACAGGAACTTTCTTTTTATTTTCCAGCTTTTCTTCGGAAGCGGACTTGACCTTTTGTGCAATCTTCGAGAACGACTTCTTTCCGAAAGTGGCCTTTTCAGAACTGCTTAACGAGGAGGAGCTCAATGTATGGCGAGGACGTTTGTGCACAATATGTTTGGACGTGTTAGATTCCGTATTCCTCTCTTCTGAATATGGTTGAGTTGCAAATCTCTCCTTGCCCGTATCTTGCTCATGGTAATCAGAGGCTCCGAATGCAGGGCTGGATGACCTGTCGTTTGGCTCCGCTATGGAAGCTCCCAAAGACGTTTTTCTACTAGCATGATTCGTATTACTTATACCTATGGCAGAGGTATGTCGAATATTGCTATCATCTATGTCCTCGACACTAGGATACTCTTCCGCAGTTTCGGACCCGGACAAAACTGGTGGAGCACATTCTTCCCGGCGAAGATCTGCGCTTTGTGACCGATTGAATGCTGTCCTAAAGACCACAGTATGTTTTGGAACAGGTTGCGTGATAAATGAGCCTTCGTTAGGCCTGTAACTAGGGTCATGGTGGAACCTTTCCTCGACCAACATAGTGCCAGGAGGTGCTGCGATCTCAGTGTCATCATCAAATATGTCCACCGTAATGGTGCGTGCAGTGATGGTCTCCGTTTTTATAGAGGCACGGCATCCTTGAGGCAGCTGGCTCATGATGTAGCGTCTAATGTCTTCATCCGAAAGCTGATGTTGACTCTCTGCAGACAAATCTAGATGAGGATGGCGGAGAACAGCAGCCGAGGCCTGTTCACGTTCCACGGCATCGAAGGTTTCCTCGTCTCTTCCAGGAGACAAGAACGACGCCGGACGTCTTGATTCGCTATCGAACGTATCCTGAGCAGGATTCGCATATCCGACCTGTTGAGTCCCAATGACATCGGCCCTCACACCGTTGTCCAGAATGACCACATCCCAAACGGTCTCTTCTCCGCCTCCTTCGCGAATCTGCCTTTCTGTATTTCTCCTTCCCCAGCGCTGAAGCAGGGCAAACCCGACAGAGCCTATCAAAAGATCTCCAACGCCAATCTTCTCGCCCCCATCGGCTACCTCCATGCCATTAAACTCCTTTCGAATTAGAGTTATGATGGCGGCAATAGCTCGTGACGACTCTGTGGATCCAAGTATCGCGTCCAGCGCGGATAGCAGACTTTGTGAAAGGTCCGAAATGGATGACAGAGTTGCAGAAGAGAGATGAAAGCTTGCAGATGCGAAGAAGGACGCCGAGGTAACCGTCGAATGCAAAGTAGCCAGCTATATAGTAGTCATCAGCAACAATTTTGTCAAGATACTTGTCATCGACGCTTACGCTTCGCTCCAGGAGAGATTCGGCCTCTGCCCTTCCCAACGTGCCATTGCTCCTGACCGCGACATCTCGACCAGCCCGGGTCAAGATGCCTTCGATAACCGCTCTGCTCAGTTCCAACCCCGTCAAGGTTGTTACCCTGGCTCCATCAATCGCTGCCCCACCGAATAAAGTGCCCAGCCGGAGAGAAAGTGAAGTCGACTGTGCAAAGAGGGATACTAAGGATGCCACTGGGCTTGGGAGGAGCGTATTACCAGAACTTGGCGCACAGCTCGAACTGTCCGGGTTATCCAGGTCATGTTCCGTCTTTGACTTGACCTCTTCTTGCTTCACTAGAGCCGTTTTGATGTCGTGGTGTTCAGACATGACGAGAACATGGAGAGCCAGCCACGAGTCCGTGGTAGTTGCGCGCCAACAGCGATGCTGCAGGAGACATAGACCGAGGAGAGAGGTCAGGAACGGATGTCGATTGCAATGGGGTGATAGTGATAGCCATGGAACGCCACGTCAAATCGAGATGACATATCTCTGGGTCAGGAACAGGCGAGTCATCTTCAGGGCGGTTTTGCTTTGCGAATCACATATCGCATCGAGATCGCATCCTCGTCTCGGGCGATCGACGCGTCCAGGCGCTGACATGTGATTCCCCGCGTTCCACATTCGTCGCTATCGCTCACTAACTACACTGCTCCCCACTTCTCAGGATGATCATTTTCTTCGTCGCTTAATACGATCTGTGTCCCATTTATACAACAAAGGCTGTTTGAAACTCTATGTCCAGATTTGAACTACATCCAAGAAGATCTCAACATATGACAGTAGCCTCTCCTGCTAAGCCCTCCCGCGCCTAGCTTGTGCGTCAAGTCATGTCCCTCGTTGCATATGTACAGTAGACGCCATATAAATTGCACCATAAAAACCACGCATGAAGGTATCTAAACATAAACCAATTAATCTTGTTCTTAAGCACGGACGTCTACACTACCGTTCCACCTGCTGGATGGACCGTTAGGGTGTTCTGACGCCCTCCCCTTACCCTTTCGGTTGCTTGCTGACTCCGCAATCTGCCTCATCTGGCGCACAGCCCGACCAAAATCTACAAGGCTATAATCCTCAGGCATATGCTCGCCGCTGACAATACACAGCACCTTCATGCCCGGCTTGTAGACAAGCCCGCTGAGCAGCTTAGGAGTAATGAGGAAGTACTGGCTTCCACCGCCTCCACCAACATCCTCATTATCTGCCTCTGATGATGCACACGCAATATCCACCATGCGCTCATGGACCATGCGCTCATTCCTGGGATCCATACCTTGGTTGATCTCATCGACGACACGAAACGGGGAAGCAGAGAGTGATTGCAGCGCCATGAGATAGAAAATCGTACTCACAGCCCTCTCCCCGCCAGACTGCCGGTGGGAATCCAGAATAGAAAGATTCTCGTGTTCTCGGAATTTCACCTGAATTTGGATGGACCATTGATCAAAGTCACTGTCATTGGGTTCACCCGCGGCAGCACTTGAATCCTCCGCCTTGTCTACAGAGACCTGTCCCGCGCATCCGATACGAGCAAACGAGTCCGAAAATGCATCACTGATTTTCTGGACTAACGCATCAAGCTTGGGTTCCCACTTCTCTCGGATTTCATTGATCGCATGATTGTAGTCAGAAAGTGACTTCTGGAAGCCTTCGAGCTTTTCGCGCAACCGTTGGATTTGACGCTCTCGGTCTTCAAACTCCTTGACAAGACTTGCACTGCCTTCATGAGTAAGTTCCAATCGAGCTTTCTCGGAGTCGATGTCCGCCTCCAGTTTATCCATAGTGTGATTAGATAAAGTAGGAAGAAGTTCTTTGAGATCAGGTTGATCGTTAGATGCTCTAACGACGCGCTCCGCCTCCTGAAGCAGTTTTCGGCCCGTCTCGGATGTAGTCTTTAGATGCCGCATTGCTTCTTTAACCTCAGCCCGTTTCGCTTCAAGTGTTTCTTTGACTTCACTATTCCGTTCTTTCAGCGTTTCGAAGTCAGACAATCCTTCGATATGGCGGATTTCGGCCAAAATCAGATCTTCGTGAAGTCGCCGCAGATTCTCTACCGCATTAGCATACTCGATAGCGGTCTTAGCTTTCTCAATAGCAATCTCATCCTGTTTGTTACGGATATCAAGAACACGTTTTTTCATGTCGGCCAGATACTTGTCGATAGTCTTGCGCTTAGCTTTCTGCTGCTCGAGTTTCTCTGGAATCGCTTTGAACTCAGTGAAAGCGTGTTGCTTGTTTTTCTTTTCATTCTCGAGTTGAACCTGCCAAGTATAGTTAGCATACGCTAAAATTTCAACATGACTTGAATAAACGCACCCTCTCACGGTTCTTTGCATCAAAGGCCTCCTTCAGCTGCCCAAGCTCTACCCTATCAGCGTCTATTTTTTGTTGAACTTCTTGGATCTCCCCTTCCCATTCTCGGATACTTCTCTCTATATCTTCTTTGGCCGATGCATCTATTGGCTGGTTCGTCCAATACTTTGCCGGCCGTAATTGTCTCACACGAGTAGAAGTTGCACTCGGCCCATATTCGCGTCTCCGAACAACTTGATAGCTCTGCTTTCCAGCAACCCAAGAACTGATAGAGCTACTCTCCATTCTCGCAAATTCTTCGTCTGAAATATCTCTCAGAGCAATTGGGGTTTGGTGTAACTTGTTTTCACTGTTTAATATAGCCAACACCGGTTCCGGCCCGATAAGAAAATCACTTGCCCAACCATCGAACCCCATACGGCGGAGTTGGTCGGTAGAGAACGGCGGCTGCACGTCATTTAACGAGAGTGAGCAAGTCCTAATACTGATGTCATGAAGTTTCATCTCCATATTGAGGGCTCTTTGAAGAGTCCTAAAGTCATTTCGGCTCTGTGTAGTAAATGCCGTGAAATCTGAGCGCTGAAATAATAATTCAATTGCATCAGCATACTTTGGATCCTTTATGGAACAGGTCACTATTGGTGGTCCGAAAACTTCATGTTCGAATTTGTCCTGATTCTGCAAAATCCAATTGTAGGCTCGGTAGGAATCCGGTGATAGCTTTTTCAATTTTTCTTCTTGCTGCCCAGACTGTGAATCTAGATTTTTCAATCGACCTTCTGCTTGTCGGATGCGGTCATTCTTTTCTTTGATCTCTTCGTGAAGAGGGTGCTTGGCTTCCTGCAACTGTTCTGCTCTAGTCTCGAGCTCTCGAAGTTCTCTTCTCATCTCTCTCTGTGCAGAAGTTAGTGAATGTCAGAATATCAGAAGCTTGTGATTGCTTACTATTCTCTCATTGTACGGGTCAACATCAAATTCTACTCGCTCATCCACTAACCTTCGTTCGAGTGTATTAATAGATTGCTGTAGCTTGCTTGCTTCATGCCGATAGGAGGCGCTACTCTTCTTCTCGGCCTCAATCTGCCCGTTGAGATTCCGTAGTGAATCTTCATGTGTTTCCATTCTCTTTCCAATCTCTGTTGCTGCAGAATCGGCTCTATCGACCAAGTGTTTCTTATATTTGACTACTTCGTCTAGTCGTAGACAATACTCCTGTTTGGCATTCACAGCCCGAAGAGCGGGCTCAAGCTGTGCCTTCAGCTCGTCCAACTCCCGTTCGAGATCATCCTTCTGGCGTTTAGCAGCCTGGAAGACAGCATGATGATCCTTGTATCTCGGGATTGGACGAGCAAACTCAAGCATCTCGATATGTCTCTTGATAGCAGCCCTTTGCTTCATACTTTCAACGTCAGCCCTCTGCAGCTCCTGCCGATTCTCAAGATTTCCCACGAGATCTTGGTCGGCCTTCATGTCCGCTTGGAGTTTCTTCTGTTCTGCTCGGAGCTTCTTCAGATCTTCATGCCACTCGACCATCTCTGGTCCCGCAGCCGCTCGTTGCGTTGAATGAAGGAGTTCTACTGGCGACAGCGCAGCAAATTCGCTGACCTTGTCTTGAGGCAGGAATTGGCAAAGATTGTCGATCTGGATCGAAAACGATTGGGCCAACTTCAGTACCTGAGATCTCGATGCTTGCTGCCCATTAATTGTGAAGGTACTTTTGTTGCCTTCACGCTTGATTGTTCGACATATAACAGGGTTCCGACGAAATCGAGGCGGCCCGCAAAGCTCAATCTCGATAGTAGCTTCTCGGCATCCATGCTTCACAAACTCTCCCGGGTCCTTTGCGCGTCCTAGATGCTTTACGCCAAAAACACATTAGAGACTGCGAGTATTTTCGAATTATTTTATGGAAGTAGAGGTGTTTCGTGTTTCCAGAACTAAAAAGAGTACACATATCCTACCTGTGGTCCCCACCCTAATCCCAAACAGATAGCACAAACGAGCGTACTTTTTCCCGTACCGTTCGGCCCGATTACCATATTCAACCTCGGACCTGGAAAGAATTCTGCAGACGTGTATGTGACAAAATCTGTCAGTTTTATTCGCACGATCGCTCCTGGTTTGAAGCCAGGCCGGTCAGACGGTTTGGGCGCGATTGCAGATCTGTTAGGATGTCTCGGTTGGGAGGGCGCGGGAGACACGCCGGCATTTTCATCATCGCCATCTTCCAGTGATCCATCCTGTTCGTCCTCAACGTCGTCGTCGTCGTCCGAAGATTCGAGCCGGATCCGTTTGCTGCCGTTGGATGCTTGCGAGACGGGGGTACGTTCCCTAGAGATGCCAGAAGAAGTTTCATCCTCGTCAGAATCTTCTGCCCGCCTTCGACGAGACGGAACTGCCAGTGAAGGCATGTTCGAAGCCGTCAAGGCCTGTAAAATGCCTGATGTCAACGATAAAGAACTTGGATGATGATATGAGACTTCGACGCGACTACTATCGCGACGCGACAAGGTAAGACTTCCTTTATTGGAAGGCGGTGTGAGTAGGCAAACAGCGTTTTAGTAGTATCACCCCCGCAAACAGCAACATTCAGACGAAGCGAAAACCTACACGAATATGGATAAACCAAAACAGATGAGGATCTGACTATTCTCATCTCCAACATTATAGATTCTGTGATTCTGTAAAGTGTATAGAAATTTTTATTTATTTCCGGATCCAGGTATTATCTTATATGGGATTCTCTGTATTATTCAAGAGCAATCAAATTGCCAGTCGTGCTAGGCTCTGAAAGAAAGGTAACCACTGGTAGGTATGACGAAAACACTGCGAGAGAACTAATATACAGAAGAGAACTAGATACAAATAAACTAAATGGATTGAAAATGTGCCGTAAGACTACTCCAAAACAAGTCACATACCAGTGTTTACAGAAAATCAAACAAGGGTATATTATGTTTTTAAATAACAATGTTCCGTATAGAAACATGCCACACCAAGGCTCTCAGAAGGGTTGATAGGATTTTTCATCTCATCTGCGCGATCGAATGTTTCTATATGCATCACCTAGCCGTCAGAGATGTCATATATGCCCAGCTTTCCACTCCTCAACAAGCCCACGATAATCAGCGGGACCGTAGGGCTCAAAGCATTCTTCCAGGAGACCCGATTTCCTGTGTGTGCGCAGACCCAAGTCTCTCAGGAGCATATCAACGTACGGGAGAGCGTCAAAGACGAAATCAGGGTTACGCTTTCCGAAACCACCGGGATATCTGAACTTGCCAAACTCAGTGTGGAGTGCTGTTTCCCACATTATGGCTTCGGTTGAGTCTTTGAGGGTACCATCTTTTTGAGGTTTGATAGAAAACGAGGGGACGGTTTCCATCGGTGACAGAGAGAGCTGGCCGCTGAAGTACGCAGCCGTCCACAGTGCTTGCGTCTGAGCGATGAGGGAAGTGTTGATAGTCATGGTAACTCCTAGGAAAACAATCGATCGCTTCTCAAACATCGACGGAGGAACCATGAATCGAGCTAGCCGGAAGGGATGGGGAACCGCCGCTTCTGCATCTGGAGCCAGTGGCTTATACTTCGGGTTAGGAGTAGGCTGGTCCCTGAGACGGGGGAAACGGGCAAGAATCTCTTCATCAGCTTTCTTTACGAGACGTTCGTCAAGTGAATCTCCGCTCCAGGGAAATCCGAGTTCTCGCTCGATGCCTTCAGGTAGGAATTTCATATTTGGCGTGGCTTTCCAGCCGGTAGCACAGATCAGAGCACTCGTCGATATTACATTGCCCGTGGAAAGATGCACTTGTCCCGGTGCCAGATGAGTGATATCTGCGATATGGACTCTTATTTGACCGTTCCTGACATAATCAAAGAAGTCCTTTGGATAGTTCAGGATACTGAGGCTGCTTGCGATCCAGAACGGGCTAATCCATGGCTTGAGTTTTCTAGTCTCAGGATGTTTATCATACCCATTCAGGTTCAGCACGTCGTTCCCTAGGATAAACCAGAAAGCATCCACTATCTTTCGGCCAATCCAGGTGCCATGGAGAAATCGGCGGATACCTGAGAACCCGTCGGCATCTCCCCACATACAGGCACTGAAAAATGTCAGGAATCGTGTCGTGACAAGCTTCTCCAGCCACTTCTTCAGTGGTGTCACATAAGGGGGAGCCATCCAGATCGGTCCGTGTCCAGACTCTCTAATAATCCAGTCCACTTGCACTCCTGTCGCGGCGCAAGCATATGCTGCATCCCAGGCAGACTTTGTTCCTCCAAACACGGTTACGTGCTTGCCAGGCTGCAGTATATCCGCTTCATAGCCAAGGAGGTGTCGGGGGTGGAACAACGGCACACCAAAGCAATCCTGGCCATCAAATGTCGGCAGAAATGGTTCTGAGGTCAATCCCGTGGCGACAATCAATTTGGAGGACTCGATAATTATCGTCTTGGACTCCTTGCCATTGCTCTGGCTTACTGTTAGGCGCCATCCACCGTCGGGTTTCTGCTCTGCAGTATCGACTTTCGAATTCAAGCGGATTTTATCAAGAATCTTAAAATGCTCCGCATACTTTTCGAAGTATTGTTGGAGGACATCTCCCGGGATATGCTCGCCAAGCTTGACCCCGAACGTCTTCTGATCCATCGGGAAGTCGCTGTACTCATACGTTCCCAGCATATTATTTGATTTCAGCCCCTTGTATAGACGATCCTTTGCCCACACACCGCCGACAGATGACGCAGATTCGAGCAGGACGACATTGCTTCCTGGGTTAACTTCAATGTATGTCTTCGCTGCGGCAAGGCCGCTCCAGCCTGGCGGCAGATCAGAAACTATTCATAACCCAAAGACGCATGAAATAACCTACCTGCACCAATAATAGCGAGGTCAACGCCCTCTGTCGTCATCTTCAAGACCAAATGGTGCTTTCAAGGACTAGATAGGAGATATATGGACAGCTACAAAGACTATGAGAGGAAAATGACTCAAGAATATGGAAGTGCAGTGAATTGAATATTCACGGAGAAAATTATGGCTAATTGCCTTCATGACCCCATAGCATCCAATCCAAGCGAAGATCCATCGAGAAGCGTTAGCCTTTTCACGGATGCGACGTTCTACGACTAGGGTGGCTCGGGTTTTTGAGTTCCACGAATTGCTATTGAGCCTGATCAGCTTATATCCATTTAGTAATGACTATCTCTGCAGCTACCGGTCTTTTACGCGCAGCAATGAATTCCTTGAAAATGGAGCCTGGTGGATATAGGCACAAAGACCATCCGCCACGGGACCACCCACTAAATCCTCCGCCCAGACGTCTAGAATCCTGAAACGGTCGAGCATAATTTTAGAAGGACAAAAGTACAATTTCTGAGCACAGACAAGCACGATTAGGCCCCTAGACAAATGCCTGGTTAAGTCAGGCAGACATATGCAGACATTCCCTGCCACTGTACAACCCATCAGCTGTCAGAGAGAGGTTGCAGAGGCGAACAAATTGATTGTGGTTCCATCCACACAGTACTGCGTCCAAATTGTCCTGATCTTAGTGATGGTTCGGGAACCGGAAGACGGTAACGTTCCGTTAGCTTGCCCCCACTTGACAGTTTTCGAGGATTATCGTCTGGAACGATTGTGGGATTCGATATCAGAAACAGAAGCTTACGAGGCGAACAGGGGCCCTGAGCGCGGAACCGGGAATCCGATGTACCCTGGTCCTGAGACAGACATTCCCTGGCAAAAAAAAAAAAAAAAAAAAAAACAACTGGACTGTCACCTTCGAAATTATCTTAGCTGTGCCACAGAAGCACGGGCCTCCTGTCATCTGCAGGCGCCGGACTTAGCTTCTGTACTACGCAGATGAACGTGGGCTGGCCCTTGATGGACGGATGGCGATCACACCTGAGCTTTAATTGGGTAAACAAGTGACTGAGATGGCATCCTACGAAGTGGTCCGTTTTGATAAGAGGTCTAGAAATCAAATCCGTATCTGGCAGTATTGACTAAATTGTTAATGGTTTTCTAGGCTACTTGCGTTTTCTACCAGTCACTTTTTCTACAGTCAATGGGAAGGTCAAAGTGTTAAAAAAAAAGAACTGGAACATCGGCTTGCCGCTGAGAGACGGTTGACAAAAGTACATGCTCCGCGACGTCCGCACGTATCACAGTCCAGAATGAAGGTGGAAAGATGTGGGTAACAGCTTATTCCATGGAGCCCGAGATTGCTCCTCCACATATGGCAACCTTTTTTTTTTACGATCAACATTTTCAGGGTACATGGGAGTCATGTGGCTTGAGACGGCCGTTACAGGCCCGATCTTTGGCCGGTCATACCCTGATCAGGTACATTATGCTTAGTCGGGAAAAAAATCGATAACGCTCGATCTGGATGACAAGCTGATCCGTCCAAAGATGATCATAAATTCTTTACGACGAATGAAATGGCACGATCGAGGAATTGATGAAGGCATTGCACGTCTCTCTTTCCTTTCAATCTTTCCATTTCTCTTTGTAGCTCGATTGCTCGAACGAGTCAGCTACACATGCAATCGCCATGTCTTCGTTTGAGAAAGAGGCCTTCACTCTTCTTGCTCTAGCAGTTATTCTGATTGGTATACGTACTTATGCCCGTTGGACCTCTGCAGGTCCGAGGAATTTCCAGCTTGATGACTATCTGATGCTCGTGGCTGCAGTAAGTCGAGTGGAATCGACGAGAGTACATCAACAGGTATACTGACATGTAGTCAATGCATACATAGGTTATATATGGCTTGGAGACAGGCGCTGCATATTCCGTCGGGGCTCTTTTTCATGGTCTTGCAAATAATGCCATGACACCGGAGCAGCGTGCGACTCTCGATCCTCACTCAGAAGAATATAGAATGAGAGTAGGGGGCTCCAAAATCCAGGTTACAGGATGGTCTTTATACACGACTCTTCTTTGGACTTTAAAAACATGCATGGCCGTATTCTATTCGCGTCTGACGTAAGTATTCTTTCTCCGACTGAAGTTCATGGATGTCATATTGGAAGCTAACACCCGTTGTGCGTCTTAGGTTAGGATTACTGGATATGACCGTTCGTGTTCGAATAGCTTATGGTGCGATAGCCGCTACATACCTCGCAACGATACTGTCAATTCTCTTTGGATGTCATCCCATGCACAAGAACTGGCAGATCAATCCTGATCCAGGAAGTATGAAGCATCGCATCTGTAATGATACTCTCATGAAAAATGCTGACTGACTCCCAGATTATTGCCAGCCGGCTGTGTCAAAAATAGACATCTATGTGACAGTTGTCTTGAATGTTGCCACAGATGCATACTTGATGACGATACCAGCACCTGTAAGTCTTTTCTAGACATACACCCTTTCAGACAGATCAAGTTTGTTGAATTGGCACAGATGCTCTGGAGGGCACGTCTACCTCTTCGCCGGAAGCTCTCCTTGATCGTCTTATTCAGTGGCGGTCTTTTCGTCATGATGGCGGGAATTCTTCGCTGCGTTTTGATCCTTACTGTGAGTGCGACCTAATCATACTAGATGTTGTTTGCAAGATGGTTTATACTGACCTCGTTCTCCTGAAGGCCGGTGCAAATGGCGCCCAACAAGCCGGCAGCTGGGCGTGTCGTGAAACCTTCGTCGCCGTAGTGATTAACAATGTTCCCATGATCTATCCCCTTTTTCGCCGGGTCCTACGTCAATTTGGACTGCTTCAGACACAGTCCAGCTACGTTACCCCTGGAAATACCCCTGCGAACTCCAGTGGATACAGGCGAAGAAAATATCATCACCCCCTATCAGTCCCGGAAACCAAATGGGAGAGCGACGAGCAGTACATCCTGCAACCGCAAAGGCCAGGAGCGCAGTATAGTGCCTCTAACTCTGTGGATAATCGAGACCAGATGGACGGAATCAAGGTTACCTTTGAGACCACGGTCAATAGCTCCGTGGGGCATGACAGTGATTCGGCTGTTGGACATAAGACGGCAACAGGCTGTCCGGGACGCGACCTAGCTCGGATGGATAGTCGTAATCTGCCCCGTTTCGTCCCTTGAATCAAGCATTATATGAGAAGAAAATATATACATATATATTCTATGTCAGGAACATAGATGTAAATTAAGATCATCTTTCAATTTCGGCCATTCAGGTAACGCATGTCTACATACTGACTACTGAGTCTATCCAACATTCAAAAGTGAGCACAATTAAATAGAGCTTCCAACAAGAGTCAGGATTGATGGCATGGCTTTCTTCCTATACTTATCTTCCTATCATTCTTATTATTATTATTGCCATCAAAAAGGTCGGCATAGGTGCATTGGGACCTAAGCTTGCCAATCCTTATGGGGGTGTATATCGCCAGTCTAGTCCCATCTAGGGGGATTCCCCAAACTTTAAACGCAGTTACTAATTTTAATTTGCTATGTAGAAATTCATCGAAATGGGCCTTATCTTCAGAGGTGGTTAATGTCTCTATGGGAATATGTTGAGGTCACTAATAGTTGAAAGACTGAGACCGGGTGTCTACCCTCTTCCATTGAAATGTGTGTGTGGGTTCTCTATTCAGGAGTTGCGGAATCAGATTTGAACAAGACCGTAAAACAGTCATTAATGGCCATCTGCAAGAAACAGAATCGAGGAGACACTCCAATAAATAGACTTTTGAGGGAGGAAAAAGTAGAATCGTTTTCATAATTCTTGAATTGACTGATTTCCTGTGCGCTGGAATGTACCGAACCCGTGCAGTGAATTTCCCGAACTCGTGAATTGTCACAGGATTCTCCTCGCAACTACACTAAAGAACCAGCATTTTTGTGTTTATATCCCTTTCTGCTCGCACATGATGAGCGAAGGGCAAGGAGTACCCGCAATCCCGACTTTCATTATGACCACAAATACAAACAACGACCCATTTAAGCCTCAGTCTGGACACGACCCTTGGGGTTGGTGACCTTGACGCCAAGGGCCTTGGCCTTGGCGAGGATATCGACACGCTTGCGGGAAGAGACGGCGGAGGCGATCCTAGAAATGACATCGTTAGAACATTTGATCCGCTGCAAATCCAAAATCCAAGTCCGATCTTTGAAATCCAAGCACATAATTTCTCATGCTAGAAGGGACGGTCGCGGGGTGACGTACTCAGCAGCGTAGGTGCGGTTGTGCATCAGGAGTAGCTCAACGTCCTTGATGTTGTGGACGAGGAAAGCCTTGTGGCCGGAGGGCGTCAGGTGGCGGGTCTTCTTGTTGCTACCATAACCAATCTGTCCAACATCACATCATATCAGTATTCGCTCCCATTTTCCAGCATTGCAATTGGAGGCCTAGAGGCCATAGAAGGTCGACATACGGAAGGCATGGGAATGGAGCCCTTGAAGCGTCTACGCACGCCGTTGTCGATACCCTTGGGCTTTCTCCATGAGGCATCCAGACGCGCGAAGCGGTCACTCTGGTGGCGGAAGAAGCGCTTCGTGCCTATATAACAGTCGAGTGTCAGTCGACTCTGCAATATTCCATATCAAACGTTCCCTGCCCGGTCCTCTCGTCTGAATGGACCGGAAGACACTAGAAATCCCATGCCATAGTCTCAATCATCGCGATCATTATATCCTCCTCTTTCATTTAGTCCACCACAAGAATTTCTGTTTTTGATATCGCAAGGCAATCACGTTGTAACGAAAGGTCGGAGGGAAGTGAACATACGCTTCTTCACGATAGGGACGTGCTTCTTGGCGAGGGTCATCTTGAGATCCGAATGTTAGTACGGCTGAATGCTTTCAATGAGGATAATGAATCTGAAAGGTACAGAGGGCATACCTTGTCGGTCTTGTGAGGTCTCGCTCGCTGGGCGTCGTGGGAGATGGGTGTGACAATTTCAGATTCAATATCGAATTTCGCGCTAAGGTTGGCCGCCCGAGGAGTGCACCGTTCTGCGCTAGTGGCTCGTTAAGCGAGACTTCGGGTTTAGCTCTAGGGTTCTCCGTCCGCAAAGCCCTGTGCGCTGACTCATCCAAAAGCATGTCCCTGCTTATGTAAGAACTCTTGTTGGTTGTTCCGCTCTGGCGATGGGGGGTGCTGGTTACTGTAGTGTCTATGGCTGTCTTAGATACTGACTGGAGATTTCAGCTTCTATCAGAACGAGTAATACTTTGATAATATATAATCACTCCTCGTATCATACAATAGGTAGTTCTACATCCTCATCGCATTCTTGAGAATTAAAGTCCATACCCTCAGAAACTTCCCATATTCGGCAGTCAGATCCAACAAGCTTATTTACGGAAGAGGACTGGGGAAAAAATACAAAATCTATATATAGTTACACATTCCTCTTTCTTGAAATGAAAGTCTTCGAAGTTGACATCTGGCATTAACGCCACTACACAAAGTTGTAACTGCAGTTGAATGTTTAGGAAATATATATTTAGAGCTCAGATATAGACCTAAACCCAAGATAAATGAGATAAAACAAAATGCGTATCTACAAGGTCTATATTCTATCAAAGCTAGAAATAACAATAGTAATGGGATGTTCCGTACTTCGATTCAGGATTCACTTACACTCAGTCACTATTGAAACGGGTGCTGGAAATGGAAAACTAGGTCTTTGTGGCTGGGGAAACACCAGTTGTCTGATGTTCCCTGAAAACCAAGCTGTAAATCATGCGAAGTACTTACTATTTTCTGTTGAGTCACGACACTTATTGTTTCGTTGCATAATTTGGAAAAGTGAACGTGCGAGTGTTGATCCGCCACTCTTCTGGAAATGAAGCAAACGCGAAACGTCCTAGCTAAGATGCCACCCCCTAAGATCGTCGTGTACTAAGTATCATCTCTACTTGAGTTCTCGGATGAAGATGCTTGATGTTAGTAAAAGTGTTCTAATGCAGTAACTTGGGTATTTGTGTCATCATGTGAATATGGTTGACCGGGATACAAATTCAACTAATGACAACGATTCTCATCTAGAATGAATTGCTAGTTATTCCTTCTCTTTAGAAAATGGATTTCAGACCAACCCTGATTCATAGGATAAAAATAATCTTATATTATCAATGAGGTAGTCCACAGCGATCTAGCGTCCCCTCACACCGACAGTATTCTCGCTGGAGATGGCACATAGGTATCTCAGAGCTTTATAGCAGCAGGGAAACAAAATAAATAATCAGATATTATCTTTCTGCTATTACATATGCTAAGTTTTGCGACAGAAACATGAAGATTTAATTGGGACGTCCGCCGTCCCCAACGCGTCTGTCAATTGCTTTTGAACGGTACGCTCCTTATCGTCTCTCCCGAGCCGCGTCAGGCATTCATGATATCCATGTAATGCCCAAACATTATTGGGATGTTGATGTGCGCGAGGCAACGTGTCATTTAATCCAAGATCTGCCGCATATACTGCTGCCGCCTCTTCTACACGACCCTGCTCCAGGAGAAGTGCTCCATAGGCATGACGAGGTGGCTGCATCCATCCCCAAGGCTCATCATACGGCAAAGCATCACAGCGTGAACTTGATTCGCGTAGATGATCGAATGCGATTTCAAAATTGCCTTTTCGGTACTCCAGCTCCCCGGCAAGCATTTCCTCGGCCACCCGGAGAATATCTAAACACGTATTGTTGAAAATCGTACGTGATTGAGGAACCTTCTTGACGGCATCTGTAAACATAGCCTGCTCCTTATCTGCGTTTTCAATGTCTCCAGTCACAGCATATGCCACGCCCTTCCCATAGTGCAGCATCGCTGTTGTCACGCAATACAGGCCCTTATCTTTCGGAAGTTCGAGATCCAAAATATCCTGCCAACGGCCAAAACGGATGAGACCGTGAACACGCATAGCTAGAAAACCCTCCAGCCAGTCTGCCATAGGTGGAGATTCAACACGAAGCAGATCTTCCGGTATTGATTCTTCTAACTGCGTGATAGTGTCCAATGCGACCTGGAACTGTCCCGCAAACATTGCCGCGTATAAGCGGAAATGATAATCATGGGCTCGATAGAGCGTATAGAAATTAATCGCACCTTTCCGAGAAACAAATTTCTTGTCTGCACGGATAGCATCTGTATTAGATATTATTGCCTGTTGGTAATCACCGCAGAGAACATCAATATGAGAAGGCATATGGTTCAGATGGCCCGCATCCGGAACCAGTCCACGCAGATGATTAGCCGCAGGAAGTGCTGTTTCTGGACTATTTGACATCTCCATAAGATGTATGTATAGATGAAGGATTCCTGGGTGTTTTAGGCCACCTTCGAGGGACAATGCATGTTCGAGCACCTCCTTGACTTCCACAGTTCGGGCTCCCTGAGCTGGATGTCCGGTTCGAATATCCCATAATTCCCACGGGGTCAGATTCATCAACGCATCCGCGCACAGAGCCGCGATGTCAAGATCATCCGGAAAGCGAGCATAAGCATCCTTCATCGCGTCAGCATACTGCGTATTCCAGATCGAGAAATCACCCTCTGCTGAGTCTTGTGGATAGCGAAATTGAACCGCTTTGATAAGCAATTGTTCAGCGGGCGATGCGCGGTGAGCATGCTCTTGAGCTGTCACAGCTGCCTCATGTGTGCTCCTAAGTGTCTTTTCACGCTCAATAGGATCAAATACGCTCCATGGCTTGTTATAGTTTGGCCCAAGCGAATATGCCAATCCCCAGTATGCCATCGCGCAAGTGGGGTCGAGGGCAATAGCGCGTCTAAAGCACTCACTTGCCTCCTCATGGTTGAAGGCATAGGTCCAGACCAGTCCGCGATCAAACCAAGCTTGAGCATCTTTACTGTTTGTCGTCACTGTACGGTGCAAAGTCCCCAGGTCATAGTATTCAAGGTGCGAGTCCATCGTTGCAGGCTTATTCTATGGCTGATATCGATTGCGGGGTTGGTGCGGATAGAGTCCAGAACTTGCCGTGGGGTGATCAATCTTCCAAGCTAACCACGCAGTTTTCATTCCGCCAAGATATCAACTAAGATAAATGAGATGGGATCAGAGGAAGTTCCGAGTACAGGTCATACTATTCCGCGAAATATTAATTGGCAATTCATGATATATATTTACTCATTTTAACCATATAGTTCTCTATGCTGGATTCCTCAGATCCTGCAAAAGGATAGATACATAACAACATTAATGCCATCCCAGTCGTGAATTCATCCTTGCTATCAAATAGTGATACTCAAACCTGAACGCCTCGCCATGCAAACAATGAAATAGCAAGAGTATTGGTATCTCAAGCAAATTACCATCCAAAGGCCTCTGCATAAAGGTAAATACCTTGTGCGCCTGTCCCTTTGTGAACTGCGCGCTCATCACTGAGGTATACAACGCTGCGACGCACATCATCTGCGAGACCACGGGGACCACATACGACGACTGCACTTTCACCCTCAGCCTGTTCGAGAACCTTGCGTATAATGGTTCGCGGGTGGGGTCGTCCCGAGAGAATAGGGATATTATGGGTTTTGATCAGTCCCTCAGTCGATGAAGAGAATGATGGAGCAGGCACTTCGGCGAGATGGGTAGGACCCGAGCAGGAGCATTTCGGGATCGACGTGATGTTCTCATCTTCAATCGTGACGCCGCAGCAGCATCCACCTCCGGGTAGACAGCTATCGTTATTTTTCTCAAGAGGGGGTTGTTGCTGAGATGCGGATGATGATATGGAATGAATTGAGAGGGCCTGTTTCTCGACGGTTTTATCTTCCGTCTTCTCTAAGATGGCCATTGGTTGTTGAGTACTGGAGAGACTATATGATGGTGGTTGAAGAGAGGCAGAGTTCTCATCCAACTTCTCATCACATGTGACATAAATGCTAATCTCAATCTCCTTATCGAAGTCAGGTTGTGCCTGTTGGCACGCATCTAGATCCGCAAGGACCGACTGAAGCTGAGACTCGAACCAGCTGAGCTGGGCTCTTGATCGAATAACCCATACGAAACGTATTCTTTTGGTTACAGCGAAGCGGGCTGTCGAGGTGAACCGCAACCTAGACGCTGACGGAGGCTCCGTGCATTCCGTCTTCCACCCTTCGACGATGTCCCTGAGCAAAGGTACCGTAAATGTAGCGCCCATACCACCTGCCATGAACACCACGCTATCGAACTGGCGCAAAGAACGCATCGTGCCATATGGGCCTTCGAGGAAGACCGTCTTCGTGCGACGGACTGCTACGGTGTCCGTTCCATTGAGAGCCATGTTGTCCTTCGAAGCGTAGCGGAAGAACCTCTTCGTGCCTCCCTTCTCCGCCCGTACCAGAAATTCCATTTTCTTGTCAGAGGGGAGGGATGCGATAGTGAACGGGTGATTCTGGAAAGGAGCGATGGAATGGCAAGCCAAGAACACATGCTGACCAGGCTTCCATTGAATGGCAGGGTTTTCGACTGTGATCCGAGTTACATTTCCTGGGAGTGGGGTGAACGAGGCCTGGTGTGCAAAGAATCCGTTCTGGAGTCGGCCACTATTTCTTGCAAAAGGATGGAATAATGTGATATTCGAGTACAGGGTCAAGGCGTAACGAGCAACTCGATCGAACACCACCAGACCGATGGGAATCCAGACATAAACCTTCACCTCATCGGGTGCATGGAGCCATATGGCGGCAAGAAATCCGGCATATGTCACTATATGCTGCAAAACGAATATCTCGTAGCTCAAGCGCCGGATTGGGCCAGCCGATGAAATGACGATAAAGGTCAGGATACACCATGCCGCAAAGCCACGCTTAGTTAAGGGGTCATTTCGGAGCTGGTACACAATATAGTTGTACTGATGCCAATCACGGAACCAGAATGCCATGTGGATCGTGGCGCTTAGCCAGACTGTACGGGCAATCCAGCGATGGAACCAATTAAGGCGTTCGTAGCTCAATCCGGTCAGAAGCCCGATAATATTCTGCCTCCCCCCAAGGAGGAAGATCAGGGGCAGCTGGGCGATGGTGACGAAGCCGGTCCGGTATCCGACGTCTTCCCAGTTCCATTTGTTGATGCTATCTATCTTATAGAAGCAGAACACCAAGACCACCACCAGGTTGGCTAAGACGACCAGCACGGGCCCCAGTGGAGGCAGATGAAACGAATAAGTGCCGATCGACAAAGGGCGCAAAGTGGCATATGCAACCTCACGCGCTGTAGCCGTGATGGTGGCATAGAGCAAGAAGAAGAGCGACTTTGGTTTTGCCGGGGTGAGCGAGGTGTCCCGCAGTCTGCCATTGTCAGCAACCATCTCGCAGATACCATGGACTGACAATATACTCACCGTTGGCGTGCCAGGAAATAATTCAGGGCATAAACAACAGTTCCGGCAGCAATCGCAGATCCCACGACGGTCCAATACATCTTCTGGAAATAGAAGAGACCAGGCACGCCGGCGCCCATGGACATGTCGCCCATGGGCATATCCGACATCGACATGGACATCTTGTCGACACTTGCAGAGATGCTACTAGAAAAGGTGCAGTTTCAAGTCGATCCTGTCCAGGTGCAGGGATTATATATGGCAAAAATCAGCGCATCTACTGGAGCCGACTCGTCCCAAACGGAAATTGAATGAACGCAGCAACACTGCTGGGCAGCGGAACAGAACAATTCAGACGGACGTCGCACTTGTCACAGACCGACCCTGGGGTATCTGGGATAGTAAATACTAGTGTGCCTCGTGGGAGAGTCGACCATCGAGCAAGCCGGTCCAGACGCAACGCCCGTCATTCTCGCGCGTGGGCTGCGGGACGAACAGGATAAGACGATAAGGACGAACTCTGATGGGCCCGAGAACGGTGACTGCTGGAACGCCATCCGGACAGATTCTGCCTTTCTGCTCGGCTGATGAAGCTGGCCGCTGGTCTCATCGTGGGCTCCGAGAACAGAACGATGGCGGGTTCCGCAGACGGGCCTCAGGGTGCGCGGGCTGTGATAGGACACACCCGCCAGAAATCTGCTCAAGCGCCAACATTAGGCCCCGAGAAAGTTGGGAAACCCGCTCAAGTGTGCTCAGCGGACGTCGCCAGATCCTGGACTGAATCCACCGGACAGGAAAAAAGAAAGCTTTTTTTCCTCCCGTTGCTGGTATCGCGTTATGCAGCCCAGATCAGCGCCCAGAAGTGTCATCGTTCTTCCCCCGATGCGGACCCTCCCAGTCTCAATAAGATCCAAGCCATGTCCGGTACAGGATGCGCGTCAGATACTTTCCGGGCACACTCAATTCCTGATCTAATCCTGACTTCAGGTCATCTCGCAAATCTGCTCACGGTTGATACAGTCGAAGTTTCGTCTTTGTCGTGGTATCGCGGTTGCTCAACATCACTGTGCATCGGTCCTACTCTGATCAATCTATAAGAGGAACCCCGCCGTCGACTGGTACACCCAAGAAATCAAAGCACAATCTACTGCAAGCGCGACCGTACGACCTCTGAAGAAAGATCTTTATTGCAACTGAATTTCTTTTTCATTGTTTTCAATATCCATCTCCAATCCAGTCGCCAAGATGGACTCTATGGACATGAGTAGCTCATCGAGCTCTTCAACCATGATGACTATGGTGTTTACCAACACGCACACCATGCCCCTCTACTCCAAGATGTGGACGCCAACCAGTCGGGGCGGCTACGCAGGGACCTGTATCTTCCTCATTATCCTAGCCATCATTGGGCGCAGTCTCATGGCCTTCAAAGCCCTCATGGAGCACCGCTGGCTCGCTGCTCACCTGAAGCGCCGCTACATCGTCGTCGCCGGAAAGAACCCTGAAGCTGGAGGTATCGCGTCGGATCCCGAGGCCAAGCCGGCAGCCCTAGTGACCGCTCAAGGGGTGGAGGAGAATGTACGAGTTGTGTATCGTTACACGCAGGAGCCGATTCCTTGGAGATTCAGCGTGGACCTGCCCCGCGCCTTGATTTTTCTGTGCATTGCCGGTGTGGGCTATCTCCTGTGAGTTGGACGAAAATGAGATCTCTATTTCGTTCGGTACCAGACTAATATCGAATTAGGATGTTGGGCGTCATGACGATGAACGTAGGCTATTTCTGCTCCGTGTTGGCAGGCGCCTTCCTGGGGGAGCTGGCTGTCGGACGATACATCCAGAACAACCATTGGAACGAGCACTAGATGCGATCTTGGTTATGATTGATGAGCGAATCAGCAGAAGTCTCTGTTCTTCTTTTGCTTTTCTGCGGGCGTTGTCGGAGTTCAATGCCCATTCTCTGCGAGAATCCGGGCTCTTTGACCTTTTTTTTTTTAACATGCCCTACGACTGTGATATCCCCTATCGCTATGCTTTCTCCTGTATGACGTCAAAGATAGATCAATAAATGATTTAGTCCTTACGAACAACAACTTGTCTTATCTTATTACTTTTGCCCTGTGATCTGACCAGATATTATTACTATATTGTAGATCCCCTCCGTCCTACTAACAAAGTTACCAGGGGGGAACCAGGCGTATCACGGTACCAGTAATGATTCATGATTCATCAATCCGCCTTCTCGGCATGCTGCTGTCCGACCGTGATTCAAGTTACGACAGAAATTATCCTCTCCTCGCTTAACGGTGGTTTCTTCCTCTCTGTACTCCTTACAACCTTGGAGGATGTTGAAACACCGAATCAGGTCGTGCGTTCCGGGATGCCGTCTGATTGGTCGATATGCGCTGGATCCGGCACAGGCACAGGAACGGCAACTCTGGCATCGGCTTTCTCACCATCTGTTGCGGCTCGATCTCATGAGGGGCAGATCTTAGTCTTGGAGCAGAATTGGGTGCATTTCAGCTTAGCGACATACGATGTCGGACATAACCGCCACCAATCTGTGCAGAAACGGAGTCCAGATCTAGATTGTCTTCACCGATCCTGTTTGCTTAACAATGGAATTGCCCGTTCGGAAAATGAAGTTAGCGGACAAGGTCGGCGCACATCCGCAAGCGGTAAGCCTGAGCACAAATGAGCAGATTATCAGCCCCGCTAAGATCGGGCCTGCAGGGGCCAATTATCAAACCCGCCACCGACATTCTCTGCTTCTTGGCCCTCATTGTTTCCGTACGACGGGAGGAAATGGGATTGTATCTCTGTGATTTCGGCTTGCTACAATGCTGAGAATCTCGCGAAGGAGACGGATAGGTCTCTGAAACCGGCTGATCCAGACGGTTGGATGTGTGAAAGGAGGATTTTATAGACTCCCGTTCCTCGTATGGAGAGATAGAATGGGCGGGGGCGTAGAGAAAACGAACTATAGAGATAGGAATTACTCATGGAGGACTAATATTCTCATACCACTTAGCCGAAGAGTAAAATCAATGGATCGATCGGAAGCAGAGCGGAATCGTACCACACGGTGCCTCCAAGGTTTTTATCGTCGTTTCATTTTACGAAGGAATTATGAGAATAAATACCCTCCAGCATCCCGGTCTTGCGGCTCGAGAATCATTGCATCGATCTGCATTCCTGTCATTGCTTCTAGACTCGAGAGTGCATACCCTGGCAGATTGTCTGCCGATCACCCATATCTCCCCGCATTATTGCTCTTAGACTTGGGTCTTTCGTTTCTCTTTTCCTCAGACAACAATTTCTTTAGATCATCTTAGGAATACAGCAGATAATTCTATCATCATGAAGTTCTCTCTGCTTTCTCTGGCGGCCATTGTGCCCCTCGCGGCTGCCCACTTCAAGCTGAACTATCCTCCCAGCCGTGGTTTTGACGAGGATAACATGCCTGAATTCCCCTGTGGTGGCTTCGCTCAGTCGGACAACCGCACCAAGCTCTCTATCTCTGCTGGCACAGTCCCTGTCGCCTTGACTCTGGGCCACTCCCAAACTGTTGTGGAGATCCTCTTGGCTCTGGGAAACAATCCTGGAGACAACTACAATATCACTCTCGCGCACACCTTCCACGTTACTGGCCTGGGCTCCTTCTGTCTGCCCGGCGTCAGTCTGAACGAGTCGGCGCTGGGAGTCCCATTGACGGACGGCCTCAATGCCACTCTGCAGGTCGTCACTGACGGAGACACTGGCGGTGGTCTGTATGCGGTATGTAGTTGCAGACAATAATCATTGGGATCAGTGGCTAACATATCAATAGTGCGCCGACGTGACCTTCACCTCCACTCTCACGAGCGACGACGTCTCGGCATCAGTCTGCGCGAACAACACTGGTGTTAGCGCAACCCCCCTCTCTGGAGCTGCTGCTCTCCGCCATGCCAACGAGTCCACTGCAGAAGGTGAGGCTCAGAGTGGCTCCAGCTCTTCCAACACTTCCACTACTTCTTCTGCCTCTTCCACCAGCTCTGCCACCAACGCGGCATCCACTTCTACTTCCAAGGGTGCCGCCGTTCCTCTCGAGACGGCTGCCTGGGGAATTATCGGTGCCGCGGTGATCGGTGGTCTTGCTGCGCTGTAAATGGTATCCTGTGAGCAAGATTTGTATTCATTGGTCATCATGATTGTGAATGAGTGACGACTGTTTTTTTTTGTATTCGATACCAAAATTCGTTGATAAGATATTATAACTTCTCTATATGAATATATGCTTAGTATTAACCGTCGATGGAATCTGAGCTGAAAGGATCTTAAATGTAAAATGAGCATTCCTTGATGGGTATATGATTCATAGATCCACTCCTCTTTCTCTCTTTCTCCCCTCACTATTTCTCCACCGTATAGTATTATCAAGTTGAGAACACAATTATGAAATTCAGAAGATCTACTGCAACTTGTGAAAGTAAGTCGGCGTATCCGGCGTCATGGAATAAAGTATGTCAAGGCGGTGAGACCACAGTGGACCTCGGCGGCAGAATCAGGGCTGTTCTGCGGGGAAAAGACCGGCTAACGCGATCGAAACATCTGTCGATCAGTATCCCCATTACGAATCCCGGTCGTTTCTTCTGTTGTTTCGCGTTCGCTGCTATCTCACTATCGTTTTTCATCTTTTTTTCGTTAGTCTACTTTCTGAAAATAGGTAACTATCCCTCTTTCGCTCTCACTTTGGAGACACGGAGACAAGCGTCGCCTTGCCCTTCTTCCAGCCGAGCAGCTTCTGTTATCGATTCTCCGAGCTTTGACCGAATAAGGCATCAAACGAAACATCATGTCTGTGCGCGCGCCTTTCGTCGTGCCTGCGCTAAAGAAGCACACGGCTACTGTGATCATGGCGCATGGACTGGGTGATACGTACGTTGATTCTTATGGCTCTCATCTTCCCGGTTATCAGAGAAGCATGTGACTGACTGATTGATTGCGGATAGTGGCGCAGGATGGTACGTCTAGTCCTCTCATCATATTTCCTCTTGCAGAGTATGAAAAGCAGTGGACATTCAAGAGGCTGTTTGATACTTCGTTCGGTTGATAGATTTACCGTCAATAGGACTAATTGAGGTTGTCACCGTAGGATGTCTCTGGCGCAGAACTGGCGCCGGCGAGGAAAGTTCGACGAAGTGTCCTTCATTTTCCCGAATGCACCTGTGATCCCAATTACGGTGGTATGTATCGGCTGCAGGCCTAATACGTATAAGACGGATGGATGATAGGATGGTATGAACTGATCAGGATGCAGAATTTCGGCATGTCCATGCCCGGCTGGTATGACATTGCGAGACTGGGAAGCGAAGTAAGTTTGTTTACAAGGGAGTAGAAAACTCCTAGCTTACTAGCGCTAGATGGATTACGAAGAATTCCTGCGCAACCAAGACGAGCCCGGTGTCCTCCGCTCGCGCGACTACTTCAACTCATTGATCAAGGCGGAGATTGAGAAGGGTATCAAGCCGTCGCGGATCGTCCTGGGAGGCTTCTCTCAGGGTGGTGCTATGTCGCTCTTCACGGGCATCACGGGTGAGCAGAAGCTGGGCGGCGTGTTCGGTCTCTCGTGCTACCTCCTGCTCAGCGACCGCATCAAGAACTACATCCCCGAGAACTTCCCCAACAAGGATACCCCCTTCTTCATGGCACACGGCAAGGACGACCAGGTGGTGAAGTACGAGTTTGGCGTCATGAGCAAGAAGGAGTTGTCGGACATGGGAATTAATGTTGAGTTCCATGACTATGAGTATGTTTCTTCTTTCTCTATTGCTCGTCGATCTTGTTCTCACATCTTTTTACAGAGATCTTGGCCACTCTGCAGACCCCGAGGAAGTCGAAGACCTGGAACGTTTCTTGAACAAGACTCTCCCACCAGAGGGTGACGGACAAGCTGCCGCCGGTTTGTGACTGGATAGCACTCGTATCGGAAGTGGAGGAGGCGGCATAGACTCGCAAGTGACTTTCACGTTCGCTGTCGGACTGATCATATTGCTGCTAGCGATCCTGTTCGCGAAAGTTCGAGGTGGACGTAAAAATCAAAACGAAGCCACGTAACCCGCGTCTCATCGAAGTATCATTTTCATTTCTTTCTGCTCTGTTTTACTGTCCGCTGGTGGCATTGATGAACAGACTGCATTTTTCGCATAGAACACGCGCAAATACATACTAACGACTGATACTCTAATTGCGTCGCAGCTATGCCATACCATATAGATCAACCAGTGTTACAGGAATCTGACTTCGCCATATATAAACATGTTTGACGGAGTAAATATAATACATATCAAGTATGGAATATATTTATCTACGTTTGTCTGTGTCAGCATTGCTTCATTCAATTGTCGTGCTGGCTTGACCAGACGTTTCTGAAACCCTCCCAGCTTAAGCCGCAGACCTCTGTGATCTCTTTACTTGCCAATTCTCATATCAATTCCATGTATGAAGAGCTGCACCAAATACATTATCCGCCCTCAGATTCACTTCCTCGTTGTCTAGCATAAGATAGTCAAAGGAGGGAATATTAGCCATTTTTAACATAGTTTAAAACTTACTCTTTTCCCCCCGCAATATTGTAGTGTTTTCACGCGGAGGAATTCAAATTTATATCCTTCCCTATTTCCCCAATACCAGCAAAATTATGATTTAGTTCATAGTTAAACCTTACTCCTTAGCAGTTCCTCTTGATTGAGAGGAACTGCAATTACAGTTTTCCAAAAGTCCATGACCTCTAGTTTTGCATCTTTGCTGATCGCCAGTACCATTCTACAGAACCTAGCAGGTATCTCTAATCCAATTACAACCATCTACCCAACCAAATACTCTATCATTACGTTAAAGACTCCAATTTGCTATGCGATCGGAGACATACCGAAACAACACCCTAAGGCAGCCATGACGTATGTCTCCATTAGCTTTAATCAGATCCGCCGAAACGGCCGAGCGGAGAGCGAGTGAGGGAAAGTCCGAGCGCCAAGCTTCAGTCATGTCATGTCACAAGCTCCAGCTTCAGCTTCCACCTACGCCATTGATTTGATTAAGTTATTTATCTCTCTTCCCTCCCCACGAACCCCTACAACCACAGATCTAGCTTACTCTTCTTTTCCCCTGACGGATCCCAGTTGGTTTTTTTTATCTTGATCCGAAAATTGGTCAATTGCAGACACAATGTTCCGTTTCGTAAGTGATTCCCTCCCCTCTCTCTGCCTGCCTGTAAACAGCTGAGGACCACATCCTGGAGATCATACCACTGGTCACTACCAACCCCATCAATCAATTAATTAATCAATCAATCAATCCAACATTGACCACTACACACAAAATACTAACCAATACTCCTCAGTCCAAAACCCTCGACGTGGTCACCCTCTTCCACAAACCCAGCCTGCCGACCTCCACGCGCGTTCTCACACTCCTGAAGACCGCCCACGCGACGGCCTCCGAGACCACGACATTGGACCAAGCATCCGACAACACCGCACAGGCACTGCGCGAACGAGGCGAGTTCGAGCTCGAAGTGACCGAGCAGCCACCGACGCCCGACCAGCTGCGCAACATCCTAGACTACACGACGAAGACGGATCCCAAGCGAAGCATCAGCGATATCGTGCGGGGCGCGAAGGATGCCGCGGATGCGTTGAAGAAGGTGAAGGAGGACGGGAGTGCGTTTATTCGGCCGGTGGTGAGTGGAATCCTTTCTATCCTCTGAGGATTAGTGTTCGGAAGGCTGGCGCTAATGCGTGTTTTTGCAATGAACGTAGACTGTCGATTGGAATAACGGTCAGGCCGTGATCGGCGACAATGAGTCGCAGATCCTCAAAATGCTGAAGCAGTTGCCCGAGGAGAGCTCGTAGACTGTCTTTTGCTTTTCCGTCTTATCCCGTTGATTCGGGCTATGTGAACTTCGTGCTATGCACTCGGAGCTTACGCTGCATGTTATCTAAATAACGCCCATTGGGCAATGGCTCCCATTTCTGCAAAGAAATTATATCTGAACAACATATGACGATAATTCAGGGAGCTATAACATAATGAATTGGTTCTTTTCATTGACTGTGGATTGCATGTTTCACCATAGTGAATAAGCTTATAGTACGGAGACTAACAGTAGATGCTTTTCCTTATTCCATTCATTTTTTTTTTTTCTATCATAATCATACAGAAGAATATGCTCCGAAGGTCATCGGCACCAGCCTCTTTTAAGACCGTAGTGACTAAAATAAATCCATAAGACTCCAGCAGGCCGCAAAGCAGACACGCTCATGCGCAGAGCGATAAGACATAACCAGAGAGCAAACTAAGACACTGGTGGGAAGGTAGTTCATTAAGAAGCATGTACGACACGAAACGGAAGTCGAAGATGCAGGGCAGTAAAGAAACGATGCAGTCCGGCGAGGTTGCGAGCCAGCTCGTCTGTCCGGGAAAAGAATATCAAAGAGATTAACCGCTAAAAAGGAGCAAACATCTTTCCATAAGGAGCTCTCGTCAATTCTCAGATAATCGTTCCGAAAGTCCCATCGGTTGCAATGGGTTTCCGAGGGCTGCTGCGCCCATCAGCATCGACAGCGGGTTTGCGGTGTCTACTCTGGAGTCAGCAAAAGTGCACAGTTAGGCGGTATAAAGCATCCTTACCGGAAAGTAAAACCAACGAATAGACCCTTGCCCATCTTCTCATCTCGTTCTGCCATCTCCTCGAGTGCTCTCTGCTTGTCGTGGACCTCCTTGTACTTGGCCATGTCCGCCTCGTTGCTGAAGTCGTCGAAGTAACCCGCATCGGTCTCAGAATCCAGCTCAGGCACAAACGGGGCCCTCTGCTCCCGAAGTCGGGTGAAGTCGACCTCGGCGAAGTACTCATGGGTCTGGATTTCCTGAATATTCTTGAAGCGCTGTTCCTTCGCTGCTACCAGCCTTGTGATGAGATCCCAAGTGCGTCGGGAGAGGAAGTAGTTCGGATCTTCGTACTGGGGCTTTCGCAGAACCTTCTGCCAGCGCTTCAGGTTCTGCCAGGTCTCATCAACCGTCGCTCCCGCGAATGGAGGATAACCGGCCAGGGCTTCAAACAGCATGCATCCCAAACTCCAGTAGTCAACGGTGAAATCGTACTCTTGGCCCTTCAAAACTTCAGGGGCCATGTAGTCGGGGGAACCAACAATGGACTTGGCGTAGTTAACTTCACGCTCCCTCAAGGATCGATATCCCTCCCGTCTCTCTGCCATCGTTCTCTGCTCCATTGGTCGGCCAAACGGCACAGGTGTGTTGCCAACTTCTTCTAATTTCACGCGCATCGACTCGATCTTGCCGGGGTTCAGCATTCCAGCCGCCAGTCCAAAGTCAGTCAGCTTCACATGTCCCGTAGAATCGATCAAGAAATTCTCGGGTTTCAAATCACGATGGATGTACCCCAGCTGATGGAGCGAGTCGACACACATGAACATCTCTGAAATGTAGAATCGCGCGTGACGGTTGTGCAAGACACCGGTATTGTTCAACAACGTGCGGAAGTCACCACCGGGAACATACTCCATTGCCAGATAGATCTGGTCCTCGTCCTGGAAGGCATACAAGAGCTTGACGAGCCACTCGCTCTTGGCAGCCGTCAGGATATCTCTTTCTGTCAAGATATGGCGAATCTCATCCAATTTGAACAGCAATTTCTTGCTCATAACCTTGAGCGCACACACCTCCCGCGTATCTTTCTTCTGTGCCAGATACACCTGTCCATAGCCTCCCTGTCCCACCTGCGTCAGAATCTGGAAGTCTCCCTGGCGCAGTCTTGTACGGCGCTTGCGCAGATGAGCACGTTCACGGCCCAGGTACTTTTGCAGCGCTGGCTCATATTCTTCAATCGGCGTTTCCGGTGGTGGAGGATAAGCAGCCTTGAACTGAGCATGGCGACTCTGACGGTTATGGACGTAACTCAGAAGATCGAAATAGTGGTCGAGGAAATCTGGCCTGCAGTCAGCAACATGAATCATCATACCCATCCACACCACGATCTGGCCATACATAGCTGTGTCACATTGGCCAGACGTTTGACCTTCGGTAGCTGCAGCTTCTCCGCCTCCTCCGCCGTCAATCCACGAAGCTGTGCCTGTCTGCGCACAGTGTCAGACTCGCGTTGCTGATAAGGCTCATGGCGTGAAATAGCCGCTGAATTTGGATTCAGGCTCAGATCTTTCGTGGTGCGCAGAGGGTTAGGAGGCGTATTCTCCTTGTTGGCAGACCTGGTTGGGCTGCCGGGTCGCTGGTGGATGACACTCTCATTAAAGCCCAAATCGTCCGCACCATTGACGCCACTTTTCGCTGGTGCAAGAGCAGGAGAGTTGAATCCTGATTTATTCGGTGACGAAGGGGCCAGTTTCAAGGCCTTCTCGAAAATATTTGGCAGGTCCAGCGACCCCGGGGGCATTCTGTTCTTGCTCGGACTGCCCTGCGGCGTCTGAGCGGGGCTGGTAAAGCCATGAGAGGTGGGGGTTGAAGGGCGATCGTAAGCATCAGTTCCTGAGCGCGTATGTAGCAAAGGCGGGGGATTTGGCAACTTTAGTCCCTGACGCTCAGTGTCTGTCGCGATATTAACCGTCATGGTGAAGTCCGTGGGGGTGGGTGGTCGTGGTGGTAATGATCAGGAGCCCGAGGACCAAATCGGGTTGATATCAGTGGTCCCCCCTTCAGACGGGTGATAGGCGCGAAACTATTCCTCCTCCTCTGGATGCCAAACACGCAGGCGCTGCAAAAAAAATAACAACGCGACGATGTTCACGGATAGAGAATCGACGCGACTCGAGACACAATGGCAACGAGATGAACGGGGAGACTGGCAAGTTTTGTTGTCGACGAAGACGCGCTTGTCGTTTCCTTCCGCGATCGATCCTCCAGGTTGAGCTGAAGCCCCTCGGGCAGGAGCGTCGTTGCCTGGGGAACAATCAGGCCATCAACGATTCCCCTTGTTCCCCTCGCCTCGTGCAGGCAAATAATAATATTTAGAATCACTCCAGCAGAACTAACTAAACCTTGTCCATGTCCCGCACGGGTCCAGATCGCCCTTTTACGGCACTAAATTAAATTGCCATTCTTTGCAGCTGAAGGCTCAGATCTCTGACGGGGGCCCACACGCTCAATAATGGTCCGATGATCGATCCTAGCTGGGCTGACGATCTGATACCCTAGAAAAAGCACCCTATAGCACGTCTCGTTGGATTGTTTACAGCGGGGAAACACCATAGGCCCAACCAGCCGCTGTGGCTGCACGATGCTCCTCCCGCCAGGGGGCGGTCAGTGTAACCCCTGAGCTATAGGAGAATAACAATAATCCCTAACAGTAAGGCTGCAGGCATGGACCGGACCGCATCTGTTTTCCGGGCGTCAATGGGCAAGAGGAAATCGAGTGATCATCGATCAAACACACAACGACAATTCTACGAAGCACCAGGATTACTCAAGCAGGAACGGACATTCCGTCCTGAGACCATCTTCTTGTAAGACAGTGGCTTGCTGCCTTTCATTCTTGGTTGGTGGTAACGGCCCGTTGTGGGCAAAAGCAAACAAAAAGGAACCATGGTTCATTGATCTGGGTTCCACCAGGGCTGGTGGTTCTTCTCAGCCGCTAGCAGAGTTCTTGCCAAGCTACAAAAATACCTGATACGTCATCTTCAGGATTTAGTCGACAAGAATCAAACAGTTGTCTCCCCCGTCGCCGCAGTGATATCCCCAGCATCCGGGATAGGGATAGGGGTATATCTTCAACCAGGGGTAACAGGAGTTTCGGCAGGCATCCCCTGGCGAGCACGTCCAATTTCTCATCTCGATGTCTCTCTCCCGATTATCCGCCATCATTTGGCCCACTGTTCCGTGGCGCGCTTAAGCAGCACCCTCCTTGCGCTGGCCAGTCTGTTTTGCAACACCTCGTCAACATGGCACCAAAAAAAAAAGGGAAAAAAGAATTATAGATAACACTCAAAGCCAGAGCAAAGGAGACTCACGTAGAAAGCCAATCCATAGCTGTCCGTAGTGAAAGTGATCTTAGAACCCTTGGGGAAGTAGAACACATCTCCAGGAACAGCCTTAACCGTCTGGCCAGTTTCATCAGAGATGTTGAACTCGCCCTCGACAATGATCTTCATCTCGTGGTACGTGTACTCGTAAACGAGCGGGGTACCCTTCTCGAGCCGGTAGAAGCCACACGAGACGGGCTTCTCGGGGTCGTTCTTCTCACTATTGAATGATGACTCATCAGCACCGTCCTCCAGAGCAGACACACGTGTTAACAAGAGATGTCGGTGTTGAATTAATTACCTTGAGAAAACGTCACCCAGGAAGGCGTTCTCGTTGGCAATCAATGGTGGCTTGTAGGTCGACTGGGCCTTGCCAAAGTAGCTCATAGCAATGGGAGCCATCTTTTCGGTAGATGATGTCTTTGAAGAAATGCGACTGAGAAGAGCACCCATGGGGACCGATGTTAGCCGCTATTCTTTTTCCTTCTTGATAATAAAACACAAGTGCTCTATACAAATGGGCAGAGACCAACAAAAAGATCAAGACAACGACGGCAACAACAGCACACGGCCACTTTAAATACACTCCATAGCTATCCCACCCACACTTCCAAGCACGCAGGATGATCAAATGAACAAGATAACTAACCTCACGATAATAGGACAGAAGCTTCACACCTACAGTAGATCACCTGCAAGACGACGACGTGCAGCAGACCAGAACGGAAATCAAATGAGATGCAGAAAAGGCAAGATAGAAAACGAGCTACAGACAAACGCGCATCGCGATTAAATACTTTCCACCCCAGCAAGTTATCATCGCACAGGAGTAAGGTTACGAAGCACAAAATCGCCAAATCGAGTCCAGGCCATGACGGGGTCGATTGATTGGATCTCCCGACGATCCCCGATCAGGGATTGAATCCATTATCGTGAGCATGCTACTCCTTCAGACGCAAGCAGACACTGGATCTGGAGTGTGGATGCGAATTGATTACGAAGGTGGTAGCTTGAGCTAGGAGGGACCTCGGAGTTGAACCAGGCTGCCGTATTGAGAGGATGCTTTCCCATCGTTGCCCCTCCTTCTCTTCCTTTCTCCCCGCTCAGGGACCTGGATGGCTGGAGTGTGTTTTAAGTCCCGAGTATCGGGGAGGATGATACAATTGGTCGATATGCAGATAGGACATCTGGATGAAGATAGAGGGTTCTATTTTACTCTACCACTTCCCCTCATATGGTGGAGCAGATAAGCTGATATGAGATCTTTAGATGAGGGGAAATAGCAATCTGGCATCTACTTATCGGAGGCGGGGTAGTTCGCTATGAAGTAATTCGTAGATAGAATCAATTGGTGTCCACGGATAATAAAAGCAAACAAAATGAGATGTCATCTAATCGACAGCTATGCGATTTATGCAATTCATTTGCACCTGTTATCGCGATCGCTTATTGGTTCATTAGTCGAGCATCTAGATAAACCCTTGCTCCGACCACATGCATACTCCCCCGAACTGCTTAACATCGGCAAATCATCCAGCACCATAAAAAGAAACCATCGCACCTCCTCTTCTCGGCATATAAATGCGATCCTGTCCCCGAAATACTACAGTTACCCGTCTGGTTCCTACTCAGTCCGGATCCATCGACTAGATACCTGGGGAAAGTTTTCCCCGATGTGGTTTAGTGTCAACTCCCGCAAAACGTGCCCGACAAGGGTTAGTGTCATCGTGGGCATTCTTTTACTCTAAAGATTCATTCAACTCGACCCAACATTTTTTTGGACTGTATGTGCGTTCCCATCTTCCGGGTTCGATTCCCGTAGGAGCTGATGGAAGTACTGTCCGTTGTTTGTCCAGTCAGTCCTTTTTTCCATCCTTATTGTTCTCTTTTTGCACCTTGAACTTCTATTTACTGGCGAATCTGCTATTCGTTCCGCTTGGACGCTGGGCATGATGGCCATGTCTCGAGGTCCTATTATCCGATTAGCGGCTTTCCTCAGCTTCATTGGTTACCGTAAAAACTGCTCTCAGTCTCTCAGATGGGCCCCATCCGATCACTACTACCGGGACTACATAAACCAACTGAAGGCACAACGGCTCAATTCGCCGCTGATTACTTAGTGTTTCCTGGACGTAATATTCTTGACGTAAATCCTACTCTACGTCGCTAGGACAAGCCAAGTAGAGTTAGCACAGTATCACGTAAGTAGCATCGTAGAGTGAGAAAGAGAGAATTATACTATCCTCCCGGAAGAAAGACTTCCATTTCCACCTGACAATTTCGGTTCAACACCGTTGCTAGTCGTACGATCCTGTGGAATTCCCTTTCATAATATAAACGATCCATGGTCAAGGGAAAACCGGACACATAATTAACCTGTTGTTCCTCGACATTGTCACGTCAAAGTTCGAACAATTTGCTCACCCTTTCCTCTTTGAGAAACCCGCGTGTGGAGCAAGCTTAAAAGCCTTTCCTGTTCTCTGCGCAATTTCGATTCGTCCAATCAACGTCTCAAGACCATTCACGCTTGTCTCTCTTGAACCTGGGGCTCTTGTCCGATATAAGTAAGTGAGGCATTCTTTACTGTTAGAGAAAACAGTCGAATGGTTACTCTATTATTCAGCCACTAATCCAGTACCCCGCTTCTATTCAGCATTTTCCGCCAGAAGCGTCGAAAATATCCAACCCTCAGAGGACTTGCATCGTTGGCATCTGCAAGTGTTGCGAAGGCCAAGACACATTGCTGCCAGATCGCGGTCACGTCTGGAATCCAGGGTCTCGCCTCAGTGCCGACGCCCCTTCCATAAGACCTCAACCTTCTTCTTCATCTCCCGGAAAAGTGAGACGAGACTTAGAAGAGAGACAGGAATTGTTCTTTTTAAGCATCGATTTCAGTCCTAATTCTCTTCTCGACTCATCCTAGGTGCAGCGTATCAACTGAGACGACCACAAAGCTTCTGAACTCGAATGGGCGCCTCGGTCACAGCAGCCAACGAACTGTGATCAGCACGTAAGGTATCTCCAAAGACGGCTGTTGTATTGTATCATTCATTCCAACAGTCTTTCTTCTCCAGCGGCATACCATATCTCCAACTGCTTCATTAACTGCATTGCCCCTCGACTATCGTTAGTCCGCCAAATGCCGATTTCGACTATCATCGTTCCTGCAGAAAGAGCTCGGAATTTTCAGGGTGGAACTGACAAGCACGGCCAATTCAACTGGAAGTGACCTGTTTTTCTAAGAGAAAGGCACCATAACAAAATCAAAAACACTAAGTGGCAGCCCTCATACCGCCGCAATAATTGTGGAAGGTCATTAACACTTATCGGCTCCTGCAACTCATATCCTTTGATTAATGCAAAGGGCCTTTCCATTATTATCAGTTGTTGAAGATCGGTCTTCACAGCTCTTGTCATCAAGACATTACTTTATCCACGAAGGAAGCCAAAACCAGTTGTGTCTGCAGCACGAAGAAGGATTCAATTGGAATTTTGCACATGCGCTGCTGAAGACGTCACCAGTAGGCGCTGCACAACTGTTCATACCATCCCAGCAAATCAAAGACTTCAGTAACTGGGCCAATTTTCAGCTCGAGTAGCGAGGCTAAATTCACAACCCGGCTCATAAAGATCGATACAGTTCCTGTCACCCATCAACAGAGTCGCCTTTCCGATCCCTCCCCAACGCGCCAGTTTTTCTTTCAAGAAACACAAGAGGATCCAAAAGCAGAAAGGACAAGGCATATATGTCCTTTTGAAAACATCCAATAAGTCGAAAGCCCCAAAGCGATATTGCAATATACAAAAAGTCTGTACATGTTTCTCCCAGTGCCCAGTCGGGTCTTTTCATCCGGAAATAAGATCATATCCTAATAGCTCCAGAACACACCATGCTGATCAACAGATAAACTCCAGATAAAGATAGACAAGAAGACTCGAGAGCGGCACCCGTCTGTCTAGAAATAAATCCACAACGCATCACCGAGAAGTTCATATCGACATCAAAAAGATAAAGACGTTTTCCAAGAATTCACATAATTCATTCATCCATTCTGGGACCTACTACGACCATGACTACGGTATCCATCACCCGTGATCTGGAGCCATACCTGGCTTCACTCCGCTCATATCTCACTCGAGAGAATGAAACGGAAATACACGAGGCAGCATCCGTCACACATGCACCCAAGGTGAATCATCAAGCCAGAATCCAAGAAGCATGGAATCCAAACCAGAGACAAACTGAGTGCGAGTCACGCGGAAGCATGAGCAACGGTCAGAGGGAGACTACGCAAACAGCGTCATCTCGATCGATGGGAGGCAATAACATATAGTGTCGCTTTCGTTCGTCCCTTTATCCGAGGAGCACTGTGGTAACCACTGTTAGTTCAGTTTTGACCAGATATGAGAAATGAAATGCTTCTGAATGAGAGAAAGATGAGTTCTTTAATTCTCTAGGCTTCTCACCTTCCCAGTTCCAATCCTTCATGACACCAACCCAGTGTAACCTTCCACGAACGGTCTTCTCGAACTCGATTTCATCCATGGATGAGACAACTGATGAGCGCCTCGAACTCGAAGTGGACATCGTCATAGGGGCATTCCCTTCCTCGTTTATTGGTCTCTTCTTCCATGGTTCCGCGATTCCATAGAAGCCGCTAGTGTCCCGATCATCACCCATCGAGGGACCATGTGAGGATTTCCTTTTCATGGTATCTACAGGTGCAACATAAGATCCCGCTCGTGCAGGGAACCTTCGCTGCCGCCGTTGTTTTTCTGCTTCGTAGGCATCACGTCTGCTCCACACCTCCCGGATCACTTCCATGCACCGATCAATATTCCCGATCATCAATCGATTTTGCATTGCTGCCCACCGCTCTAGGATCCAGTTTCGGTCCTCCTCCTTATCTGCTTCGCAGCTGGCCGCTAAGAGTGGATAGATATGGATAATGGTCGTGCGAGAGCTCAGCGGAACCGTCGCCAAAAGGACAAGCACTCTCTTTGCTAATTCTGCAGATGACTCGGAAGGTATCTCTGGAACGGCCTGATGCAGATACAGTAGAGTAGCCCAGCGATATGCCTGCGCAGTCTGATAACTGTGCTGCACGTCAGAGGTGGGGTCCTCTGGCGGCTCAAAGTATTGTGGGGGTTCCCATTGCTCGACGATGGTTTTAAGTTCGATGGCCTGAGAAATGACAGCAATCGAATTGCTTTCACTTGTCCTTACTCTTTGGATAAGGTTGGCAACGCGACCAATGAGAGGAAAGAGTGTGCTGGCACAACCCATCAGGGGATCAATTTCATGCACGGCGTCATTTGGCAATGCAAAAGGCGATACATCTATTTCCTCCTTTCCACCTTCATCCAGAGAAGTGAGCCTTGCTATTACATCCATGTAGACCCATGTATTGTAAAGGAACCGTAACCTTGCGAGGTCGTCACCCTGAGATCCGATCCGTACCCGATCCTTCAGTGCTTGGGACACTAGTGCTTTCGCGCCGCGAAGGTGTTGAATCCCGGTTGACGTATGTCTATCCCAAGATTCAGCGAACGCGAGAGCAAGTGTTGTGGCAAGAGCAGCATCCGTCCTCATGTTGGAAATGCCTTGCACCATGTAAAGGATGCTCTTTCGCATGTTGTCCATCCCGTATACCCGAAAAGAAGGATTCTCTTTGGACGAGTGGAACGCTGTTAGAGCAAATATCGCATGATACAAGGCCGGGGAGTCCTTCGCCAACGGCCAAACCGCAGTCCTCCAAGGATTCTCGGTAGCCCCGTCCTTCACAGACAGAATGCCGCAGGTCTGTCTATCAAAACGAACAATGAGCATCTCCGGACTTCCACAACCAAAATCAGGCTCGCGATAAAGCACACTAGTGTCCAAAGCTGTCACGGATGACGACTGAGGATGCACGGAGCCTCGAGGAGGCCAAATCTCAATGCCTGGCTCTGACTGCCGAACAACCTCTTCTATATCGGCATTGTCATCTTCAAGCAGCTCAGAGAAACTTATGCCATCAGAGCGGAAAGGCACTGATTGCTGTGCCACATCCATATCCATCCCAGGGCTAGAAAATATCAAATCAGATAGGTCAACTCCTGGTTCTAGGATCCCTAAACCCCCTCCTGGCTCTGGTTGCAATGGACCCTGGCCAGCAGGGAAGGGACTTGAATTATGCTCGGACAATGCCTGTGCGCTGAATCCGCTACCCGACCGAGAGGCCTGCAGAGGATCTGCCGGTAGACTCGAACCCGTTGGCGACGATCCATTAATGCCAAAGGTCGGGCTAGCTAGGGGTAACAGATGGCTAAATGACGGCGACGTCGAAAGAGTATTCCCTTCACTCCCAGTGGGTGATGTCGGAAGCGCACCCACACGTGGACTCTGGATATGGGCAGGAGCACTGCTACTCAAAGGAACTGGAGGAGTGGTGACTAGTTCTGAGGGTTAATAATGCATGGCCCGTCAGGAAACTACATACGGCAAGGACCTACCTTTCTTTGGTCGAGGGGTTGGCTTGCTCACAAAACTGGATTCCTCGAACGGACGCCATTTGAAGTCTTTCTTGTAACCTCCGCACTGGACGTTCCGCTTGTGGCATTGTAGACAGGTGGGCTTCGTCTCATCACATTTTAGTCTCTTTGTCTTGCACGTAATACAGCCTGCGAGGTCGCACAGTCAGCACTCGCTTTTCATTCTTCCCTTTTTTAATGAACGGCTGCATAACTATTCAACACATTCTACATTATCATACCATTACGACTCTTGGACTGTTTAGGCTTATTGAGTCCAGTAGATGTTATCGCATTGCCGGCCGACTGTTTGATGGCGGCTGGCGGGGAAGATTGCTTAGAGGCAGGCTTGGCAGATTGACCACGAGACGGACTAAGGGATGGAGGATCTAAAAAGGCGGAGGGAGAGGGGATTTTGATGGTTTCCATGCCCAGCTAATATGGAGAGATAACATCGACCCACTAGAAGTATTAGACGACATGGGAGGATGAAAAAGCAGACGTAAATGGAAAAGAAAAGGAAACGGGGGGGAAAGGAACGGGAAGATTTGATAAAGATGGGCAAGGCAAAAAGGACGAGGCCGGTCTGGGAGGTAAGTATGACAAAGAGGCGATAGAGGAATAGATAAACCCAAGTCGTTGAACTGTTTTTATCAGGGCGGAGGAAGCATAAGGAATGATAAGACTTCCCACTAAGCAGCGGCTTGCGGGGATGTTCGATCGAATTGGGGAACGAGGATTCGCCGATCCAGCCGGAGTCTCCAACCCGCTCCGACCACCGTTTTGGAGAAGAGTGATGGTGGACGGTCGCGAGAAACAGAGGTGAATACAAGAGGAATGGTTCTCTCGCTGCAGAGCGCCAGGCGGGAAGAGGGCAGTTCTCAAAAGCGTGGGACGAACAGAACAGAAGCGGGCGAAAGATCTGTCCGTCGCCCACCCAAACCAACGCGGAGAAATGAAGGCCACATCTGAGTTGTCCCCCATCATAGCCCTTGATCTCCGGCTGTTGCCCCGTCCAATGGCCTGCCAGCTGATTCAGAGCCATTGCAAGTTCGACTGTACTCCCTAAACGAGAGAGACAGCACCCTCCCCCATCTTGAGGCGGTTCGGAGATATCTGCCAGTTCCTGCTGACGTGGATGGGGCATGGAGAACAGGCTGATCTCCAGAGTAAAAATACAGATCACTTGATCGTGATCGTGATCGACATCAAGATCAAGATCTGCCATAGTGGCAGACTGGTGTTTTTTCTCCAAACTACCAGACGCTGATAATCACTGACAGCCAAGAACCCAACGAGGCCGATATCTGGCCGGCCAGAGATAAGCCCATCCTCGTCCCTTTCTCCAACCCCTAAAAACTCTTGCCTTATGTACTGCATAAACAGTGCATGCATTACATTTCGCTAGTTAGTTTTTTAGACCAAAGGAAGGAGACACGTAATGTTACCTGTTTATGGTCATAGTTTCCATCTGGGGATCATATTCAGCATCACGCCTCTTCCGCCTTATCTGATCAGGGGCTATACATCTCGCCCGAGAGCTATAAAAGAGTGCAACATCCCCCCGCTCAGGATGATCTCCATGGGCCCCCCGTATTATTATCTCTTCCCCTCTTCTTTTCAAACCAGATTTCAATCCTTGCCGCTACCCCAAGTCACATGCTCTGTGTCTTACTCTTTTCAGATAGGACAATGGCGCTTTGAACTTCCTGTTGAGAAGGGACACCTACGCACCTCACATCCTTCAGCTTTGCCTCTTTCGCTTTGCTCTATCGTGAACTAGGACCTTTCCTAAACAGGGAGCAGGCGCAATCCATGTGACCGACACGTCAGGAACAACTCTTCCAGTGCCGAAAGGCGCTGGAAAGGACCATAGCCGATTGGTATCGTTCTACTCGACCCTTCCCGCTTAAGGTGCATGGACGTCGCTAACCTACGTGGTTTGATGCAGGATCCGGGAACTTTGAGGTCTTCAATGGTCCAGGCCGTGTGGAACTCGATCATGCGCAATGGTCTCGACCGCTAGACGAAAGACACTGATGCGACGGTTATGAGAGGGTACAAGCGGGCGGGGCTTCCTCAGCTGTGATATTGTCTGTCTGGCTGGAGGATGGTCCGCAATTGAGCATAGATGGGCTCTATTCTGGGCTCTTACCATCCTTTGTTGCTGTATACATGCTGATCAGGACGCATTCTGGCTACAACCGTACTCTCGGGTTGGGAGCCACGGGTAAAGAAGCTGTCAGGAGGCTAGCTTCCGTCTCCACTCGTACTAGATGACACCATGTCTGGAATAAGAAAAGCGTCTCATTTTTGGGTGCAATTCTCTGTTACTAAATACGTCAATCATGAGGACTTCAGGCATCTTACGATCCAACGCATCTGCAGCTTTTTGAAGCGTTTGGAGTCTCTCGCTATCGGAATGCTTCCACATTTTGACATTTTTGGTCATCTCTCTGGGAGCTCACTAACACACTCCCTTATGGATGCCTCTTGACATAGGGTGTTTGTGCTTCTGCCCATTGTTACGTCGCTTTTCGCCACCATGTGATCTCTCTAAGGATGTCGGTCCGGTCTGTAACAGAGTCAGGTCAACCGGATCAGACTCGATCAGCTTCTCAGTCACAGCAACGATATCACTGATGAGTCTGTCGATAAGGTCTGCACTCATGGACTCGCGGACGACGATGCGGAGGATTTCGATATTTTCCGCTTTCGGCGGCAGAGGGTAGTCTTCAAGTGATCAGCGCTCTGGTATAACTATTCAAGATCAAAGATGGTTGTTATACATACTTGGAATGATGTACTGCTTTGATCGCAACAGAATGCTGATGCTTTCCTGCTTCACATGTGGGTATTCCTTCTGGAATTCATCCGATAGCCGGAAAGCGACAACCGGCAACCCAGCTTTATAGTCTGCAGAGTTCTCCTTATGTGAGGGGAGCACGGCTTCCTTGGCACCCTTGAATGTATTTTTGCGATGGATACCACTGATGCAGGTGTACCATCCAGTCCGCTCCAGGGCCTTGCTCAACAGTCGTGCATTTGCCAGGCAGTTTTCCATGATCTCCCGATACCCGTTAAATCCCAGATGAACCAGGTTATAATACTGCCCGATAACTTGGGCTCCAGGACGGGAAAAATTGAGAGTGAAGGTCTCTTCCGTGCCTCCTAAATAGTGCAGCTCAAAGATCAGATCCTTGGGCAAATATGACCTGTCACGCCAGATGATCCATCCAAGACCAGCATAGACAAGGCCGAACTTGTGTCCAGACGTGTTAATAGACTTAACACGAGGAAGTTCAAAGTTCCTGTCAAGGTCAGAAATATCCTAGCATAAGAAGTCTCGGAGTTTTACCATTTTCCACCGCCTCCTGCGTAAGTGAATGGCGCGATGAACCCTCCACTCGCCCCATCCACATGTATAGGGATAGAGTGTCCAGTCTTGGCTTCATACTCGTCCAAAATCTTAGACACTTCCTCCACGGGTTCGAAGTGCCCAGTGTAGGTACTTCCAAGGATGACAAAGACACCAATTGTATTCTCGTCAATATTTTGTTTAACCAACTCCGGATCCAGCCGGAATTCGCTCTTTTCGGATACATCGAGGATCCTTGCCTCGACATCAAAGTAGCGAGCGAACTTCTCAAGGGCTACCTGGGCATTTGCTCCCATGAGAATGTTTGGCTTAGACGTGTCCTTGCCCTCTGCCTTCCGCTTCTGCTGCCAGTTCCGCTTCATCGCAAGACCTCCGAGGTGGATCGCTTCCGATGAGCCTACCGTGGCCGATCCTATAGCCGTCTCGCCTGGTTGGGCTCCCCAGAGATCTGCTATCATCGACACACAGCGAGAATGCATTGTCTGCAAGGCAGGGTATTCATCCGCATCGGCAAGATTCTTCGCAATGTTCTCCGATATCAGAGCATTCGCTTCGCGCTCCATATAGGTACCGACGAAGCTATGTTGGACAAGAAGTTAGCAACCCACACCGTAGGTTCAGTCAGGTAGCAGATGTCCACCTTGCGAGGTTCAGATTCGGCTTTCCATCGAGGTCCAACTCATCTGCCAGAATCTGACGTACGGCCGCCGCTGGTGCTCCATCACGAGGAATCCTGAATTTGGGGATTTCTTCCTTGCTTGCATAACGAGTCGAATAAGGCGTCACACAGGAGACCGCGTTTTCTGTATGAACATTCCGCTTCCAGCTTTTCTCCGGATTCTGTCGAAGCTCCTTGACGATTTCGTCCGGATTGATCTGGCTCCCCTCATCAATCAGTCTCGATGACCCCTCAACTACCAAAGCTGGCAGAAAAGCCAGTCAAGTATACTCACATGGCGTGACAACGACATGGCTGCGTTTGAATTCAAGAGCGGAGTGGATGTAGACAAAACTGTCTCTGGTATATCACCAAATTTCAAGTGCTCTCGATTCTGAATGAGCTGGAGATAGATCAAAATTGGGGTATGACGAAGCTGTGAGGGGAATTAAAAGCCTAATCGTGTAGCGCCAGGGGTCTAGGATCATACGACAATTTGCAACCCCGCAAACCAATCCTGCGTGTCTCTCTCAGGTCTAATGAAAACAGGAACAGGCCGTTGGAAAGCAGATCTGATTCCCCTTCTTTAAACCTTAGTATTTCACTAGTGCTCAGAGATGGCTTTGACAGGTGACGTAGAGCTGGTTACTCAATTAGGTAATCGTTGATATCGTCTCCTACGTCATGCCATCAGTATCCGGAGTCAGGTGATCGTGGAAACCCTATGGATTCCTCTTCTCCAGGTAAAAGGTAATAGAGATAATTAGTATTCCAGTGATTAATTGTTTTAAATATAAGAATACTATGAAAGATAATGATCTCAATGGTGAATGCCGTATGCAGCTAGAAACGGACGCGACTATTAACTACCGAGATGGAAAACTTATTAACTTCATATTCACATCTATGACAAAACAAAACACACTCATCAGAAATTTGCGAAATTTGTTATTCTAAAATTGTCTAAATGATCATGGGAATCATAGAGATTCATAATTCACAGTTCTGTATCACGTTCCTATCCGTGATACCAAAGGATATTCCCTCGAATACTCTGGTTGATCGTCTACTCTTTCTCTGCGTACTCTAGAACAACGCTCTTTGGCTCAACGTACTTACCCAGAGGCTTGTATGGGATATCGTGATATCCAAAGGCACCGGGTCCACCGATCTCCAGTCCCTTGGGTGTGTCTGTCCATCGAGGAGAGCAGGTGATGCCCAGCACGGTCACCATGACTCCGTACCGGAACTCAGGCACACCGAGGGCTCGTCCGGACTGGGTGTCCAGCACTGAAATCAGGTCTGGAACAGTAGCGACGTATGTCTCTGTTCCATCGTCTGCGATGTGCTTGGCGTAGATGTTCTCGTTCTTGAATGGAATCTTGAGAACACCTCCCGTTGCCACGGCTGGGGTTGAGTATGAGGAAGTATCTTCCTGTTCACCGCTCTGGACTTGCTGAATGGTGATCTCACCATAAGAGTGGCCCTTGAAGAGACGTCTCTCGACGGCGATGATCTTGCCGCGGAACAGGATCTTTGCTGCTTCTGGTCCGCCACATTCATGGATCATCTGTTCCGCGACAGTGCTAACAGTATTCGTAGCTGCCGCGCGGGCGATGGTGCGACCAATGCGCCATGCGAGGGAGACGGTGTTCAGAACACCGTAGTTGATGATGCTATGTTTTTTCGTCGGCTTAGCCGCCTTGCCCACGCGAGATCCCATTTCCGCGCATGCAGCCCGCAGAGCGCGGTCAACGATCTCATCGTTGGTAGTCTTGGTCATGAGGATAGTCTTTCCATCCCCAGAGGCGAGAGCGCATGGCACCAGAGGGTTTTTCTCGTAGATGCAAATGGTGGTTTGCCAATATGTGGGATAAGCACGGCCTAGGATAGGTTATTGTTAGCTTGATATCAGATGATTTAAGCTAAAAGCAGGGGACCAACACACCCATGAAATCCGCATCAACAACAGGGCAACCGTGGTTCTTTGTCGAACCAAGAGCCAACGCTTGCAGTCCGTTCGCTCCACCGATCTCGAGGTCCATAAAGGCATCGATCTTCTTATGGCCGAGGTACTCCATCAGCTCAAGAACAGCTTGTTCAGTCTCGTCGTTCGCTAAGCGCTCGACGGAAACTGCAGGCGAGCCCATGTGTCCACCCCCTGAATAGTGTTAGTAATGGCAGTCAGAACCTGGATTGTAGTGATCAGTAACTCACAGTAAACAACATCATCTTCTTTCAATGCGGTCGCATCGATTACTCGGATGGTGTACCCTTGCCGGATTTGATCTCTGATACGGATGTATTCGCCAAACGGCGAACCTCCACCAGCACAACCGAGGACGTAGCACCCATCCGCCAACCAAGCAACATCCGTCTCAGAGATGATCCACTCGTAGTTGCCAGTCTCAGGATTCTTGACTACCTTCGGTCGATACGAATCGATGTCCACCGTAGGTGTCTCGTCCACTTCTTTTGCAGATTTATCCTTCTCTCCCTCGTCGTAAATTTGTTCCTCCCCCTCATCTTCCTCTTCCACTGCAGCACCATTTACCAGGGGTAAGCTTTCCGGTGAAAGCTCACCCACTGCACGCGCAATAACGCGCACTTGGTTCGCCACATACTGCAGAGGAATAGCGTCGACCTCCGCAACGTACACGGTCTCCCGGAGAGCACCAGCAGCAACAGCGCGCTCAATGGCCGTAGTTTTTGCCTGCTCTATGATCTCCTTGGTTGACTGTTCTGCTGTGCTTTGAATCGAGTCGACTGTGCCTCCAACCTTCGATATGGCTGCACCAACAGCGTTGGCTACCGAATGGAACGGAGGGCAGACCACCTTCGATACTCCCTCTAGCTCAGTCGGTGAAATAACAGAACCGCCTCCGACTAGAAAAACGGGAAGAGGAGCGGGAGAGGTCTTCATAAGATCAATTACCCCTTCCATCATTTTCTTCATTTTCTCCTGTGCTGTAGCCACTATCGACTTTGATAAGTGGCTCACCAGTTCTGGATTTCCGATCTTCTCTCCCGCTGCAACTGCAATGTCTGTAGCAGTCAATGTATCACCTCCGAAAACAGTCGCCTTAGTGTCTAAATAATGGCCAACCGAGTCCGGTCCCACGGTGACCTTCTCGCCATCGATACGCACGATAGAGCCTCCTCCGAGACCAATTGACTCGATGTGTGGCATTCCAAAGTTAATCTTCACACCTGCAACCGTAACGTAGGCGGACGCTTGACGTGGGAATCCAGAGGGCAAGAGTACTCCCACATCGGTGGTGGTCCCTCCTATGTCAACCACGATGGTTGCTGTACGTTCTGCCTTACTGTCTTCAGAACCCTGCAGGCCCAGATAGGCGGCTCCCCGCATAGAGTTCGTTGGGCCTGAGGAAAAGGTCCTGATAGGCAGTCGAGCAGCAGCAGGGGCATCGATCAGCGTGCCATCATTCTGAGTCAGGTACAGAGCACACTTGAGGTCCAGCCGCTTCATAGCTGCGCGGAATCCACGAATTGTGCGCCTGGCGAACTTGAGGATTGATGCATTCAGAATCGACGCGTTCTCTCGCTCCAGGAAGCCAATCTGTGAGACTTCCGAAGAGCATACCACATCCACACCGGGAAGCTCGCGGAGCACAATCTTACGAACCTGATCCTCCTGGTGGAAGTGCTCATCGATTGGTGAGAATACTCCCGATATCACGACTGCATCGATGCCCTTCTCCTTGATAATGGCACACTGCTTGACAACCTGCTCCTCCACCACAGGTGCTTCCTGCGATCCATCGATATGCAAGCCGCCATCCACAAAGCTGTAGTAGCCGTTCATAATCTTCTTCAGAGCTGCGGGGAAGTCGGAGAAGGGCGGGACTTCCCTGGTGAAAGATTTTGACAGTCGAATGACGGCAACCTTGGACAGTCTGCGTACATCATGCTCGATGATCGCATTGATAAAGTGGGTAGTTCCAATAGTGAGACACGCGACCTGGTCCCTTGGAACCTTTGACTCCTCCAGTACACTTCGTACTGCGGTCTCGATTCCATCTGTGACGTTGGGGCTCGTGGTCGGAGTCTTCTTCAGCGCGATAACCCCGCGATTAGGAGCATTGGATGCACGGGTATCGAGGATCACGGAATCTGTGTTTGTGCCTCCAACGTCGACACCTATGCGGTAGAATGCCTGTGAGGACGACATATTTGCTAATTCCGATCGTTCACGGCATATACAATCGAGGAATAACAGTCGTATGCTCCAATCCTCGATATGAGACGGTTGCAGAACACTTATATTCCCCGCGGTGCGCGTTCGGAGATTTGCGACCCTGGGGCATTCCCCGCCCAGGAGGACTTCCACTCTCGCATCATGACCGATAACGAAATCGCCAGACTTCCTAAGTGGAGCGTTGGGTCCGTTCGGACTCGAATGGTCCCTCTAGTATCTTATTCGTGGAGGGCGTAGGTAAACATCAACTAGCCGGACCAACCGATACGGAATCTGAAGACCCCTCCCAACCGGCCGAAAGGCCCACGCGAAAGATAAGATGACCCAGTGAGTCTCAACTTAAACGGGTGGCTTCGTTTTGTTCAGTTAGATCAGTTAGACTCCCAAGTCTGTCTCCCGGACGTCGCCCGGTGTTGTCCAGATCCACCAATCACCTGATCGATTCCCCGAGGAACCGACAACTCCTCCGTCTTTGTGCAACCTACGATCATTCCTCCTTTCCTTTTCCTCCAACGAGATTCACCTGGTACAGAGATTCTTTATCAGTGACTTAGGCAGATTTCCAATCATCACGTTCGGTCCCTCGGACCTCGGGATTCTACAGACATGATAGGAGCAGTGATATCGATAGTTCGTCTATCGCAACGGCATTACGAGAACGAGACCGAACGATAGTCTCCAGGTGGGACAACTTACCACGGCAGTGGGTCTGATATCGTAACATGAGATCGACAGAAGCACCCCTATCTCCATGATTACCTATTTGAATCAGCTAGTGGCTTCAAGAGATCCGAGAAACTTATCTAGCTTCATGCTCGAGCCCACGCCACTATCCATAGCACCGGTCCTCATGCTGCAACCACGTTGTCTAGCCGAGACCAGTCCAGACAGAGGATGATAATCGGCGGTGTGGGTCAACCGGTCTACTGCTCGGCTCCATGTTGCTGTCTGACGACGTGAGGGGAAGGCTGGGGTAATGCATACGCCTCTCAGAATCAGTCGAAAACGCTTCGATCGTAACTAGACGACATATTTTTACTCCTCTCCATATTTCTGGTATGATGGTAGTGTAATGGTCATTCTTCAGAACAGCAGAAACATAAATATGTTCAAGAACCGAATTTTGATTCTCCAGAGAACCCCTGTCATGCAGCCCTAGTCACTAAAGCTTTACAGAAGCCGCTGATAGGCTTGGTCCACTAGACCTCTTATCATGACCGACTCTTGCTTATCTTTCCCAGTGGCGGTCTTTCTATCGCCCTTTGACATGGTAGAACTCTATAGAGGTCCATGTTTATAATGCCCTATCTGCCCACACATAGGAACCCTCCCCAAATGGGTTGCTGTGTCATGTACTATACTGCACGTGGCGACCATCTCCGATATCTTGCATGCCTACTCTCTCCATAGACAGTTGAACTTACTATTTTGGCTATCTTTCCTCTTACTGCATAAGAAATGGTCTCTTGGCATTCGATCATCGACCTCCTGGTCGTCCCAACAACAAAGGAGACAACATCCTCGGTCTGGATCAATGATGATATCCGTCCCCTACCGCCGTCCCGCCGAACCTGGGGCATATATGCCTATATATCATTTTGGGCTATTAACAATCTCGCTCTGAGTAATTGGCAAATCGGATCATCCCTGGTTGCCGCCGGTCTGTCAGTCTGGCAGACCATGATCGCCATTATCATCGGGAAAATCATCATATCCTTCGTGGCAGTATTCAATGGTTATGTCGGAGCAGACTGGCACATTGGATTTCCTGTGTTTTCCAGGAATGGTAGGGTTCCTGAATGTCACTCAGTTCTATTAGCTGCCCATGTGCTAACATGAATCAGTATGGGGCATGTATGGAGCATATCTTATGCTTTTGCAACGGATATTACTCTCTCTTGTCTGGTTCTCTGTTCAGAGCTGGACGGGAGGATTGTGCGTGACCGCCATCCTGGCGTCAATATTTTCGGGGTTCCAACATCTGGAGAATACCTTCCCTGAGTCGAGCAATTTGACCACCAAACAGTTCATAGGATGGATCATCTACAATGTCGTCAGTATCCCGATCATGCATATTCCACCTGAAAAGACAAAGAAACTGCTGGCAGTTATGAACGCCATCTCTTTCTTTACTCTTCTGGGGATGATGATATGGGCTCTTTCTGCTGTTCATGGGGGTGGCCCACTTCTCTCCGAAGCTTCGACTCTGAAAGGGTCTACTGAGCTTGGATGGTCCATCGTCAGCGGCATCACTTCAGTGATTGGAGGTATTGCCGTTGGTCTGACCAACCAGGCTGATTACTCTCGCTTCGCACGCAGACCGGGAGATCAGGTATTCGGCCAATACTTCTCGATTATGTTGGTCGGTACTATCATGCCACTTTTTGGCTGCCTTGCGTCGTCTGCCACCATGGGAATCTACGGGGAAGCTATCTGGAATCCTCCAGAAATCGCCCTCAAATGGTTAGATACAGACTACAATAAAAAATCCAGAGCAGGAGCCTTTTTTGCCGGAGTTGGCCTTGTAATCTGCCAGCTGGCAATTAACACGGTCGATAATTCGTTCTCGACTGGAATGGATATGAGCGCTCTCTTTCCCAAGTTCATAAACATCCGTCGTGGCGCATACATTGGTCTCTTCATCTCCCTTGGCATGTGTCCTTGGGATTTACTCTCAAGCGCTGCCACATTTATTGAAGTTCTGTCTGCCTACTCTGTCTTCCTTGGGCCTATGTGTGGAATCATGATTTTAGACTACTGGCTCATCCGGCATCGACGGATTAAACTGAGCGACCTTTATGACCCTCATCACGAGGGCATCTATTACTACTTTCATGGTATCAACTGGCGGGCCTTTGTGGCCTGGGTGGTTGGTTTCACTCCGCAGCTGCCGGGTTTCGTGCATGCGGTGAATCCAAAGATCACCGTCCCAGCCGGGTGCACAAGACTCTATGACCTCGCCTACCCACTCGGGTTCGTCATCAGCGGGCTTTTGTATGTGATTATATGCAAGATATGGCCGCCCCCGGGAATCGGTGAGGTCGATGAGACCGATGTTTTTGGAACGTTTACTCCTGAGGAAGCAGCACGGCTAGGCGTTTCACCTAGAGATGAAATAGAAGGAGTGGAGGTTGTTGGAACCTCGAAGGAGGGAAATGGTGATATGCCGATGAAGCTATGACTTTCTTATGGTCCAGGATTTATGTCATTACAGCTAGCTAATATCAGTCACCGCCAAATTAATGGCTCTCGTAATTTCGTCTTCTGTAGCATGTTCTTGTAGATGACAACAAATGAAATAGTTACCGCCGCAACCAGGGAAAGCTGACAGCCTGCTCAACTTTCTCCGTGATTTACTCCAAATATTACAATCACCATGCTTCTATTCTCACGTACTTCAATCAGAATTTGTAGTACTTTGCCGATATTAACTCAAAATGCCAGGTTGCTCTTCTCAAGTCGAAGTTATTCCTATCAAAATCCCGAGCCTCAGACCGCTATTATGGTCAGAAATCTTCAAGATTTCTTCATATATATATATACTAGTGGACGATAGATCTGGGATGACGAGGAGCAACTTCGAGAGAGATATCGCAAATTTGATATACTTGAACTCGAAAAAATTGCTACAGAGTCGGCATCTGCTGAGTCCTGTTGTCATTACGGAAAAGTTGGGAGAAGGGTCATACAACAAGCCTTTCCGGCTCACCATGGCTAACGGGAAGGCTGTTATCGCTCGGATTCCAAACCTCTTTTCTTACAAATTAGGCCCAAACAGGATGAACTGAAGGGATAGGCACACCAGGTTCAGTCATGCAGTTTTGCTTCCTAGATCTACAATGATGAATAGCAGTTCACAGCATGCCAGGATCAAGGCAGGCAATATGGCGAGCGAAATTCTAACTGAACTGTAAAAATAACAGATTGAAAATTATTATCTCAGAAGCTTCAACCTCATTCCCCTCTAATTCCGGTGCTGTCATGAATGATTACGTAGCTGAGATAACATCTCGGGTTGTTTACAGTTATTGCTTTTGATGATCGTCGAAGCCTGCTGTTATAGCACACTTCTAAGAATGATTTACTCCAGGCGGCCACCTCAGCTCCATATTCACAGTTTGCACTCACGTACTAAGAAGATTGCCAGAGGAAAACGAGTAAATAAAAGGTCGCTTCTTAGGGCTTACCATAATAGGCTTAGCATTGTTTGGTCGGATCACGTTCATGCATGAATTTCTGTATAATCGAAGATCTGAGACGCTGAAGATACACGATGTAAATGGGACTTCCCAAAGAGTATACCTGTAACCATTTACTCATTTTCTGTCATGATGGCTGCTTCTTTGTTGCCGGAGCCCTCCAGGAATGGAAGATCCGGCAAATTAAAGCAGCACCGGGCGATCTGCGCGTACTAAGTCCCTAGCAAGCTTTGTTCTCACAAAGTCACTCCATTAGCACATTTCTTTTCGTGGATGAGGCAGGCGACTTTCATGTTGACATTTAGACTCTGTCGTTATAGTCACAGCGCTTAGGGGGTTGGTTGAAAGCTTTGTTGCCAGTGAGGTGAGAGACGCGCTATTTTTTTTTGGACCGATCATCTTTTTACACTGGTTCTTTTCCTGTCAACGTCAAATTTCACTAGGGAAAAAAACCCATCCTGGCAAGACTTCCAGGGACTCCCCAATATGCATGGCTTCTGTCTCCTGGTCACTATCTTTTTCTTCCTAGAGATAGTTTGCTCGCATAGCGTTCTTACCAGAGACAGTGGGGAAAATAGCTTCAAAAGATATCCAGGAGCAATCCAGAATGGGATCAGTCATGCTCAGTTCTTGTCTTCTCCTGGCAATGGTTCAGGTCCATCCACCGGTCTCGATGGCCCAAAAATAGATCTCATCAACAGCACCGTCACTCAGTGGTGGTACTTCGATGCTGTCTCGACAGATCTGTTGTCCTCTCTCACTGTTATCTTCTTCACTTCCACTTCAATTGGATTTCCCTTCATTTTGCCCAGTGTCGATGTTACGGTGGCGTACATAATGGCATCTTTTCCCGATGGGACTTCGTACGCTGAGTACGCGACAGCCAGTTCCGCAACAATCACCACCATCGAAGATGGATCCAGCGGAAGCTGGGAATCAACCGGTTTTCGATGGGATGGAGATCCCAAGATGCAGAAATATACCGTCACAATTGAGTCCGATATCATGGGTATTAATGGGACATTGGTGTTGGATTCGGTACGTTGTGCTGCTATTTCATGTCCTTGATTAGTGAATATTTCCGTTGTCACTGTCAATGCTGGAGCGCAAAGGATCAAACCTCGTTTGAACTGTCGAATGCTAATTTCATCTTTGCTCATTTGCTGCTTGCAGATAGCACCAGCACATTATCCCTCTGGCCCTGTTGATGACACGGAGATACAATCACTTGAAGTCGCTCCGCACATCGGTTGGGCGAATGCCATTCCAGATGCCACAGGAACGGTGAACTTCAACATCCTAGGTACTGACCTGCAGTTTGAGGGGGCCGCTTATCATGATCAGGTGAGCTCTTCAGCCGCTTCCTGCACAGATGACCGGATTAGTCCATGCTGACTGTCATTGTCATAGAACTGGGCTGATGCTCCCTTTGGATCCCTTGTGGATTCCTGGTACTGGGGCCATGGCCGTCTAGGAAACTATTCCCTGGTGTGGTTCTCAGTTGTGACACCCTCCCATGAGCAATATGTCAACGGCTATGTCTCTCGAAACGGGAAAATCCTCTGCGCGTCTAAGAGCTCTGAATACTTTACAGTCAGGACGCTAGATCCGGGCATTCCATTCCCGCCTCGTAAGATTGACGTTCCACATGGTTTCTCGATGGAGTTTGATTTAGGCCACGCGGAGGGGGGAAGATTAGTTGTGAATGTGACTACTAAGACGGTCGTCACAGACATCCCTAGTCTATATTCTCGTTGGATCGGCTCTTTAGAGGGTAGCCTGAGCGGCCGAGATGAAAATTTTCCCTCTGGAGCCGCGATTCATGAGCTGTTTACGATTGTGGACTAATGCAAGAATGGACCGCGCGCGGCTGGTGCGCGAGAATTAGAGACGCTTAACGGAAAGATCCGGGGCGGTGATTCTAAGGTGCTCAGGCTAAAATTATCGAGTTGTATGCAGGATGTCTTAAATAGTCAAGCTTATAATAATAGCTGATGATATTATTGATCTTGCATAACGGCCGAATGAGTGAGACGGGACCAACCATCCACGTAAATAAATATATTTAGAGTGAGGATCAGCATCAATATACCGAAAGAAAACCGAACACCGGTTCCTACCCTCCGCATTGTTCTTGTGCAGATAAGGCATCAGCTCCGAGACTTAGCAATGCAGTCTAAATAAAGCAGTAATAACAGCTATATTAATATTGATAAAACGCCCGATATTAGCAAGGATTCGAAATCTCAGGAGTGGCCTAAGGCCCCCAACATTTTCTCATCATAAATCAAAAGAGAGAGGTCTTCCCCAACAAGATCCGGGATGGTCTAACGGTTCATGATTTCCGCTTGTCATCCGCAAGGAACGAGCGCGGGAGACCGGGGTTCGACTCCCCGTCCCGGAGATTTCTTTTTTCTTCCTCGCGTTAACTTTTTTTTATATAATTATTAAGCTTCCCTTCACTCTCAGACCTGCCCGAGGCACGGACACGTCGATCTCTTCACGGATCTTCGCACGGTCCAATGTCGTCTCAACTTTAATTATATACTACGAATTCTATATTTCATTCTAGTACGTTACCGATGATAAGTGTATAACATACCATCAATGATGGATTCTCAGCCTTCCCTGAAGAAGGTTCTCAAAGTGAACACGTAATTTCTTGAAACGATAAGTATACACGTGCCCGGAGAACCTGGCAACTCCGTGCTTGCAGCCGAGGTGGCGAACCGCAATAGTGAGTCTTGGCTGCCTTGATAGTTAAAGCATAATCAAGAAGAAGAGGAGGAACGTACCTAACTCATTTCGGGGTATCCCCGAAAGTGTCGCACGGATAGTTTGTAGTAGCGCCTATAGCGCAAACTATATAGCCGTGAATTGACGAGCCGATGATAGGTGTGCACGGCATTGCGTAGTACCGGCAGTGCAAAGAGACAAGAGCCAACTATAGCCGAGGAGGTAAAAACAAAAATGGGGGGAAGAAACACAGCTTTGACGACTTGTTGGTAAGCTGGATAATTAAGTACACCCGTGACTCGTGACATGATTGATTTGGAAGAGAAATAAAACACGCCGAAGAGTAGGAAAGAGACCTTTTTGCTACAGTAGTACAGCACGCGTGCATAGCAGGTAATGTGAGAGAAAATAACAGACCCTCCCCAGAGGAGACGCAAATGAGAAAGAAAAGCCCGACTTCAGATCGTAGAATAAACCAGGTAGATAGAGCCTGGTACCGAATAAACGCATGAAGTTTCAGACTCGCGAACCCACACCATAATGAAAAGAAATAATACAGCTATCCCGTGTAAACACAAATGATTTCTTGTGAGCGCTCAAGTCTCATATCCCAATCCGACCCATAACGCAGAGTATGGAAGCATTTTGCCATCGTCACCGATCCCAACATAAATACATGGAAATAAGGAAAATTTCGAGGGAAAAAGAAGTAATAAAAGTGGGAATAAAAGCACCGAGCACCGAGCTAATAGCATGAATCCCTATAGGCATCGCTTCTAGACAGAGTATACCGTCTAATGCCCGTTGATTACCGGACTCTGTTTATCACTATTTGAATCCGTCTTCGTCATGGATGAAACTGTTCCGTCTTCATCCTTCACTCCAGTTGAAGTCGATGTTACGGATCCTGCTTGATTTGTGGCCCCATCTGACGATGTATCTTTGCCGCAGCCTTTCACCAGAATATGTCGCTGTAGGGGAAATACGAGTTAATCAGGAGTTTCAAGGAAGAATAAAGTCGTTATTAGCTCACCTTCAATGCATCCTTCCGCGAGAAACTCTTATCGCAATGATTGCACGGAAACGGCTTGACCGAGAGATGGATCCTCTTATGTCGCTTGAGATCATGATTCCGGTTGAAGCTTTGCGGGCACTGATCGCATTTGAAAGGCCGGTCATTAGGGGGACCCGGCTGCCCATGTCCCTGATGAGAAGGATGGCCCCCGTATATGTGATGCATGCTCGCCATCTGTCCGCTGTTGAAGCCAGGAAGGACTCCCGGTTGCATATTGCCCATAAGTGACATTTGGCTGTTTGGGTTATGTACATTCGTCATTACCGGCCCGTTCATCGCGGGAAGTGAATATGATGGCCATGCAGGCCGGTTGTATGCGAATTGTGGGGGTTGCCCAGTAGGTGACTGACTTGCTCCAGGCTGCATTCTTGGCCCAGTTTGGTGGATACCGAGCCCGCTATGAGAGATTGGCGAGGGTCCGCCATATGTCGGAGGATAAGCGCCTTGAGGAGCACCTGGAGCTTGCTGTGACCCACCATACAGAGGGGTTGAAGCGGGTTTCGATGCGTATGGGTCCGCAGAAGTAAATTGCTGAGAAGGAGCTGCAGAGCTGGGAGGTGCGCCTTGCGCGCTCATCATCGCGTGCGCCATGGCCTGATGTTGTTGCACCGCGGGAGATGCTACATTAGGAGACGAAACAGGAAGCGATTGCTGAAAAGGTGGAAGCTGATTGATATCATATGATTGCGACATGTTTTCGCTGGTGTTGGGAGAACCTGCTGTATTTCGACCAAGTGAATTTACTAATGGCGAATATCCACGGGTTTGATAAAGCGAATTAACACCTTGATTCCACGATTGAGAAGGTGTCGAAGCAGAGCCGTATCCGTACGAGTTCTGGCCCGGCCAGTAACCAGACGAATAAGATGGTACTTCCTGCGCGGCCGATACTGCGTTTGAGGTCGTACCTGAGTGGAGAGGACTGTTTCCTTCCCCCGAGTGATTCGAGGGCGGCGTCAGCAGGTTGCCAACACTCACGTTCGGAGGAGGATGAATATTAGATTGGGAAGGATACTTTTGATTTGAGCTTGCTAACGGGAACTGAGATGGAGGTGGGAGTTCGAAACTCGGGAGACTCTGTGCTGCTGGTCTTCGCGACGTCAATGGTTGAGAAGCTGTCAATCCATCAAGCGCCGTACCCATACCGGGCGGCGGAACTGCTAAGGCCGCCAGATTGCCGGATGGATCTCTTGCCTGCCCGGACGGCCGCAGAACGACCGTCTCGATTGTCGGTGGTGTTGGAAGAGTTGTTGCCGGTAGATTTGTAGGTTGGAACGACGTGTTAGCTCCTCCGTATGCCCAGTACCGTCCACCAGGTACACCTGAGGGATCCAGGAGGGGCAATCAAGAAGCGCCTTGGAGCCGCTGGTCCGCGACGGTCCAAGAGACACACGCCAAGGTCTGGAGGACAAGATGAAGACGTCCGGGTTATCTCTATTGCGGACGTAGGATGCAGCAATTGGAGATGATCCCTCGACACGATCCAAATGCGGGACAGGGCTGATCGCAGACCGTCGTACAGGAGGATCGACGCGGTACTAAGACGCAAATCGATGAGGACAAAGACCGGGAATGGTCGACGCGCGAGGTCCTTTGTTTTGCGCGCTCTTAGGGCATCACCTGCTCCGTCCCCGAAAGAAAAAGCAACAGACGAGAACGGCAATGAATATAGTTGTCCAAGGGATGCCTGACGATCTGCTGGGGCTTAGGGCTTTTGAGGAGAACGGCAGACCCAACTCCCAGGAGTCTTACTACTGGGTAAGGGAGAGAGGAGAGAAGCAGCACCTCCAGGAAGATGGAGCGAGATGTACCCAGACCGGTGGGTGCTCGAGCGTGGCTCCACGATCGTGCAGCCGCGGTCTAGCCAGCGCGGGGGACCCCGTCGGGTTGGCACAAGCACCAGGACAAGCACTGGGGCGGACTCCGGCAAATGTCGAATGATCAGAAGGAGCGGGCTGTGGGAAGTGATTCTGTCGCGACGGAGTGATCAACGGCAACGTGGTTGACAGGGCTCAAGGAAGTCTGTCTGGCGGGTGGCCGAAACGTCCAGCTCGGGGCGGCTGAGGCGATCCCTGGAAGAGAGCTCCGCGGTGGATATTCGCCGGGATGACTAGACTACTCGTCAAGGGGGAGATGCCATTCGCGATGTGCCTTGGGGATCTAGAAATCTGGGTGTTGATAGATGGCTCAGGTGGAGAACGGACGATCGTCGCTCCTGGGGGGTGGGCGCTCTTGGAATGTTGATGTGTTTCCTTCTTTGGGGTCAGGAATATAAGCTTAGCATCCGGTAGGTTGATTGTAAGAAGAGTCTTTCTGTCTGCTCGTATGCAAAAGAGATTCTGGTCCACTGGGTGTTTCTTCTGCCTCTGTTTCAACCTTGTACTCCTTGCGTCGCGTTCCTCGGACGACCCTCACGCCCTAAGATACCTTCTTTTTTTCTGCTCTTCTGGGTGCGTGACCGAGTAAGAAGTGGGTGGGTCGTAAAAAATGAGGATGTTGAATAGCCCATTCAACTGTTTGTTCGTATGAGGGGCGAAAAAAGAACGAGATAACCGTATTCAAAAGAACCCTAGTAGTACTACTGGATGAGAGTTTACGCTATAGAGGGTCCTACCACTCGTCTTTCTTCGGCCCCCAATCGGTTTCGTGAATTATAGGATCTGAACGCGGCCAGCAGAGGGGAAAAGACGAAAGGCTACCGTCTCTCTTTGTCGCCTGTCTCCCAGCAAATGGGTTCGCCGCTCGGGGCAGTACCAAGGGAAGCAGGCTCGAGCGATAAGTTCGAACGCTATTCCGGCAAAGTTACCCAGCGGTCCCAGCTCATGGCAGCATTACTGGGTCGAATAGGCCTTCCCAGACCCTGCCCCAGCTCGGCGTTTCTAGGAAGACGGGAAAGGCTCGATGGGTCTCTCGCCTAATCGAGGGACCGGGCGCCACCCGCTTGGTGGACAGACCGGGGGGCGGGACCAGCGACAGCGCACACCAGCTCTGGGCCAGGAAACAGGCTGGGAGCAGGAGAAAAAAAAAATCCCACTGGCAACGTAGAGCGAATGCCCGTCTGGAGCGCCTGACTGGTCTGACGGAGGCGACGCTATTCCTAAGGGTCTGCATGGACTAGAGTGGGCACAGCGCATGGTCGAGTCGGGGCTATTAGCGATGCCTGCAAGATTGCCTGCTGCAGCAGCGCAATCACAAAGGGAGCAAAGGCGCCTGAGGCCGGAAGACTGTGCGCGCGACTCAGTAGGTAGCGACTAGTAGGCCGCTGACTGGGGTGCTGGAGACCAGATCGGATTGGACACGGGCACTAGGGTAATACGAGCCAGCAGGTCAGTCTGGAGCGCGTCGCCGCCATCCATGATCATGGTTAGACGCAAGCGAGAAAAGGTCCGATCCTGTGAAAGAAGCCTATAGATGATTAGGCGATGATGGATGGAGACTGCCTGGGTTATTATTAGGGACCATGACGGTAATCATCAGGTTTCAGTTCGGAGATGACATGGGTCATGGGGACCCTCGCTCCTCAGCCGGCCTCACTGAGAACAGTGAGCAGAGGATAGTTCCAATAATCCAGCCTGGGGTGATAGCCCGATCCATCTTTCATTGAAAATCGAGAAAGTATCCCGGTACATCGAGTGCACACCTGATAGGTCCTTGCATAGATGCCAACGAATAAGGCAGCACCGAGCGACACACAGCAATGAGACCGCCGCTTTTCTTTTTGATATTATTGTGTGCTTTTTCCCTCGAGCGATGTTCGGGCGAGAGTAAAATCCACAGTAGTAACTTCGATTGATCTCATCACCGAGCATCCTCGTACGGAGCACCGGGGGGATCCCTGCCAACCATGCGTTCTTCGCAGAACGCTAATCAAAGAGCGGCCATCCGAGGAACCGGTGGGAATTGGGGGTAGCAGGATCCGCACCGGTGCTCTCTTTGCACGGTCTCAGCCGGCGTCTGCGGCCCATGGTCCGCTAATTACAGGGCCATCACGGGTGGCTGCTACTGGCTTATCCCAGGAGAAAGGCACAGCAGCAAGCCGCAGGTTCAGCGGGCATCTCCGCGCCAGTCTGTCGGTGTCGGGGATTAGGTTGAACTTGTCAAGCCCGGTTTGCGAGATGTGAGTGGTGCAGCGGATGACAGGATGCCTTGACGCACTCGATAGCGGCATTTGATAACCCACAGAGCCGGTGCCACTAGGACTTCTATTTGCTTCGCTCAGAATTTGGTCAAGTCAAGGGAACCGTCATGACACCTGACCTCCGTTGACACCGCTTCGTAGCTCCCAACGTTGAGCTTACCCACCTTTACGGGGTTGACAGTGATTTGCCAGAATATTTTTGGATCTCGACAAAGAGTCAAAGAGCAGAACTCTTTGTCATTTGCGGGAACATATTTTTTTGTATCGAGTTTACCGAGCAAGCAATCTTCATATCTGGCGAGCTGTGTAGTACAGCATATGCGAGGGGTCTCCTTGCCTATCGTCAACATCAGACTGGTCCGTCCCGCACCATGTGGTTGAAATGCGCCAACCTTTAGCGCCGACAGTGGGACGGAGAATACCATCCATCCATGGGAGCAACTAATGTGCATCTAGTTTGGAGCTCTCTTTTGTCCATCTTCCGATAACTTCACCTTTCCAGATCAGGTAGAGAAACCTATTATCCTATAAGCTCACGCGGCTATGACATTATTGCCCCACGAGGTTTTCATGTATCTCATGCCTTTCCCCGGAAGCGGTCGCATGCTGCGAGTCTGAGTACCCCTGCATGTAGTCATTCTGAGATATGCTGCTATCTAGCAAGATCGCTGAATCAAACTCGGCGGTCACAATGGACGTGCATATATGGCTGAATTACTCAAGATCGTGACACTGGAGTATCAATGTGCCTATGGTCGTTGATTCTTTTGGTACTAGATACGGTCGCGCGCAACATTACCTTTCTACAAGCACCATGCTCCAATGTTCCGAAAGCCCAGGCCCAACCCCAACATTCCAGAGGTTCTTGAATAAGATTTCTCTGCTAGTCGCTAGGAGCACAGCTCAAGCCGAAATCTGCATGTTGAGAGCGCTAAGGGGGGAAGTAATCGGCTGTGAAAGATTCCCGCAGCGACCGATGACTGGGATAAAAACCGGTGTCATTGGTCCAATACACCTTTGAAAAGGAGCAACAACGCATAGCTCCAGATCGGATTTGATCGTAGGCGACTGTAGATGTAGAGGCTAGACTGGCCGACCAAGATTTGAGCGATCCCCGTTCAGAATCCTGAAAAGGCTGTGAAAATGAAGCCCCATGGTTGAAAGGCTCTTCCAAACGGCAGCAATGTTCGGGATTGTGCTAGCGCAAGCTTTCGCATACGCACAACCAGCTATGTTCAGAACGATTTGCTAGACAAGCATGTAGTGCTGACATGATTGACCGTCTTACGTGCTGAAGACCGTCTAATTGTGCGATCTCTATCAATGTCCAGGTAGTATTTAAAATGCCATCAAATTTCCATATCTCCAGTGCTGTTCTCAGGGAGCCAGTTGTGAGGCTCTGTAGAGTCACAGAGTCACAGCAGTGATGCGTACACCCTTTGCGAACGCAGTTCCGCCGAACTCTGGGAGGGAAATCACCGGACCGTCAATAGCATATGAGACGATTCGTCTGGGTGCGAACCCGATTTGCGGATGTCATGCGTAAGGTTTCGGTTGAGGACCCAGCGGAATGTGACAGCACAGAACTAGATCTCTTTAAGACGCCTGTTCTTTTGTTTTTGTTCGAAGATATCCTGCAGAATCCACATTCTGCTTCAGGGGTATCGAAAGCTCGATAGATTGTGACCCATCTCAGGAATCGGGGGATCCGCGGGAAACAGAACCCGGGGTGTTGGACGTTTCCTAATCCCATATTATTACATATTACCTGCACAGAGTCCCTGAGAACCCCGGTCGCGCATAATTATGCGCGACCATCCTGGATGATGTCTGAGCGATACTGTTAGATGCCTAGTCTCTGTCAGAATCACCTAATCCGATAGCCTTTAATTAGAAGACCCCCCCAAGCGTGGTCGGAGCACGTTAGGTCATTTCCGGACTGGTCGAGACCGCATAGACTCGGTTCAGGTACCTAGGTATCTTTCGCTCTAGCGTGGTGTAAGCAAGGCCCTAAACTGTCAGGGTGAGTGAGCTGACCCACCGTGAGACAGTCTAATATGGCTACTCCATCCTGGGGATAGTTGGAGAGTTAGATTGTCGGTGGATCCATGGAGAGGTGGTTGCTGGCTGAGATCGGATGGGAGGCGAAATTTGATCAATTGCCCATCCAAGCAATCAGGTGACCGTAGCGAGATCGAGCACAGACCACGTGTCTCTACCGACGGCTACCTACGGATCATTTCCCCGCGCCAACCACGGCCTCCTCTGGGCCTAGTAAGGACCTTTCCCACGTCTCACCATCCATAACGAGATGACGAGCTTTTCAAGGAGCTTCATTTCATTTCATTTGTGCAATAGAAGGCTTTGACAGGTAGTCGGGGACCCTCCTGAACTATATTCACGTGGAGTATTTCTGTCGACGTTCACGGTTTCATCGGGCCACGGATACAGCTCGGACTAGCTTTACGTCTTCCGATCCAGGAACTGATAGGATTTACCCAACGTACTGGATCTAGAACCAAATCTATCATCCAGGATTGTTTCGTGGCTATTTCCCTGATGACGACGCCACGAGAAAGGCTACCCAGGGGAACATGATGCATGATACAGTAGCACGGTTTAGGTATAATGTTCCTCGGCATGATACGGTTAGCTGGATCTTGCCGGCACTTTTTGACGGAGCTAGGAGGCCAATGGCCTGTTATACAAGCAACTCCGACTGACGTCCGATCTAAGATCGAAAAAACGCCACATGGATCATGCACATGGGTCCCATTTGGCTTTAATACCTGTGCATTAATTGGAACTATATACAGCTTCATGTTGGAAGTAGTTCCCTTTGCCCCGGAAGTAAGGAGGAACTATTCCCCGTAGGTGCACACTATCTCAGATGAGGTCCACATATGCAAGTATAGTGTACTAGCTAGAAAGGAATAGGCAATATTTAAGAGTTATTATTAGGCTATTTATCCAGATCAGCCGGCATATTATATAGTGCTATAATTCGACTAGAGATAATAGGTCATTTCTAACATCGCTGGCCTTGGATAAATATAGCTGATGGTATCCACTTGAAAGAAAAAGAAATTATTGTGCAGAATAGGTGTTTCAGAAGAAAATTAAAACACCAGGTCTCCGACTACGTAGTTCAAGCCGGAAGGTTAATTAACCGATCAGCATTTTTATCTGTCTCGAGGGTGCAACTGATGACAAGAGAAAAAAAGCAACTAGATCAATGTGAGTTCTCAAGGCCTACATCTTGCGTAGACTGATGCATTGTGCTCGATCAGAACGATTTCTAGATATGGGTTTTCCACGTCACAATGCATCCCGAAGTCGCTCACTTGGACAAATACATAACGTGCTATTAGAGTAGTCAAGGAGACTGTACCCATTCTGGAACGTAAACTGTCGAATACAAGGGCCTACATGCAAAGATTGAAGCGGAAGTAACGTACGGAGTCAAATGTTCTGGATTGCTTACTGTCTAGAACTACCGAAATCTATTGTCTAGGTATATATATACCTTACGATGGATAAAGGAGTAGTTTACCACCTCTGCAGACGGTATTCCCCATCTAGATTACCTTATTTCGATTTCTTTCTGATGAAAGGAGATGAAAATTGGTAGGACCTGTTGAACTCTGTTCAAGTTAGATGAAAAGTTTCACAGATGTCCTTCCCGCCAGGCAACTAATGATAAATTATAAATTGCCAGAATTTCAAGACATAAGAGCCCCTTTGAATAATATCTCGTTTTCTCGACGAACCTTGTCCGTGGACAGAATGTCCAAATTTCGCAGGTTAGCGTAGAACTCCATGTACTTGATTACAATATGGACATGGCTTCACATGGAGAATCATTATACTATCAACAAGAATAATAATGATCAGAACTGATTATAACGGCCAGACTGTTCCATACACTGATAGAAAATGAGGCACAAAGTTCGCTAAGATGGTTATGTCTCTTGAATAGTCTAGGAATAAAACCATAACTCTCATCTGATTTCTCGAGAAGTGCAATACGTAAACATATCCTACGATGTGTGCTGCTCTAATGCACTGTGCATGGATACATTTGTAAGAGTATACGTAAATTATCATCGCCGATGGCTTCCCTGTATATAATCTGTTAACAGCCCTTCTTAGTCCAGATTACTTTATTATTATTATAGAATCTACCAGATCCCATAGAATATAACTTCTTTTTCTAACTAGGAATTGAATATAGGTTTACCCAAATAGGTTTCAGTCCTCAAGAAAGGGGTTAGAAGCACTTCAAATAGTCAAATTTAGTTGCTATGCATCTGTGCCCTGGGATTCAACATAAATAAACGGAGTCATTGAGCGTCCTATATGATGCTCATTTATAATTTTGGTTCGAGGACCTATCTAACTAAGTTTCTATATCGTCCTGCCCACATATATTTTGCTAATTTCTCGGCGTTTTCGGGGAATACGGCATCGATGACATGTATTTATTGAGGGCAGCTAGACCGTTTAAAGATGGATGTTTGGTGCCTGATTCGTCTCTTTCCCAATATAGTGAACCTGGGATATCATCGCTTCAAGGAGTATGTTCCTCTATGAGATTTCTCTGGATGAGATAAGATATGAAGTATTTCCAAAAAAGCTCAGTTAACGATCCTAAGATATGAATCGTGGTATTAATCTGGATGATTGAATTCCTGGATATATTAAATTTCACTGGGCTATCTCTCTTTTAGACGAGAATACCAAACATCATATACAAAACAGATAATGTGACTTTCCTAAAAAAAATCAGATACGCTTTCTTATGTCTTGTTCTGCCTCTATTATACGGCCTAGCGAATCCAAGACAAAACTTGCTCAACGGACGCTAGCAATTTTCTCATTAATGATACACTGTCAGAGCCTTGAAGAGAGATACTCTTGATATTATAAACAATGTTGCACTCTCTGTCTCAATAAGATCGACGTCCAGGTCCATCTTGCCATCTATGATGACACATAATAATTATTATGAATAAAAACCATCTCCAGTTTATTTATCAGCTTCCTTTGGACTAAGTTAACAAGTCCCTAGCAGTAGGAGCTCCCGGAGTGTTTCTCCCATGCCTTCCATAAGACTAGAGATGCCAGGGAGCTCCTAGAACTAGCAGATGCTAGTTATGGAGGTGAAATATGGTAATCCTGGGGATATGAACACTCTAAAGACACACCGCTGGCAGCCGGACATTGCGGGTCTTGCATAATATGGGAAATTTTCTGTCGAACTTTAGGGCACGGAAGTGTAGCGACTTCATTTAACTATCTGAAGTACTTCTAGTTGCTTGCTTGAAAGCTAGACTCTAGGGGAGTTAAACTATATTAAACCCCCAATTAGGTAATGAAGTTACATGCTAGTGATCCAGTATATTCTATAGGGATAACGGAACCTGGATTAAAAAGGGTGGTTCACAGATTATATGCAAATGAGCTTTTTACACTGGTATTTTCTAACGGCTTATTTGACACATTCAACAATAACAGCTTCGTGTTGAGGGATTAGCTTGGCGTGTGAGATTTCATCAGATGGAGTTTGAGGTAATACTCTGCATCGCAAGCTTAGTAGACTCGAGTAGCTATTACTAGGTAAAGACTACTACTACCACCATAGAGCTGAACTCTACTGCAGGATATAAGCTTGAGCTAGATAGTTTATAGAGAATCCGAGAATTGTTTTCAAGTAGTCAAATTTTCTGAGATAATCCCTATTGTATTGTCGTAGAGATTAATGTTAATGCATAGAAGCTTTCCAATTTACAGATATTCTAGTAGGCTCTTCGTAACGACAGGCACAAGGACTATAAGCAGAGAAGGATAAAATGATATTGTAATCTTGGATATGAGAAATTACTCGTTGCTTTTAAAAATATTGTTTGACATTAAAATGTTTGCACTTTGTCAGTGCCCAGCCGTTATATTGAAGGCACACTGCAGCACACCTCATTTATTAGAAACAGTGTCTTGCCATGCTCATCCTCTTTGATCGTCTAGAACTTCAAAGGAGACGTTCTCTAAATGGTCTACCGCCTTTTCAGGTGGATTAGGCAGTATTTTTCTTTATTCGTCTTCTAGCATAAGAGCAGAGATGGTTCCTAGCCAATTATGATTGCAGGTAATTCAGAAATTTTACTCCTGAATGCTAGTATCGTTCTTAATATTATCTCCGTGCCCTAGAATTCGACAAGTTGTATATTTAGACAAATATATACCGTTGGCACATAGAGAAAAGAGCAAGGGATTGTGGAAGGTGATCTATTGAGCTCCAGAAAAATAAAGAAACCAATTGTTGACATCAGCTAGTTTCTTTGCCTGCGTCACTGCGTGTACTGTGATTTGACCGCTGTCTTAAATGCTTGAGATTGAGCAAACTCTTGTTCCATGCACAAGCTAACTTTCGCAAGTCGAGGTAGGGATACACAACTGTAATTTTATCATGGTTCCCGGACATTTTCTAATATTCAACAATCATTAGCGAATATATGGAGCTCTCCGGATAGTAGGAGTATATGTGAACCCTAGGTTGCGCTGATGTAGGGAGAAGACTGCTTGGCATAAAATATAGTGTCCCGGCTAGTGGTAGATATTTATTTATCCGCTGTTTATCCGCTTCTATGAAGTATTCTCCATCACACCACCTTACGCAAGGAGGTATGAACAAGTAGGTAGTTATGATGTTGTATGAAGGAGGAAGGATGCAAATTGTTTCCTTTAATCAATGAGTGTGTTGGGGAAGCGCGGAAGTTAGAGATCGACGTCTCGTTACCGATGTCGCCGAGATGACGTCGCGTTGGCGGGGTTGTGCTTTTGAAACGCTCTCCACCTTGTGCACGCTGACTTAAAAGAACCACAGAGAAACGGGCTTAGAGCGAGTTAGGCCATTAGTCCTGAGCACCAGACCTAATTCATTATTCTCCTCTTAATAATAATTGGATTTTGGGAGCTAAATTGCCCGTGCGCTGTTCTCTTCTCGTTCCCATGAGATATCGACAGTTTCTGACCCCCCTCAGAAGACCGTATCTTGCGACCGCGTTTAAACCGTACCCTACTAGCATATTCAGATCTGTGCATTGCAGTTCTGCAGCCATGTCGAACATCAGCAAGGCCTGCTGCTCGTAGGTCCATCTTTCCTTGTGAATTGATAAACAGAGAGGATGTATGCTGACCTTGCCCGCTACTGGCAGTATCCCGCCCGTTGTATCCAAGGGCTACACCCCAAAGGGGGAGTATAAGACCATTAGTGGTCTCAAGACATGTGAGTGGTGCCTATTTTCTGGGAATACGCATATATTGAATAGTCGAATTGCTAATCCTAAGACAGACGTAACCGGTCCCGAGTCTGCCTCTAAGGCTATTCTGGTGATCTACGGTGAGCATGGGATCGTCTTTATAATAGCAATCAATCAGTTGGCATCGACTAATGCTATATCCCTGACAGATATCTTCGGTTTCTTTGAGCAGACTCTTCAGGGAGCCGATATCCTCGCCAACTCCGACGCGGAGAAGAAGTACAGAGTGTTTATTCCTGACTTCTTTGAGGGTAGCCCTGCCGACATTTCGTGGTACCCACCACAGACCGCCGAACACAAGCAGAAGCTGGGAGAATTCTTTTCAACTAAGGCCGCCCCCGAGAAGACACTGTCTAAGATCCCTGGGGTCGTGGCGGAGGCCAACAAGCTGGCACCCAACGGCAGCAAGTTCGAATCATGGGGTATCTTGGGCTACTGCTGGGGTGGAAAGATTTCCAGCTTGGCGGCCGGCAAAGATGAGAAGCTCTTTAAGGCTGCGGCGCAAGCTCATCCGGCTATGGTGGACCCGAATGATGCCAAGCAGGTGAAGGTGCCCATGGCGCTGCTGGCATCCAAGGACGAGTCTGTCGACGCCGTCAACGCTTATAAGGAAAACCTGACCGTCCCCAAACTCTTTGAGACATTCCCCACTCAAATCCACGGTTGGATGGCTGCTCGTGCCAATTTGCAGGATCCGGAGGTCGTGAAGGAGTATGAGAGGGGCTACAAGACTGTTCTTGGCTTCTTCCACGAGCACCTGTAGGTAAATCCTTTGTAGCAGCCCGTTGCAAGATATCTTTGAAGATAGGATTAATTAAATCAATTTCATGAATAAGAGCTCCCGAAGCACCGCGCCATCTGAAGTCGTTAATTTGAATGCGACGAGACAGTAAGACTTCCACTGTGGTCGTGTTCAGTTTGACCTGGTTCATAGGAGGAAAGAGAGGTTTTATAGATTCAACATTGCTAGTATGCACTGATCCCCATAGATCTCTAAGTAGTAAATAGAGTTATTCTTGAAGAAATTCTGGAAAGAAACATGGGCACACCATCTGCAGGGCCGAAACCGCATCAACATCCGGCGCCTCCGGGCGCTCCATAATCTTGGTGAACATCTTTCTTGGGGACCCCACAGCAAAAGGAGCCAATTAGCCTTATCTGTGGGGAGCGATTCCATTGACTTCAGGTCCCAGAACATTGGCTGAGCGTACCTGAATACACATTAAAGAAGCGGAGCAGCAGCGGCGGCGGCTCTGATTTCCGTGATCTGGATGCCAGAAGATGCACACGGGAATCGGACACTGAAGCGGATACCATGAGTTATCTGGGACTTGGCGCACGTCAGGCCGCCTAGGCCAAAAGCGACTATGTTCAATAATTCTTGCAAGACCAACCTCGCGGCGCAGATCCCTTTGTGAGAGCGCAGAATGTTGCAATCTAGATCAGATCGGGTAGATGGCCGAGGATGGAGCACGGGTAGTAAGTATACGCTTGCATAAATTGTCAGCCTCGGGCCGGATGCCGTTCTAGAAGCTGCGCTGCGCTCCATATCCTTGCTGCTCATATGATATGATGGTCGCACTCGTCTCGTCGTTAATACCCCCGACAACTCCCTTGGTAGCTGGAAGTAGCGAGGTATCGTCAGACCTTGCCACCAGATTTACGTGACATATTGTCACCGACTAACGTGTGAGTATTCTTCTCTTTCTTGGGATCCGGGGTGGCTGGTGTTTGCGATGATTACCCCGCCTTTTCTGCCCCTTTCAGCTAAACAATTCGGTTACCAGTTGATTGCCCTTCATTTCCTGCTCCTGCTCTGCATTGGATATGGGTCAGATGCAGACCTGTCACTGATTCCGGCAGCACCTCTAGAGAATTGCAAATAGTCACCCTGATCGGACCAAGGCCTAACTAGAACCTGGCCGGGGGAGTGGGCGCGGGCGTTCATTGACAATGCCTCTCTTCCAAGGAGCGAGCAAATCGCCCTCTCTCCGACCGATTAAATCAAACCCACCAGATAATGAGCCAGGGCATCGGGGCATTATTAGGAGATTTTCGCATTCGGAAGGGGCCAGGTCCCCCGACAGTCTCTCGCCTGCGCGGATGTCATTATTGAGCCGGATTCTCAGTGGTAGTGGCATTAACAGCGGCGAAGGCAGCAGCAGCAGTACACATCCTACCAAGAAAGAAGACGTTGTATGTACGCCCCCTTACAGATATGGGCATGTAACTGGAGCAAGATTCACTGTCTGCCATCAGCCACATTAGAGATCTTCGATCGAATAATTACTGATGTGCACCTAGGAGCACAAGGATAGACCACCAGCGGTGAACATCAAGATCCCTAAGGAAACACCTGAAAACCATGGCGCTCACGACACACATACTCCTTTGTCGCCGGAAACTCCCAGTCCGCCATCGTTCATGGGGGAGCCGAAGCAGCCAGCAAACATTCATGATGCTATAGAGTTGGCCTTGAATACTGCAGAGAAGCAGAAGGGTGATCAGCCAAAGAGCCCACAACAACATCCTCACAAACAACCTAATATTACCAAGACGGACCTCAAGCGCATCTTCTCTGGGGCGCCACACTTTCTGCTTGAAAAAGGAAGACACGACGCCTGGTATCCGCATGCGATTTTTCCATGGGATTTACATGTCACTTCGATACAAGATATGTGGGATAGGCAGGCATTGACTCATCCATCCTTTACACTGTCGACTTTACATGCCCATCTTCCTGTGCCGGATGAGTGGTCCAAAAAGGGACACACCATGATGTGGAAAGATGACTGGAGAAAGAGAGATGTTTCTAGACGGGCGGCGTTTGATGTAGGCACTTTTGAGCTTCCAAACATGCTGTCCGTGAATGGCAAGGAACCAGGTTGTGTCGGCTTTCGTTATTTTCTCGAGCTGCCCGTCGCCGATAATAAAAGATACGCTGGTCCTCCAGTGCCGAAAGGTACTGACTTCCAGAAAATTGCCAGCTTACCGGTCTCAGAGGCATTCCACATTATGGAACATCTCAGCAGCCCTTATTCGGAAATAAACAAGGAGGTAGTGCATGATCGCCACAAGCTAATCATCGAAGGCCCTGCAGGGTGGAAGCGTATAGGAGTTCGCGATTTCACTATTGAATCTGTGGTCCATCGACTACAAGAATTGAGAAACATACGTGATGAGATCATGGAAAGAAAGGCAAGCACCGTGCTAGACAAGGTGTCCACACGCACGATGTACGACAACTTATTCACTAAGTTCCTCTTTCCTCCTACGAGGGTAATCGACTACTTTGATCGTTACAGCTTGAAGACACAAATCGAAGTCTTAACTGAAGTGTTGGCTGCCAACGGAGCCTGGTTTGACTTTAGTCTCACGGAATGGCGTCTCCGCATTGGTCAGATCCTCTGGGAAATGCCTCCTCATCCGGATGGTGATTATGTCGACACGAAGGACTGCCCTCCTGAGCACCTCAGAACTTTCAGTGAGCGTGGCCTTGAACGAAAATGGTTCTTCTTGCAGATGATGCTCGCAGCAGAGCTGCTGATGCGCGTTGATGCTGTCGTCCGTTTGGGTATTCTGCAGGAGTCGAAGGATATCGTAATCAACCCTCAAGACATCGAGCGGTTCGACAAACTACGGTCTGGTAAAGTGGACTGGGATCTCATCCTGGTGCGGCGGTTCTTCGACAGCGTGGATGTGCAACACTACCCACAAGGTCTGCTACGTCAATATGACGAGCGTAGCTCTTCACAAGACAGGTTAATTACCAGACGTGAGTCATTAGCAATGGGTCTTCTGTCGCGAATTGCAAGTCGTAAGCGTCGAGACCCAGCAATCACTAGCGCTGACCCAGAATCCTCATGGGACTATATCGTCGTCCCGCGCCATACAGAGAGGCAATTGCAGGGGCTTTTTGCCTTTGCGCAGAGCATCGGATGGCCCGATGCTGATGAGTTGAAGAGGAAATTGAGCTCCAAGTTTGAGTCCGGAGGAAGCGCTCTGATAGCTGCTAATATCTTCTTATCTCCCGTCCGTAATACGCTACCGGATGACTACGTCCAGACATTGGACAGGAACGAGATGTACCGAAAAAGTTCGGCACGGCGTTTACTACTATTGCAGTGGCCTCAAGTTGCTAGCACGGACGCCTCACCAGGGCACGATGTTGGCGGTTGGATGTCGCGTACCTGGCTGTCCGGATTGATTCTTCCAGGCGAATCCATCTGTCACTTTTTGATGGCGACAGTTCTGGAAAACGATCCCAAAGCGATGGAGGCACTTGGACCGGTTGCAAACCTATACGGTGGCTTTGTGTACGATGGCAAGAGCTGGTGGAGCAAGATGTCCGTTGTCGGAAGAGTGCTCTCTTGCTTGGAAAGCACCACAGGCTGCATGGGTTGGATGAAAAGCTTGGTTGTCCCTCGCGACGTGCACTCGGGAGAGGCCATCGGGGATGCATGGCTCGAAGTGGAAATGAGAGAAGTGCCACAGACATCGAAGAAGCCACGCATTCATCACGGAACCAAGCTGGCACTGCAGTCTACCCCTCTTGGAATGGGTGCACTATCCAACGAGACATTCTCGTTGCCTGTGGACCAACCTATTGCGGACACAATAGAGATCGAATTTGAGGGCCTATTTCTGTCTAGAACCTCAGAGGAGGGGGCAGTCCAGAAGGATGTCACCATAGCCAGGAGGGCGTATATTGCCTTTCGTCTAATAGAGGCAGCTACCTCTAAAGCAACCGTCCTTTCGTGGCCATTACTCTACAACGTCTATTTCATTTCGTCTTATACATGTCTGCCGCCGCACGGGTATGCGAAAATTCACGGCAGCACCTCTCCAGAGAGAGCTGCCGTCCAGGAGCGCAACCCATCGAGCAGCTCTGAACATATAGCAACGAAGCGGCTACCTGGTCATCCACTTCATACGTCGTATCCATACAAATATATCCCCTTGGCCTCTCTTGCCGACATTAGCGCGTCCGCGCTGCCATCGCACAATCCCAGCTCAGCATCAACCTCACCAGAGACATGGATCTTGGACGCTCGAGGTAAGAAAGATCGGGAGGCCTTTGCGCGGGCGTGGTGTGCTTCCGTTGGGGCCAACGCAATTGTAAGCCGTGCAGGGCGAACGTGTTTAGCATGCAGTATCAGAGAAGCGAGGGCTGTAGATGTTCCTATTGTAATTCGGATTGGAGATGAATGAATTGACGGTTTTGCGCGTGTGGAGACAGGGTGATCTCGACGAGCTCGTGAGTCCTGCACTATGCACCTTCGTCATCTATCAAGTTAGCTATCAATGGCGCTGATACCTCATGAGAGCCTTCTGCATTGCATCCTCGGGCCAACTACTGAGAAGAGGCTTGAGCAAACTGTCGATGGATGGGGACATGGATTGTATGAAGTCCTGGGATGTTACAAAAGGAAATCACCATGTTACCCCATGCACGATATCGGTCGTCATGACAATGCCATTCTAAAAGTAGCACTCCGGGAAGTGGTCTCCACGGGATGTTCCCTAGATGAAAAATGATATAATGAGAGTTGATCCAGTCCAGTCGGGAGAGGGGGTCCCGGAGATACCGATGAGCAGCGTTCAGCATCGCCACCTCCTTATACATGCTTACGCGAAGAATGCGACACGATGTCTCCGACTACGTGAGTTGTGCGCAAAAGGCAGGATGCGCGATGGATGGGGAGGAGGACCGAGACAGGAAAGGTGCCACAGGAGCTACATTGGAAACACCCCGATATGACCGCATGAGGGCAAGCGCCACGATAATGAAACAATCAGAAATCCACGCTAGAGATGTCGCAGGTACGAAGTTACGTTACATGAGGATCGTGCCTGAGAACGCCAGCCAAAGCCGGTGAGGCAAATGTAGCGGATCAGCCGCACCAGCAGCGCTCAGTACGTCGGCGGCGTTCCACGCGCTGGCCATGTCATTGGCCTGTTGGTGGCTGCCGCGCGGCCTTGCAGCCATTGGGCCAAACAGGAGGCTGCTGTGACGGTTGGCGGTAGACGCTGGTCGGAGATGAATGGAATCGTAAGCGGGCCAGGGGAGAGTATCAACTCGTCGATGGACGCCAAAGGGGGCAATCTCCAAACATCTGAATCGCGACGGATACGACATCCATACTGCTCAACAAGATTTGTTTTGGGCCCGGACTCTGGTTGTCCGTCATCAGAGGTACCCGGTGGTTTGTGCTGCATCAGAAAAACAGCGGCACAATTCTACCAATGATCAGTGTCCGTTGGACCAGACTGGTCGCTGCAGAATGAAAGGAACATGGCACGTGCGCGCCCATGTAGGGAACTGTGCGATTATTACCTATCTGGGGAAAAACTCTTGTCCGTCCTGCCTATTCTTAAATTATCTCTCTTTTTTTTTGGCCACAGTCCGCTGGTCTTGCTTCTTTTGGAGAGAGGGGGGTTTCCCCTGATCATCCCCATGATGCCAAGTACGTAGTCAGCAGAAGAGGGGGGTCTTCTGGGATTCAGGGATCTGAGATACTCTATTTCGGGATTCTGGGAGGTGTCCCGAGACCCTGTTTTAAGGCACCCAACCATACTACTACACTATAGTATAGAACATTCGCAATGGCCTTCTGGAATCGTTCGATGGGACCGGACACTGGGTCCCCTGTAGGAATCTCTCCTGGGCTGAAGAAAAAGGACCTGCTCTGTCGAGACTAGCACCAAGCATCCAAGGTGCTGGGGTCAACGGAGGGGCATAAGGTTTGCAGACCCGAGGACAAGACCCGAGGAATGCTGGAAGGGCAGGGGCAAATGGACGTCCATGCTGTGGCTGCTACCCGAACCGGAGGACGAGAGCGCGCGTAGTGGCGGTGATAATCGAGTCAATCAGCGTTCAGGAGGTCGCGAGGATACGGATGAAACTTGGGCGAACGTGATGACGATCTCGGCTTCTCTGCTGTTCTGGCTCTTCTGGCTCTTCTAGCGCTCACGGGATCGTGCAGGGACTCGGCTAATAGACCTCTTTGGGACTAGTCGGCCAACGCCGCCCGCGATGGCACAGTCTTGGCCCTCGTGATTTGCAGCTGCTGACATAATTTCCGATGCCCGTCCGAGATGCGCACCGAGAGGAGTAAAGCTTCGGATTCTGGAGTCTCTGCTCCATCCACCCCAGGTAAGCCTTCCTTTTCCTTTTGCCTCCCCCTCCCTTCGCCTCATCGACTCGTTTCACCATCCCAGCCAGCGGACCAACCAACCAACTATCTAAGCGCTATCAATCAACGTGCTACATTTCACCACCAGGTCATGGGATCTCCTGCTAGCTCCAGATGGGTTCCGCCAGCAAGAAAGTTAAGTTCACAAGGCAAAAAAAAAAGAAAAAGAAAAAAAAAAATTAAGAGAGACACAGAGAGAGTGTAAAGCAACAAGGACCCTGATGTTGATCCTCGAGCAGGGCTGACATTGCTTCATCTGCCATCCGTCGGGACCGTGGTGGTCATCTTTCAGTGATCGTCGCCGTCGCCATCGCTCCTTGGCCCAATGAGCCTCTGATGACGATCCACCACATCGATGACTCCATCGCAATTCGCTTTAACTGCAAGCATCCCTTGAAGGATCGATAAAATAACGGACATAGGGTTTATTTAGACGAGCATGCTTGGCGGAGAACGGTCACATTTACAATCGTGTCTTGCCCAGTGCCCCGCTGTGCACGGGCAGATCTTCGGCGGGGACCTTGCTCTCGATAAAAGGGGCAGACCGTGTGGAGCGCCTTGACGTGCGGTTCTGGGAGGGAGCCATGGATGATCCAAGGGGACTCTGTTACTGGGACGGCCAGCTAACACCTATTGGCATGGATGCTATACAGCGCAGGCAAAGCCACGATGCTGACACGTTCGCTCCCCACAGACTAGGCCAGATCCGGAAGGATTCCAGGACGATGCTGGAATCCATGAAATCTGTGCTAACCTTAGAAAAGCTCAGATCTCATTGCCCCCCTCTGGCAATCCCCTCAATCGTCTGGTCGGATCAGGTGTCGGAGAACGGTGATCCCTGGCCCTTAGCGAGACTAAGGCGGACGCCAAGGCCCTGCGATCGGTTTCTGAAGCGCAAGTACCAGGCGCTATCCTGAGGACTCGCTCCTTAATCAAACCTTCTCATGAAACCCCACCGGCCGGTCACCTCTTTGCTTTGGATAGAGCAGATCTTGTAAGTGACGGCGTACCTGCAAGTCATACCGACAAACGCAGACTGATACGAGAATATTGGTGATGATGGTGATTTCCCAGCCCGGGCTTTACCATGGACACCGACCGTGACATTGTCCGCACCTATTACCGGGGACAGACCGTCGGTTTTCGCCGTAATCGTGCCTGACTATCATATGATACGCAGCGACGAAAGAACAGATAATCACATCTTGGGCCCAAGTGCATGAGTGGATATGGGACGTATCTACACTTGCTGTCTTCTGCAGCCGTAAGAAATCTTTCTTTTCTAGAGGAACAGCCAGCCGGGACGGTGATCCACTGTTGTTCCTATTCGACTGGAAATATACTCCTCGACCCTGGTTCGAGGGCATATCCTGGGTCGTCTCCAGTAAAAAATACAATTTTATAGTATCTTATTCTGCAGGTGAAAGCATATCGGATCTCTATGCTTTTTTCTCCCCCCCCCTCTCCGCTGGGGAAACCGGCTGCACACACACACAAAACCGTGTTACGGGGACCCCTCCCCTTCAGCTTTAGCGTACCCAGGGTTAAGGTCGAAGCAAATCTGCGGCTCGAGTTCCCAGGTCGCAGTTACCCGGATTCGGGGATAAGGCGCTATTCTGGGAACTGGAGAGGATGGTACTTCCGAGCCAACCAGACCCGCTAATTTCGGCCTGGAAGGCGAACCTGAAGCTTTTTTCCCTCGGCCAAATCAGATGGATTCTGAGGGGGGGAAGAATTCTACGAGTGCAGTAGGGATTGACAGGTATCGTTATTGGCCCTAGTCCTCATGAGGCACCACTTGGAGATAGGATCCCCACCCTTTCAAGTCGCTGACGGACCGTCGAACTAATAATCAGCAGCATCTGATCAGATGGCACCACCGGGCCCTGGCCAATACCCAAACGAAACCATGAAAAGGGCCATAGTCCGGACGCTGGTGGCTCTGGTCTTCATTCCATGGACCAATGTGTTTGGGTGCTCCATCAACGTAACGGTGCAAGAGTTAAAAATGACAAAATCAAACAAGTAGAGAGGACGAGGCGAAAGGTTCCTCCTGGACGGTGGCTGCGGTCCCGAAAACTAGCAGCATAGTATATTATTCTGATTGGATACAAAATTCCGAACTCAATCGTTAATGTCAACACGTTTGGAACGCTGTCATTCTGTGGTACACTTTTTTTACCTGAGCTGGGGCTATACTCGATTAGACCCGGGGAATCCAAGACCAGTTAGGTACAGCCAGTACATGTGTAGTTCACTCTGCGCACAAAAGGGTCCCTTAGGCGTTTCACCCCACGATTAGCTTCTCTCACTTGATGTCCTTCTCGACTGGGCTACGCTTATTTGACTTCTTCAGCCCTTGTCTTTCCCACACCCCCCCCAAGCCACCTGGCAAGAGTCCCTTTTTCTTCATTCCTTGCGCTCGTTCCCCCCCGTTATAATTTAGTATCATCCATCGTTCTTCTTCAAAGAACCAAGATCAAGGGGCGGAGACCGCTAGCTTCGGAGTGATCCCGCGGGGCGGTTCTGGTTCCTGCTATTTGGGTATTAAGGCCTTTTTCTTGTTTTATTTTTTTGGATGGCGCCCATCTGAACCCTTGAAGGTTCACTTGCGTGGCGGACTCACTACTGCGGAGCAACCAGCCAGGCTTGGTGATGGCATTGGGTTTATCCGATCGACATCCATCAAACAATATCTCCTGTCGCGTGGAATCAATAGAGTTTCTAATATACTCAACCAACCTCCTTTTCTCCCATCAATCCTCTTGGAGGACATATTGATGCGCCTCCTGTTTGTGCATCAATTGCAAGATCCCGCTCTCTGGAGCTATGCCCGCGGTCGTCGAAAGTACGATCTTGACTCCGAATTCTGGAAGCTTGGCCATGGAGAGCTCAAACACATCGAGTGCGGACAAAAAGCGCAACAAGCTTGGATATCATCGGACTTCAGTCGCATGTGGTCAGTCTTACAAAAAAAACCCGTTTTTACCCTGAAACCAAATCACTTTGTGTGCCTGTCACCAACAGTCATCCTGGCGCATTTCCGACGTAACCATCCTATCGATTTCAAAATGCTCATGCTTTGAAAATTAACAGTGCACTGTCGACGAAGAAAGATCCGCTGTCTAGTCGCGGCGGACGACGCGCAAGGACGATGTGAGAACTGCATTCGACTTCGGAAGGAATGTCATTTCTTCCCGGTCGACCAACAGCCTCCCGTGGAAAAGAGATCTCGACCCGGGTCGAAGCTGGAAACGCCTTCCAGCGATCCCTCTCAGACGTCGCCTTCACCACAGTTTCCAGGCGGGGGTGCGTCCGAGCAAGGAGAAAACTTCTACCCATATCCCCCGATGCCTTTGACTTCCGGGCAGGATATGGCCGCATTCAGCGCTGGAACTTTCGCTGGGACTCCGATCTCATCTTTCAGCCCAGGTGGGTTGCGCACATGTCGCGCATGGACGAAATTCATAGGGAGAGGAGGAATTTGCTGAACTTGTTATTATAGATGCGTCCGCCGCGCCTGACTTTGCTGCGGCCCAGCCTCTCGACCCGTCAGTACCGTGGGAAGAGCTCACGACCATCTCAGACCCGAACCTGCTGGCAAGTATGGCAGCAAAACCCCAGATGCTCAGCCCGTCACCCGTCTACTACGGTCAGGGAGGAGCTGCAGTCGCTCCGATACCGAGCAATTCACCTATGCCTGCACCGACAATCCCAGGACCACCGCATGTCATAGGCTCTAGCCCAACTTTCGCTATACAGCCTGACGGTTCTGTTTGGCCGATACAGCCAGCACGCTCCATGACTCTTTCAGCACCAACGGAGTTGCCCTCGCAATATCCGAACCACTTCCCTCAGCAGATGCACCCAGACTTTAAACGCCGGATGACCAGCCCTGTGCAGCCGATGGGCCAGATGGCTGGAAGTCCCATGCATAATACCCCGAGTCCTTCACTTTCTGACATGCAGGCGGCACAGATCCCGGTGACTTATGCGAATCAGCAAGCAGTGATGGGATTCCAGACGTGGCAGAACATCAACGGCATGCCTGGAGTTGCTGGAGGAAACTACACCATGTATCCAGCGGAACCACTTCAGACGGACTATAGCGGGCAACCCATGGGACATCCCGGCCAGCGACGTACTCCACCGTCCTAAATCTCGACCGAAATACCCGATCTCATTCTTGGTCGTATTGATATCTTTGGGAATTTTTTTTCCTTCTCGTTCGTCTCGTTTGGGGGAACTGGTTATTAGCGGGCGCAAAAAGGGACATTGGGCGGCATGCATTCGATTCTTCTCGCTTTGAGCGCTATTTTCAACCATTCATCACTTCGATTCTGGCAGGCCGCCGGAAAAAAAAGGTTGACTTTTCAAATACCCGGGGTGACGATTTTTTCGGAGACTCAACTAGACTTCTTGCACTCTGGTTTCTGGGCTCGCATCTCCGTTTTCTTTTAAACGGCCGTGTTCATCGAATAATCAACGGATGGATAACCCAGGTTTTTTTTTATTCGGCGTTGGGAGGGGGGAAATAATTTTCTTGAAACGAGGCAACTTTGGGGAATACAGGGGCTGTCGTGGATAGACAAGACGACCATATGCGAACATATACAGCGGGCGGTGCTGGATTGCACCTTTCTTGGACTTCAACATGACTTTTATTGGAGCTATCTGCTCGATGCTACTCCCGCTAGTATTGCATGGTCTGATTACTGGGAAAGAAATGCTCAGTATTCGCAGATGATTATGAGGCATCTGCACGAGTCTTGGGCTTTTTATATTTCCTTGCATTTTTGCATATTCTCCTTCCTTTATCCCGCATCGCAGGAAGTGTTCATGGCGGATGGTCCTTGCACAGATGTGCGTTTATCCGGAATCCCCAGTATTGAACCAGCAAGCGGCTTTTCGAGTCATAGTTTCCTTTCGTCCATCCGTGCTTTTTTTTTGATTATTTTGGATAGAGATATAAAAGGTTAGGGAAACCTACGCACATTTGATGTTTTCGAAATGATATACAGAGTTACGACGAGTCCAGTTACCTGAATCTTTTGTCCATGGACCTTTTTTTTTTGGTTTAGAGCTATCGCTTCTGGAAACCTGTAATGCACGCACAAACTAGGATCTGGAATCTCGGGGATGACAAAATCCATCAATTCGCTAAACAGAGATGTCCTAACTCAACATATTCTTCAGTCTCGGACTATAATCCACATCTGGTTTGGCATCCGGACACACGCATATATTAACACTTATAACCCGGCATATAACAAACCCACTCTTCCGATCGAAACAAACAAAAACGATCACTACTATACCTGAAAGACACAGTACATGCAAGGCCCTAGCGCTCAGACAGCATAATGTCTCAGTTACGGCATAAATTTTTCATGCATTTTCTCAAACCTTATTTTTTTTATCATCCTTACAAATCTGCACATACCAGCATACCGCTGAATTATTACAATTATTATAATTATTTTAAACCCACCAGCACCAACCAACCCATTAGTAAAGTTTCCAACAATAATAACAAACCGGACCCCCGTAACCCCATGATGGAGTGCAAATTAGGGGCACCATCCCTGTCGACTTGAATCGGCCCCACTACTTTTCCTATACTGGTAAGATGCTGGATCTGAAACCTCGATGTCAATGTTGCCGACCCCTAGTCAGCTCTCCAGGGAACAGGGGCGTAAAGCGGTCGATGTTGGGTCGCACCCTAGGACCTCGGTTTCATATCCTCCGGAAACACGTGCTGTGGGGACCACTCCCGGATCTAAGTACAGACAAGGATGTCCATCCTTCGTTTGTTCGAACCTGCATTTTGCAAGGATGAAGGTATTAAATCTGAATACGGACTCCGGAGCACTCCGTGAATATGAATGTAACTATAAGAATATAGTAATTAAAACTTTTTTTTCCATTAATGTGATTATATAATAACATAATAATATTAATTGTGTTCACTCTTGTTTCTCCCTCTCTTCAATAGTTTTCATTTAGAGTAAGCATATACGCGTAAACGCGCGTCGGTCTCTGTCTCTGACTCTGTGTGCGACAAGTGGGTTTCTTTTTTTTTTCAAAAATAGGTACATTCGCGCATAGTTGCTAAATAGTTAGAGCTTTTTTTCAATTTCTTTTTGTTTTTTTCTCTCTTGTACGGAGTACACCCGAATATTAATAGATTACGGCGGGGGGTGAAACAAACTTGCATAATAATGGCAATCCATCATATGGCGCACAAGGTAAGTATAGCGAGGATGCCACACATGATTTACCCAAGATGGTAATTTTCGCTTGTGGCTATCATCCTTCAGCTGTTCAGCTGCCTCAGACTCCTTTTTTCTTCAGTGGACTAGAGGGAAATTGCTGACGTCCTCTAGTTATCGAGTATGCGTATATTGCTGACGAAGTCCGAAAACTCTAAATCTGGAACGGCGCGTGGCCTTTTGATTACTATACTTGAGGTCTAGATCTTGACGACTGGTATTCGCGGCTGTCGGGTTTTCGGGACTTTAGTGTAAACGGTATGAAAATATGCTTGCGCTTTTTTTTAGGGCTGACGTGGCTGTTGTTGTAAGGTGTCTCGTCTGCCCAGATGCTTTGGTTATATAAGAGGGTCGCGGACGGACGTATCTCTCATGAGTGCTATGGGTTACTTGTGGTTTTGTTCTGCATTTCTACGCCATGATCGAGTGAAGGAATAAAAACATGCCTAAAGACTGTTAGTCTATGACAGTTTGAGGTAGAAAGAAAACCAGATCTACGTGAAAACGATCGCTTATAGGCATATATGTTATCGAACCATAGGTCACGGAAGCACAACGACTGTAGTTGAGCTATCCGAACTGCTCTACATAACTACTAGCTACTTGCTAGAAGGTAAGATTTAGGATGGGATTTGAATCCATATTTATCCTCTAATTTTTAAAAAAAAAAGGATCTAGATCCTAAAGATGTAGTAGATTCCATGGAAATCGATGAATCTAGATGCAAAGAGGCAATTTGACAGGTCACATGCATGTAAGATTCTAGCGCCGACAGGCTACGACTACTATACTCGTCTGTACGAGAATTAGAACTAAATGATTCAAGACTTTTGTTTCAAACTTTTATGGGAAGAAGAATTTTATTTAATCGGGTTGGAAATTAGATTGTGCTATTTAACTCTGTGATGGAGAGTATGGAAAACAATGAAGCTGTGCGAGAGTTAAGCTACGAAGGCATTGGTGATTTTGATCAATCGGTCCTGATCAGGAAGGTTATGATATGTTTGTTTATCTCGAAAGTTTTCTCTGGAGCTTGAATTGCCGCATTATTTCTATATAGAAAAAGGAGAGGAGAGTCTAATTACGTTGTGCCTCCTCTCTTAATCTGAAATCCGCAAATATTATAGCTTTACGGCGCGGATGTTGAGTCTTGGCATGGAGTAGACTTAGAACTTGGAATATGGCATTAGTCTGGATCATGACAGCAAAATAGATAATAACTAGAGATCACAGCTCTGATTACTTTCAAGACTTAGACGATGAAGCAAGAAACAGAGGATATATCGTTCAGGAGCACAAATGTAAATCTGGAGGCCGAAATAGATCAGAAACTCAGAATAGACTGATGATCAACGCTCTAGAAAATCGAATACTCAATATCTTTACTGGGGAAGTAAATAAGTGAAGCTTAAGCACCCATCTATAACGATAGTGGGGTTCGTCGGTAGTTTCTTCCGTTTAAGGCCAAGTCCTAACGGTCGGCTGTTTGTCGCCCCATGCGGCTGAATCGTCCATACAGTTGGCGTTTCTCCGCAGACGATTATTATCATGAGCTGCCAACGTGGGTGTATTATTCCTTATTTATCCTCGATTTTACCCTGAGTAGGAGGACTGACTACAGTATCTTGAATTTTATTAGTCCTCCGTACAATATCAGGCGCTTGAAGTTGTCAGTTTGAGGATGCTCCATACATCGCGCACGGATCCTGAAGCCCAGAGTATTGGCAGCGTCAGCAAAGCGCCAGGCAACCCTGTACCTCCATGATTTGTCGCCTTGGCTTTTCTGTTAACGCGGGAAACCATGTCCACTAATGAGCTTGTGATTATTCACGGACCACGGCTGGCTGCCGCTGGCACAGCCGCGGATCGACGGCGGATCCGATCTGAATTGATGCGCCGCCTGTATATGGAAAGACAGATGCAGAGAGAACTAACTGGAGCGCAAGAGTCGTCAAATACCCGCCAATCTGCTGAGGGGAGTGGTTTTTGTCCCGGATGCAATTCAAAGGTTACTAAAGAAGAAGAGCCTGGAGCAGTATGTGGGCAGTGTGGGGTGCTAATAAAAGATAAGAAGAAACGGGGTAAAGGTCGGAAGCACGAAGCCACAGAGTCGCAGAATAAAAACACAGAAATTGTTCCTTTTTCTATTTCATGCTTGGGATCTGGGAAATTAGATCCCTTTACCACCATACCGAACACTGGTGGGATGCGCACTCTTGATGAGCTGGTTGATCATGGTAGGTACATGTATATCTGATATCTAGTCTTCGAGGCTGCTCTGTTTTGTTTCGCATCTTGAAGGCCCCCCCCCTCCCAAAACGTATTATGGACCTGACATTTCTTTACAGGTCTCAAGCAACAGCTGCCATCTATGCGGCGGGTCGCAACTTGGTCACAGAGATTTTATGAAGGCTACATGAAAGGCGCATGGAGTCCCTTGCTTTTCCACGCTTCTTGCTTAGCTATATCAGTGCATCTTGAGCTCACAGCTAGGCATCACAGAATGCCTGATTATCATGGTCGAGGCCTAGAACAATTGTATCACAAGGGTGCAGCATTGAAGGAGCTACAGAAATCTCTTTCTAGGCCATGGGTATGGGGCACCACTGCAGTGGACGAGATGGCCTTGTGCATTTGCTTCCTTGCGATCCATGACGATGTGGAGACGTCCATACAGAAAGACTACAATCCATTTAATCCTCCTTTCCAAGGACTACAAGCTCTTGACTTTTATGGCTGCCGCACGTTCAACCCACAGCATCAACAGGCACTTCGTCAGTTGGTGAGGCAGAATGGGGGCTTCGAGACCATCAAGTATTACGGGGCGCCCTGGTTCTTGTCCTAGTAAGCAGCTCTTGTTCTCACTGGTTGTTGGCAAACGGCTGATAGTTGAAGTGCCTCTTTGAAAAATGCCATAGCAACATCTACGAAGCCCATGTTTCCTATCTCTGATCCTTCTGGAAGACAATATGGGGATACTCCGCCTCTGAAGATACTCAAAATTTCCAAAGCACCACTCCACAGAACATTTAACCATGGCTTTCATCAGCTCAAGGCACTCCAGATCAAGGACTACGTTATCAAGACCCTGGTGCATGTGGGTGAGCTGGCACAGTGCCTGCAGATCTACACCCGCAGAGAAAATGGAGCAGACGCTATCGATTTACTGGGGGATGCCCGAAACACGATTCAATACCGTGTGCTTTACTTACCAAAGCCGTCAGACTCACTCGATGACATATTCGATGGTACGCCCCGTGTATCAGCGATTAATGTCTACAGAGCGTGCTGGCTGGCAACCTCGATCTTCAGTAAGCATGTGACATTCCCTGTTCCACTGTCACATTCTGTTCGCGAGCGCTTCCTCCCGTGTCTACGAGACGCTATTTCCAAAACAGATTCTATCTTTAGTGAGATGTATGTCTCCGAGATTCTTCTATGGTGCACCATGATCGGTGGAATCGCAGCAGAGGACGGACACCCTGCCCACCGTGAGTGGTATGCTGCGCAGCTCAGAAAGCTCTGCAACGTACTGAATATCGACGACTGGGACAAGATGAGTGGCCTGATGCGCTGTTTTGCGTGGCTTGATTCCGGCTGCGATGCTGCTGGTTATAAGCTCTGGATGGAAATCTATCCTCCCCGTTAAGGATTGCCACTGGAGATGCTGCCTTTAATATCTCCTGCGTTTTACCAATTCTTAACATAACGAAACACCAATGGCCAATATTTGTTGTCAATGTCGTTCTGAACACGTCAATGTCGCAACTCTAAGAAAAATTCTCAAGGCTACCTTGACTATAAGGCACGAAGCTGCTTTGTGAGAAGAAGGTTGACAATGCTGAGGGCATTGTCTCACGATGATTTACGAAACGAGCTCACGGAGACAAATATTCGGAACTTGTCTCTACATCATGGTTGCGTGTATATCCCATGGACTGTCATATTTATGCTTATATAGTATCCAAAGCCATCGGGAAAGCCTCTGGCTATTGCTTCGGGTCCGTATACAGATTTTCTCTGATCATCCGTTAAGGCATGGGAGCTGATTCCCATTAACTTCTCCAGCGTACCGCTCTCGTTTCTCGATATATTTGATCGAAATTGGAAGAAAGGATACGCAAAACAGTCTATTGCAGAACTATAAATGACATACTCGCACAGAGAGGTCTAGGGATGAAAAATGATTTCTCAAATATAACAAAAAGAAAAAATAACATATATGGATTTGACCTCATTCACCAATAAATATTGCTGAAACAAACTAGCAAATTACATTGCCTCTAGTTTACTTATAATCCCCAATCATTAACTAATCTCACAAAAAAAATATATTCATCACTTAGGAATTTTGGTCCAGAGACGCATCTATTCCTAGATTTGTATTGTCCTTGTAGATGCAAATAAGAAAAATCGAACAATCTTAATCTTAATGATTGTAGACATATTATATTTAATCACAATATGTAAGCCAATCAAGTCAATAAGACAGGTCGTTGAATAGGCCGTATACTCTACAATGATATTGTCAGTGAGGATAAGGATGTCGCTCAACGAACTACCTTAGTTCATATAGAGTAGTATACTTTATTATAGAATCTCAAATGATAAGTCCAAGTACATACAAGAGCTTATGGAGGCAATACTTCGATTAATAATGCTCTCAGCTGCATAAGAGACTTACGTGGTAGGATGTAAATATAGGGCCTCCTGCTCTATGTGTAAATGAAGATCATTATAATTAACGAATCAAAAGAATATTTCACGTCTCCTGAAATCTATAAACCTGATCCAAGTGAATTACATACTCCAGCTATCCTGATGATTTTCCTTCCTCAGGATTCTGGTAGTCTCGATACGTCTATTGCGCCAGTAGGATCGGATGGGATAGCCGACGAAAAAAAAAAGGACAACAGCAATCATACAATACTCCAAAATCAAGATCATTCGTTGCCACTCCCAGTTTACATAGAATTCTCGGTATACCGGCAACTGATACAATACCTGTACTCCAAGAAAGAGTAGAGGAAACAAAACAGATACATTACATCGTACGATAGCCAGAACACCCTAGAAAGTAAGTCCAGACGAGGTGGTGGCAAGATATGTCAGATTCGAAGTTTGGGCATGAAACTGGTTTCATTCCGGGGCATTGCCACCAGTCTCCGCAGAGTAGAGTACCACGCCCCAGGTATGGAGGAGTAATCATGCATCGAACATGCAGGAAAAGAGAACATTAAATTGGGTTATGTTAAGGCTGAGCACAGCCGTGTGTGGACGGCCAAGTCGGATCTGTATAGCGTTCCTCGCTCGGTGAAGCAGAAAGAGGAAAGAAAAAAAAAATCTTTTCGTTTCACATGACTTATGCCCATGCACACATGCATGCATGCCGTGACGAATTGGAGTTAGTATGGCACATCATTGTCGCTTACTCTATTGTGCGAGTTATTTCCGACGGACCTCGTCTCTCGGCGTTGAAACGGTAACTGCTTTACTAGCGGGGGGTGAGGTTTGTGGCGAGCAGTCGAAAGAATCGGAGGTATGATGATATCGAGGGGTCCTAGCACAGAGTAGAAGGTTCTTTTCGACGGTTACGGGGGTGGGAAGGGGAGCGACAGGGGGGATATTGCTTATCGGATGGCAGGCATGGTAGGCGTGTGGAAGTGGCGCTAAGAGAACGACGGAAAGGAAAGGGGCAGGGGAGGGAAAAGCAGATGAGGAGCAGGAGGAATTTGCGTCGCACTGGTTCTTCAGGGGCCCAAGTTTGATTATTGACTTATTCGAGAGGTGTTATGGTTGTGCGGTTTGTATCGTGCCAAGCTTGAAGAACTAGACTATGCTTGGCTTTCATGCCGTATTTTATGTGGGCAGATTGTAAATTATCCTTGGCATGAGTCGCGCTAAGAGCCTCATATTTCAAGCAGTATGGTACTGGGAGCTGCTCTCCTCCCTTTAGTCTGGATATTATTCCTGAAACGAACTCATCTCTTGGCAGTTGACAGACCAGGATGTACGGCGGAACTGTTCCCTCGGTACTATTGTAAAGGACTTCTTGGACTGACCAGATGTTCTTCCAGAATGATACGTAGTTATTCGCTCTCATATTGGCTGTAGTAAGCCTTTTTATGAGTGATACCAAGGGTATCTTTATCTTTAAGTCATTTTTGTGATCTAAGAATGGGGGCCCCATCCTGGATATTGAAGACTCGACTTTCATCGGTTCTTGGAGATCAGGAATAACGTAGAATTGGTGCTTCTATATACCCGTAAATGGTCCTTTTCTCTGGAGGATTCACGTTATTGCGACTATCCACCATACCGCGTGATACTGGCCATCTGTTCTCTCCTTCCTTGCATTCTACCATATTTCTCAATAGATATCACTATTTCTCGAAAGACTTGGAGTATCGCTTTCTCAGTGCATCCTATGCATGGGAGATTAGCAGCGGATTAGTACTAGTGACTTCCTCTGTCTTTTCTATCCGTTTTAGGTCTGAAGAAAACATGTCCTCGACTGGTGGGATCGATGATTTCCATTCGATAAGCACAGTTATCAAGTAGGGAACGCGATATAGTACTCGGCTGTCCGTAGATCGCATGCGGACGTGAGGAGTTCAGCGATCAGGTGGGCATATAAGAGAGCCATCCTAGGTTAGTATTCGAGTTTGCCATTAGCATAAACAACGTCGGAACCTATTCATTCCTATCGCAGGTGCTGTCATGTTCAGCTAGGATGACCATGCAAAAGCTACTGACTCAGGCTGATCCTTCTTGGCCTGAAATATCTTCGCAAATAAATCAGGAGGTGCCTGCACTGTGATGAAAACGTAACGTCAACGCAAGATGTATCGGATTCGTCCACTGATGGCAGACCAGAGGTAGAAGGTTCCTGTATGAGGCAGTTATGAGGAGTGATCATGCTGATAGTATATGGCTCTGCACCGGTTTGTGGAAGATATATAGTATGATGGCGTAGTAGGTCCTAAGAACCAAGATCAATGGGAGAAGTTCCTCTAGTGACCTATCATTCCCTAGGCCCTGGAAACGAACACGAGTTAAGAGTTAAAATGATGTCCCAGGTTAGTGGCTCCTGGTTGCTCTGTTTGAATGTCAGGTAAATGGTAAAATTATTGGTGTCGCTCCGTGGGCCTGCTAAAGCTATATATATCGCTGCATCTGTGAGCAAAAGCAAGGATATGAATCAAACGTATCGCTTGGCGTCTGATGATGTCTTGAATACGACAGTGGGAGAGATCGAAAGATAATGTTTGTGCCTCGGGTCCTCCATTCCCTTGTTAGTTTGACAGCGACGCAGCAACCACGCGGAATCTTGGAAAATTCTGAAACCCTATCACCGGAGATAGATGATGCAGAGATATGCCAACATTCAAATACCCAATGAGAGTCCAATCTGAGCCGCCTTGCAATCTGCAAGTCACACCTGTTATAGATCCGGATCTTCGGTTGATAATGACAGCTCAGCCACGTCAGGAGATATGCGGACTCCGGAGATGGAGCAGTTGTATCCTACCGAGCCACATTCTGTGGAAATGCCAGAGTCTGCAGTATATAATTTTGGACACGATGAAGTATCTGCATCGAGAGACAACCAGTGAACTAGAAGATTATCGTGAAAGGAAACCACAGCGCAACACCGACATCTGAATCAAAAAGTAATAGCCATTGGTAATGATATGAACTGATCTCAGAGCCGTAGCGATGCCAAAACCAACGTAACCATATTCTATCTTATCACTTGGTCTGCGCGCCTCGTCTCGGCGTGGTATAGTGGCACGAGATAGCACGCACATCATGGCAGCGTTATCTCCTGCTAATTCCGGAAAGGGCTGTCAAGCAAACACAAAAGAGATAAGACCAGAAAAAGAAATGAGATAGAAGGATCTCGAGATATGAAAGGAGAAAAAGAAAGGTGGGGAGCGAAACCGGAGTAAACAAGAAGACAAGAAAACTCTGAAGATCCTGAAGAAAGACGTTTTCGGGCGACTCGGGCGCAGGAGGTCCCCAGAGATAAGCAGCAGATCCTCAACAAGCACTGGATCCGGAAATACCTTGTGCGCAAATTTGCCAACTGGACGAGATACCCCAATTGACTTTGTGAACCAATGTGAGGCGTTTAAGAAGCAAGGCTTTCCCCTTTCATCTTCTTATCTTGAAGATCCTCCACCCTGGGATGATTTGCTGCAAGTCTATCGCGTGTCGTGCATCACCCTGCCTCTTCCCCGAAACAGGAACCACAGTTCCGGTTGGCCAGGAGTGACCGGTTTCGCTGGGGCTCAGCTGGATGGTACAAATAATGAAAATTTTCTTTTATTTGTGCTCTGGTGTCGAGTCGTTGACTTCACCGATATCGAAGGCCCATCATTCGCGGATGACACCTTATCACCATATGTTCGCGTGCGATGACCTTCACCGATTGCGCCATATAAAGCTGCGAGAGCCCCAACTCTTCCAGAAGGCTTTTAATCTTCCTAGGAGGAATATTTATGTCTTATCCTTTTTGATTATCGAGCCCACGATACGGGAAGAGCCGCATGTTTTTTCGCCTCAACCTGGACTGCTTCGATTGTGACACCCGGAACATCTCAGCTTCCGTTACTCCGACCAGAGCATGGAGTATGAAGTATGGATGCAAGCTCTAGTTAACTACAGGACGCAGTGCAGACATTGAGATTATGGCTTGAATCACTAAACGGTACCGGGAAAAACTTCGGGATCAGCCATGCTAGGTATCTTTCCCTGAGGATGCAGGAAGTTATTCTATCCAGGCCGAAATGAAGTCTTGCAATCTATGAATATCCACGATACTCTCTGTCGACTTCGGACACTCGACTCCTTTCCCAAACCAGATACAGTCTCACATTTCAAACGTCGATCACAGATGATGACGAGGAGCACCTTGCCACTCTGCGATGATCTGCTGTCTGTGGAGAGTATTAGAACGCTACACTATCTTTGGTGACTATACCAATGTGGGATCTGCAGTCTGGAAACTTTGACGGCTGGATTCTACTAGAAGCTCTGCTCTCGTGAGCCGCGACAGGCATGATAAGAGCTGGAGATGATCGTCTGCAATGGCACTATTCAAATATCAACCCAGACATTGAAGGATCGCCATTGCTGGCTGAAACATGGATTGAAATACGAGAATCCCGGGCTGACTGCTCGATTTGAAATGCAAAGCCGGAGGTTTTCCGCCGTTCCGCAGCAACCGCAGAGAGAAGAGACGAATATGGAGAGATCTCAGGTTGGGGATGTCTGATTATTGCGGGCAATCTGGGAGAAACCGGGGAAGGCTAGCGTGGGGGTTATCATTTGGCACGGTCTGCCGTCTGCCTCGTTCTCTCTCTGCAGGGTGAGGTGCTTGGCAACAAAAAAACCTCACACGACTTACGAAGTTTGTGTGTTCTGCTGCAACTCTTCATCCGTCGCGTTTTCTCGGATCGACCCCCTGTCATGAAGCGCCTCGTTCCTTCGGCTAAATGGGTCATCTACGATGGGCCGTCTACTCTATGCATGGGATGGCGATCGGGTGTACGCTGAACTTCTGTCACATGCGACCAGCAACGAGCACTTCACCTCCTCCGTTTTTGGCTCTCGCAGATAACACGCTAAAAGACTAGTTATCGAGGCTTTCTGATAGCTGAATCGCTTTGGCGCCTGCGATTTGATGAGGACGCAGGGGCCTCCAACCTTTAACTCGGGAGCTCTCACTTGTTCGCTTCCCGACCCGTCGATCGGGACCCGATATTACTTGTTCCGTCTTCGGCACACCAGCCTCTGTTCCAGGGTTGACCCGGAGCTAACTGGTGGAATCTCGCTATCCTGTTCGCTTACGACGTTGCCACCAGTAATTCAGCTGGACCAACTCTCGACCACTAATCGACATGGCGAACTAGGTTCGATCGGGGAGCACACGACCTCCCCCCATCTCACTGAGACGCGGAGACATTGGAGGAGGATCGGTCGGACGACTAGGTCGCATTGATCGACAATGAATGATGTGGTTCGAATGTGACTGCAGATTCTCAGCTTTAGATTCAGATCGATTAGCGCGATGATTGGTCGTTCCTCAAATCAGCACCAGAGAGCCAGCGATAATGAAATAACAGGATGGAGACTCACCAATCCGACACAGCCGGTTGGTCAGCCTCCAAAGATTCGGGATGCGATGAACGGAGTCAACACGCGACAACAGTTGCTTGAGTGCTGGCGAACCCGTTGCGCGACTCCGCCCGGCCGGAAACTAGATAATCGTTCATTCTCTGGCGCGCGCCACGATACCACCGACCCTCCACAACTTGGCTCTCTTCTTTGGGGGCCGCCGAAACGTCGCGGCCTTCGGACAACAACATCACTGTCGAACTTTAATTCAGCCGTTGCACTGTTTTCCGACCTCGGCTTGATGCTGCATTATTGACCCCGTTCGATAATACCAAAATTGCCCTAGGGTATCCGATCTGCCGCTACGATTATCCGACCTGCACAGTTGCTTATTATCGTGCTGACTGTGTACGGAGGAATACAAGGGGAAAGCATCCACGGGCTGCTCTGATGACTGCCGTGCACGGAAGGTCTTGAGCGGATGCTCACCGCCGCTAAGGGTGGGCCGCCTTGAACGTGTGTAACCTATCCATGCGGGTCTGCGATCTACTCGTACGGAGTGACAGTGTTGAGCGACAACGAACATTTTTTAGACTACGGAGCACTTCGTCCTCAATCGGCAACAGCTCACGTTCCAATCATTGATGGTGATCTGATTGGAAATCCGACGCAGCACAGTGAGAAGGATGACTGACTCGAAGCAGATTCGTCAGAACCCCATTTGTATCCCAAAATTTCGATTTTCCCCTGTATAGTTGATCTAAACCACGACAGTATCCATGCTAATAACACGCCCGTGCTGCGCAGTCAATGCATAAGCCTTCATCCGGCCGATCAGCACTTTCCTCGGCAGAATACTCTGACCTACGAGTCAACCGCGGGTAAGTGCCAGTGCTGACAGAGATTCATTCTGACTCTGCTTCAATGAGATCTAGCTGTCAGAATATTTACTGCACAGTCATCATTATTTGGGACAGCAAGATGATATACAAATGTGTACTGCAGTGACATATCAAGCAGAACTGACTTTACAGGATTTTGTTTCGAGTCCGACTGTAACCGTCTAGCAGCCAGCAAGACCATATGCGAACCACTGATCGACAGGTTTCAGCGTTGCTATTCTGCACCACCCCTCCAGGTCATCCATCGCAATATCCCCGGATGCCTGATTCGTAGTCGGAAAGACACCGTATGCGGCCAGATACCGGCCGAGATCGATTACCGTACCATACAGAGATTTTACGTGACGATGTCGATACCGTGTCGGGTAAGATAGGGAGTCTAAATTAAGCGCGGAGAGGCTTGGTCCGACCATAACTCCGACTAGCAACCCCCCTCTCTCCAATACTGCGGAGTACTCCTCTCCTTCACTTCCCTGCGTGGCCCGCCCTCGTCGGACATCCTACCGAGATCAGACTCGGTCGTGGAGCGTGACCGGTCGCCGCATCGAGGAGCATGTCCATCCCGCGTGCTAGATACAGACCGCGTTAGAGACGTTGTTCGCCTTTCTTACTGCTCTTGGACGTATTATACTGTACTTATGCCTATGCCTCGGTGCTCGGTCCATCGTCGCGGGCCAACATCTGGAATTCAAAATCCGAAGTTATCAGTCCACCACTCCCCTATACACAATCTTAATGTCCAGGTACGATATAGCATGGAGTGCTCCAGCCGGCGGATATTACCGCCACGTCTAGAACCACATCTGGACCCTCTTCTGCTCCATTATTTATCCTTTAATACTATCTTGGTGTACGTCACGGTTCACGGGTATCAGATACTTAATACTCCATATAGCGGAGTACGAACACGAACCGACCACCCGACTGGAACCCTTCTCCACCCGAACACGGCTTTATTCTATTAGTATTTACGGGTCGATTAAACCAACAATAGTAATTGCCCCAGTGACCGACTCCTTGAACGAGCCTTGGAATAGAGTGTCCCTAGGTGTTTTTAGCATCCAGAATGACTCTCCTAAGGGACATTAATAATATCTCCCGTCCGAAACGTGGGTAGGAGAAAACTTACTCTCCAGCGTTCGGATCTGGTCAATGCCGTGGTTCTGATTGGTACGCAGCTTACCATGGCTACAACGCTGCTGGAGTATTGTTCTCACCACTCATCCCATCCCACCTCACAGTTACACTATCTACATTTTTAGTATCGGGCCGCGGAGACACATACTAATCTAACACTAGATGAGTAGATAAGTAGCCAATACGCTGGCCGATTAGCCTGTTTCATACTATGCGCTCAAATGCAAGGTGAACTGAACATAGAACACCCCTCTTTTAAACTACCAAAGTTATGAATATAAGATGCATCGTTTCTTATCAGATTATGCACCGTAGCGACAATAATTCCACATAGTTATATACTCCACTAGTTCGCTTCAGTTTGCATGATTGTTCATAAACATTACTTCTTCAGTATGGTAAGACCAAAGCAGAATAAGACAGAATGGAAAATAAGCTCTACAGTATACAGAACTAAGGATATTCCTAATAAGGTATTAGATAGATAGATAGGGACGAAGTTATGTATACTGCTAATTTTCAAACCCGTGACCTTGACTTTATGGACCACTGGCCGGTCATTTCTGCATACTGATATCATATTCGAGATGTTGAGGCTAATTATCAGCAGACTCGGTAAATATTCCATCCCTGTCCCTGTCCTGGTCCTGGTCCTGGTCCTTAACCGCTATCCCTAACCATGACCATAACCAAACCACATAATGATTAAAGTGAACATGCACGACTCCTGGCTGCCCGAGACATCTCCCCACGGCCGTGGGGGAGTTAATTTCATCGGCAGTCCGAAGTAGTTGATGCCGGTAATTGGGGCCTTGGCCGGGGTAAAGTGGGAGACTGGGCTCGCGTAGATAAGATAATTAATTATAATATGTAGTAATTAGGGATCTTTTTTTTTCTTTCCTTATCGGAGATAGGTGTATGCGTATCATACATACATGATATGTCAGATGGGGGGTGGGATGAGATGAAATGGGATAGGATGGGATGGGACGGATATGCATATACTCTATCCCTCATCCCTGGTCGTGGTTCTGGTCTATGAACCCATGCCATTACCGATTAGAGTACTCCCCGGAAAGCCTTCGTAGCCGAGACGTAAACCCTGTCGCATAAGATGGATGATCCCTCGTCTAGGTAGCGAGATGCTTGATGGCCTCTGAATCCTCCATGCCCAACCTCACGACCCGTGCGAACGGTAAATACTCAGACTAAAAAAGTGTTTGTTAAAATAGCGGCCGTCCGAGCACCCGCAGCGTGCGTCGAACCAAGTCGAAGCTAGATCCTTAGAGTCTAGATATAATGAATTATGATCAGATTGAGACGTTACTTTTCCGAAAAGAGGTCGTAGTCATATACACTATTTTGTACGCTGCATTGCGGCGGGTGCTGGGTGAGGAGAAGGTTAGTACACCGGGCCTCAGGGTCTGAGCGTCGAGCGGAGGTTCAGTCGAGTGGGGAAACTCATGTTTTGAGCATAAGCCCTGATGCTAGAGGAAATGTAGTCGTAGTCGCTGTCGTGGCCCTTCCACAGTAGCTAGAGGCTAGGTTCATGTGGGAAAGAAAAAGGGACCAGGTGCTGGGGAGGCAAGTAAACGAAAAAAAATGAAGTTGTTGGCGTTGCTTGTTCACCCAAGTGAGTCTATGGGAAGGAGCTACGGAAGTTTATGCAAGGATCTGGCATCTTCTTACTCGTGGCCGCGACGCCAGAGCGCCGTTGTGACTTCAACGTTGGGTCGATCGACGGACCTGCAAGATTATCGCGAGCGTCCTCGTCGAGTCAGTGGTCGACCTGGCAGGATGTACCCTTGCTTGCGTCTCGGTTAACGACTGCGTGCGATTTGAAGATGCGACAAGTACAACCCGCCTCGGTCTGGAAAGGCGATGTTGACTCAATGGACATGATTTCTCTCCAACACTCCACGTCAAACACATCCAAACAACAATAAACTGAATGCTTACTCCCCATCGACATATGGCTGACTAGGCTTTAGTGCGAATATAGTGGAAGACTGCGGATCCGCAATTGGACCTATACACGTATATTGGCGTATTAGGGAGCATGAAATAGGACAACCATCAATTTCCAGACCTAGTGTGAACACTAATATCGGTGGAGGAGGGTCCTATATGAACGGGCCTTATTCCCTTTGAAGACAGGACCTTCTCGTCTGCCATGCAGTGAGAGTGTTTTGACCTGCAGTGTTATTACCTCCGTTAATGCCGCTACGGAAAAATAGTCCGCAACCCCCCTCGTGCATGGAAGGCACGCTGAATGTTCTGCTAATGCTGACAAAAATTCACGCAGGGCCATCCAGGTGGCGTGAGAAGGCATGAGTTGGAAAATGCGCCCTCCGGCCAGGTTCAGTGTACCTGTCAGATTATCAGCATTAGCGGGTAGATGAAGCGACGGGAGGCTGGAGGCTTGAGGAGGCAATCTGGCAGTGTTTGGGCGTAGGAATTGAGAGTCATGCTACCCGCATACGGAATAACCCCGAGTCAATGGAACGAGCGTTCAAGACGAAACATCACATCCCAGCATACGACCGGATGATCTTGGCCTCTTGCGAGATGTTCATTCGCTAGACGATGAATCCCCGGAGGGACGACCGATCGAGCACCTGGAGACAGAGACTCCGCTGTGCCTGTCTTCGTAGGGGATGGTCGTGCCCCCTTCGCCACCTGCTGCCACGAGGCGGGAGTCCATGCGGCCTCCTCCGACGGGAGACAGACCCATCATGATGGATCCTGGATGGGCGATGGCCGATTCAGTTTTGGTTTTCTCTCGATCGTTTGATAGCAGTACATGTGTACATTATTAGTATTTGTGCTTGTGCCCTTCTCCATTCCCCGGAGAGTCCCCTTTCCGGGAAGACGGAGAAAAATCCTTTCTGTGCTTCTTCCTGATCGTATGCGCCACATTGAAGATATTTTCATGCGATGTACAGACAGTGCCTGACAGCTTGCCACTACAAGATCTATGGGGGTCTTGGAATCGGTATTATATTTCAATTCCCCTCGGTGAGCCCGTACCTCTTTTAGTTCCAACAAAGGGAGAGGCCCATTCGTCTCTCGAAACCATCGTCACCATGGTTCCTGACAGGAGACAGCGGAATCGACCTGATGGCAGAGAAGATGGATGGCCACTGGAGCAGTGTCTTTAGCGGCATGATTGGCCTGTCCTGGAATAGACTCGAGGAGGACCGTGTCCGGGAGACGAAGAGTCGCGAGATCAAGCGGAGAGACCCGGACGGTAACAATACGGTGTTTCGAAAGGCCGTTTCCATTCACTTCCGTATTCGTACGGGACCTCGTGCACGGCGTATCACAGCCCATCCCATCCTCGTCACCATCTGCATTCCAACCCGCACAGAGTAAATGTTCCATGCAGACTTCCTCTGCTTGTTCTGCTGCCCCAATGCACATCCCACTTCTATCATCCCGCGTAGTCTCGCTGTTGCACCGACAGACAGACCAGAAAGACTAGCATATCCTCCCCAGCAGCCCCGATCCCTCCGCCTTCGTTGCTTTCTAATCCCCGAGAGCACTGGATTAACTTCCAGCGCCCGGCCCACCTTCTCCAACTCCAGTCTCCATCTGCTGGCACTAACTTCGACAGACTGCACGACACAACCACTAACGCCCTGGTAGTTGGCTTGTGTCTCCCCACTAGCATCTGTGGCCACGGGCAGGCTTACCTTTTCCACGGTCGAATCAGTCTGGCTCGACCACCACACCCGATGTTCGAGAAAACCGCCCGCGAACTCTATGGACAGAGGTTCTGGGCCGAGCGGGTGGAGAGCAGGTGTTCTCGAGAGGGTAATTCTTAGAATCCTCCGGAGATCGGGATGCAGATGTGCAGTGACAGAGAGATGCACCTCCGGTCCGGGAGACGGTTGAGTCAAAGTAGAGCAGACAGTAGAGCACGTCCCCTAGACGCATTGACTCGCTAGAGTCGAACAGTTTTAGCTAGACGGTCATTGCTGGCCTGTTCCTCTGGATGAACTCCCAGTATCCGCTAATTGCTGCCTCCGCGTTCCCTTTTTCGTCATACCCGGAGTCCTTCAGTGGTACACGCTCTCCCGGTGACGCTGGTCAGTCCGCCTGATTTCCTGGTGCTGCTGACCTTCACGGCGTCATTGAGCGTTGTTCCCCTCCTTGAGACCATAATCCCCAGCGGAGTTCTGGATTGAGGAAAAAAAAAAAAGAAAACGATTAACACGAATACACTATTGTGGTCGTTGCTATTAATGATTATTATTATTCCCACCGTTCACTACTACTGCTGCTGTCTTGCGCACGGCAACGGACTGGTATAGCGTGCATCTGTGCCCGACCAGTCGGCACGGTGGAAATAATACAGAGGCAAATCAAGCGTCTCCCTCCAGCTCACTAGAACGACGCTACGTGAGATCCCTGGCCCACGCTGAGAGACAGAGGGGCCACTTTTGTCCGGACCGGTTCTAGCCCCAAGGCGTTAAAAGCAGAAAGACTGCGTACGGCTCGGTTTCCATACCAATACGCACCGTTAAGTTGAATTTAATTACCCTCCACCGTGGACGACATCCGTCCTAGAGCAAAAACGAGGGCTCCAGTGTGGGCACCGTCCGAAAAGGAACAAGAGACAAGAGACCCAAGAGCCGGTAATTTACTAACTTCCATCGCGGAGAGGCGTCAGTCGAGCCTCAGCGATTCAGCGGGACGGTAAAAAGGAATTGCTCTCCCCCTCTTCTGAATCATCCCTGTATGATTCTGGTGTAGCCTTCTGTGATTTTTCTGTTCTTCTATATTTGTGGTGATTCTTTCTTTTTGGATATTTTTTTTCTGCTACCCCGACCGTCACAACCCGCCTGGCTATGTCTGGGGCGGATGGAGAGCGTGGGGGAACGGAGACCATTCGAAGACCAGCAGAAGCCGCTTTCTCCTCGTCCGTCTTCCCTCCAACCACCGACGCTGGGCCGTTTTCTTCTGCTTGGATGGCCGATCTCTCCTCCCAATTCCTTCCTTCTTCTCCATCGTCGCTGGAATTGTCCTTCGACTCGCCCTTGAGTTCCTTCGACCTCAATCGATCCAACGACAAGCTGGAGTTCTCAATCACAGACTCTCTCCGCGGGGGGCTGCCCGACTCCGTCTTCCCGGACTGGAAGCATGGCAGCCCCCGGGACGGCCTGGAGAGTCCGGACGAGATGCAGAAGAAGGATCCTCTGGCCACGCAGATCTGGAGATTGTACTCCCGCACCAAGTCCCAGCTCCCCAACCAGGAGCGCATGGAAAATCTGACCTGGCGGATGATGGCAATGAGTTTGAAGCGCAAAGAACGAGAAGCTCGGTATGTAATGAGGATAATTCCTGGGAAGCTACGTGCAGCGCAGCACGCTAGTTTTGCTCTGCTATCTATCTCTTATCTTTGTTCCTTTTTGCGCCCCAGCCCCATCTCTCTATCTCTGTGTCATCTCGTCCCTTGACCGCTTACGAGAGGAGGGGGAATGTGCTGACTTTTCCTGGGAATTCGCAGCCTGGCTCAGCAGAGGAAGAAAGAAAGCGACGATAGCATCACCACCACGACTACCGCCGCACAGAGCGGGATCTCACAACTGCGAAAGTCACTCGACCACACGGCGACCAACTCCTCCGCCCTGGCGGCGGATCCTATGAATCTGGACGACTTCATTATCCCCTCCTCCATCGGTTCTCCCGCTGGAATCCCTGCCTCTCCACCGGTTGACAAAGCCTCGACCTCGGCCAACGCTGTCGCCTCCGCCATCCCCATCAAGGCCCGCAAGGATCAGCAGCCCCCGTCGCATGGACATATTGTTCCTGCGTCTTTGCCTCAACCACCCCAGGACCTGCGCAGGAACGGCGAATTCAGTTACGTCCAACGACGGGTTCGCAAGACGAGTGTTGACGAGCGGAAGGTAAGCGGGCGATCACACTCGAGTCACAAGTGGACCGGTTGTCTAACAGAAGAGCAGACTCGCAAGCGTCCAGCTGAATCTTCTCCTCAGGTCCCTCCAGTCTCGAACTTGATCATCCCCGGGGACCCCGATTTTGACACTGGCATGCCGGATTACCATCTGGATCAGCCTCACTCTGCATTCTCCACCAACAACCACACCTCTCCAGGTGTGCCGTTCAATCTGGATACTTTCCACTTGACCGACGACCCAATTCTTACTTCGGCTGGTCCTTATCAGCAGAACTTTACCTTCTCTCCGACGGAGTCCCCGATGGCAAGCGGAGGTCCGTTTGCTAATGTCTACGCCAACACCCCGATGGGTTCCTCTCTGAACTCCACCGACTTCTACTCTCCTCCTCCTTCCGGCTACCAGTCTGCTGCTTCCACTCCCCAGCCTGGCTTCGATAGTGAGCATTCTATGTACTTTGAGAGTTCTATAGATGCCCGCACCCAACATCGTATCCCCAACTATGCCTCTCACCGATCCTCCAACCTCTCATCTTCTCTGCAGCCTAGGTACATGTTCAATGCCAACAATGATCAAGGGTTCAACTCGATGAGTGGTCCGCCCTCGAACATCCCGTCTCCCGGTTTCTCGATGCCGCAGCAACATGTGGATCCATCTCGGGTTTTGGGTCGTAGCGACTTCTCGACGGGTCAGTCGCATCACGGCTTGAACCTGACCAGCAATGATAACATGTTCTCTTTTGGTGCGGATTCTGACAACGAGGATGAAGAGGGAAATCCGTTCCCGGATCGGAACATCAACATGCACACCGATTTCAGCTCTATCGACGATACTTCCCTTGACTTGAATACTGGCCTCCAGTGGGATGCTCAATTTGGCCAGTATAACTCGATGCCCACCTTCCATGGTCAGCACAGGAAACATGTCACGATCGGTGGTGATATGATGGACCAGTCGAGAGACTGGAACCAGGGAGGTAGCCTCGGTCGGACTCATGGGTCTGCAGCATCCGTGAGTGAAATCCGCAACCGGGAGCAGGATCCCCGGAGGCAGAAGATTGCGCGCACCACCTCCACTCCCAACACCACGCAGCTGCTACAGCAGAGCATGAACAACCAGTCTCTCGCCTCGCCAAACACACCGCCTGAGTCTGGATTCAGCAGTACAGTTCCTTCCAGACCGGCCAGCCCGGGAGGCTCCAAGAACGGTGAGCAGGGCAACACCCCCACGACGTGTACCAATTGTTTCACCCAAACGACACCACTCTGGCGTCGTAACCCAGAGGGCCAACCCCTTTGCAACGCCTGCGGCCTGTTCCTGAAGCTACATGGAGTGGTGCGACCTCTTTCCCTCAAGACGGATGTCATCAAGAAGCGCAACAGAGGTAGCGGTAACAGTTTATCTGTTGGAGTTTCGTCAACCCGCTCGGGCAAGAAGAATGGCAGGAAGAACTCTGTCGCCCAGAGTTCTGTTACAACTCCAACTTCGGCTAAACCTCAGAATGTAGCAGCGTCAGAATCCCCACCCTCCATCCAGGGTTCCAATGGCTCTACAGCAGGGACCACTCCAACCAGCTTCCAAGGCTCGAGTAAAGGTGGTGTTGTGCCCATCGCGGCGGCTCCTCCAAAGCCTTCTCCTACCAACGGTGCCAATCGCTCTTCTGTCCAGGTGGCCCCCAAGCGTCAACGGCGGCTCGAAAAGGGCTCGACGAGTTCGTTGTCTCCCGGACAGGAGGGTGACAATGAAGACAAGGGTGCGTCCCGATCCAAGGTTGTACCTCTTGCGCCGGCGGTGCAGCCTGCGGCGGCCAACCCTGCGAATCACAGTCTTGCTGCTGGCCAAGGTGGCAGTCAGGAGTGGGAATGGTTGACTATGAGTCTGTGATGGCATGGACGAATCATAAGAGGTGATGGGGATGGGATGACCGATGGCGGAGACATTAGAGTCGGTGGTAATGTTCTTGGTCAGAAGGGGTCGAGAAGAAGGTGTTCGATGACAGCATTATACTATAGACTTGGTCTTGGCTTCGGGTTTCGTGAGTTGCGTTCTGATGCGAGACACTACAATCGGGAGGAGTACGATATGGATTTGATCTCGGTTCGTTATTTTAGCCTATTGGGACCGAATCTTACGACGCCTGATATGAATTGTTATGTCCTGGGAAATGGGTCTTACTGCTCTGGGTTGATTTCCTATCTGGGTTTTCTCTACTACCTCTCTTACCTCATGCTCACGTACTGATGATGGATTGCGGGTCTCCATTGTTGGACCGTCGGTTGTCTTGCGACTTTGCCCCTCTCACAGATCACGCTGTGACCGACTATCGTGCGGTTATGGGTGGATATGATGAACGTCTTTTGTTTCTGACTTGATTTGGTTTGCTGTTGTCTGATTTGATTGCTTTTTGATTGATACAATCGCGTCTGTTCCGGTTGCCCAGCCCAGATTTCTGTTTCTTTTCGTTTTGTTTTCCCTCGGTAATACACGTGGTTTTCATGGGCTGGGGCCGGTCAGAAGTGCGCATCTCGTCGTTTTGTGTTATTGTCGTTTTCTTTTTCTTTCTCTTTTTAAAATCTAATGCTGGTTTATGTTTAATCGCACTTGCTCACGTGTGTCAATATGTGCTTCTCGTGGCGATAATTACGGTTGTACGCTACTCGAGAAGAGGTACGTGGGACTTGATGCGCGGTCGGATACTACTCCGCTGTCCGAATCTCAGGAATATATATCGTTATGCTTTCGTCTTGATATCTAAGACTGATTCCGTAGTTGTAGAACCGCCAATTTTTCAAATACCTGGTATAGCATCACATAGCTCTTAATGTTACTCAGTGTAGTACCTTTTAATTTCCACTCTCTCTCGCGTACCTACTACAGTCTCGATAAATCGACAAACAACAGCCCGACCATCATAACATACCTTTTCTTAACTAGTCAGATGGGGTCTAAACCCATTACCAAATGACAGAATGACAGATGGAGATCCCCCTCTAAAGCACTGAGACGGCAGAATTGACTACTTTCCTAAACATCAGCAAGGACAGAACGATAGATATATGCGAATATTCATCACCTTACACACATGCCCCCTCTTCTGATCATGGCATTATTATCTTCAATTATCAACATGATGACCACCTATCCTCTGGTCCATACATCTCTTTTATCTAAGTATCTGTGACGTCCGCATAGGATAATGGTACATGACATCATGGTCATGATCCACTAACAGCCACAGAGACATAGTTCGAAGGCGAATGCAAAATAGGGACAGGCAAAGGAGAAAGAAAAAAAAAGTAAGGAGAGACGTGGTCTTCTTTCTGATCTCTTTAACTGACACCCATGCCTTCACGATCAAGCTTGATCTCTGAACAAGACTTAATATTGTCTATATTTGAGGTTACACCCCTAAGAGAGAAGCCTACACCTGGGATCTAGAAAAGGGAGAAGCTGGTAGGATCATCATGGCTGGTGCGCCGGTATGTTGTGTATAGAAAGTTGGATCTTGGATTTTGAATCAGAATTTGAAGATCAGGGGGACAAGTCCTCCTTTCCTTTCTTCCTTTCCCTGTATATCTATAAATCATGGATAATGGTGATAATGCATAGTGAGCTGACCGGTTTCATCTCGGGTCCGTTTCCAGAGAGGCGAATCCGACATTGCGCAGCGTGAGTATCTCTCCCTATACTACACTCCATATCTCGCTTCATCAATTCCATAATCCACATCTCTTTCATCTTGTCCTTCAAGACGCGACATGACATGATATCAAAAGTCACATACTAACAAAACCCACCCACGGTACGGCACGATATAGAATCCACCGACCCCATACTCCCGTCAGCCATCACCGAGGACGAGACCTCCTCGCCATACAACAAATCCCGCGTTTCCGCCAGTAATGTGATGGAAAAGATCTCCGGTGTTTTCCAGCCGGGAGATAACGAATCGACCACTCGTCGGAGAGCGGATGTGCCGCCGGGTGTGAGTACGACTCGATTACAGGGACAAACTCAGGGAGAAGAAGAAGGAGAAGGAGAAGGAAAAGGAAAAGGGGAGAGTAAGACTATGTTGCAGGGGGCGCAGGAGACGGTCGCGAGGGCGCTGGGGGGTGGGCCGAGAGGTGGGTATTCCTTCTTCCCTTGGATATTGTTGGATTTGCGTTTTGCTGTTTGATCCTCAACAGTTAAGTGGGCCATCATGGTGTTGGAGATAAGCTAATGATGGGAACTGAGCGGGTTCTAGGATCTAGGTAGTGGGTGGAGTGGTGATATCTATTAATCGAAAGTATTAGGGAGATGATCTGTTCGAATACCGTTATAGATTGATATGTAGTGATGAAAACGGATATGTTTACGCAGTACCAAATTGTGTATATTGGGTTAGAGAAGAATTCCAGGTCGAAGATGAGATCACTGGTGTTAGAATGCGATTGTTTGGGCCAAGACATAATCTAGCATAGAAGGACCTTTTCTCCGAGGGAACCCAATCAAGACTCCAACTTGTGGTTCAGAGAACTTCTTGATCGAGCTTTGGTTGGCATTGACTTGGACATTGGGGTATCAGAGCTCAGTTAAGAAATCTGACAATCACTACTATTCGTATCTCCTGCAGACGAGAATGAAGTCTATAATTACTCTATATAATGGGGTTCTAGCTGCATCCTACTCTTTATTCATGGTATACTGGGACGTTACCTTTCCAGATCTGTGTAGCTCTGCAGTCGAGCGTTTACGGTAGGGCGCTCACGCGGCACGTTGCCCTCATATAAGCATACTCCAATGCGCTCAAGAGACCCATGACATGTGCTCCGATGGACAGGGTCACGAAGATATGCCATAATGTGTGAGAGTGGCCCCAGATATCAAACTTTCCAGGAAAGTATTTCTCTGGCGCTCTCCTCTTTAGCATGGCATACGGTGTCAGCATATAACAGGCCACATTCCACTACATTCAGCCGCTGCAGGAATACGTACCTCCCAAAAGAAACAGCCAATGAACAAGAAGACACCTTCCAAGAAATAATACGGCACACCAATATTTGTGATAAACACAGGTCCCCAAATAAACGTGCCATGGCCGATGGGAGCGAAGGCTGATAGTCCCGTGCAGATGAAGCTCATAAGGCGGAACGTCCTCCACTTGGGATCCCGGAACCAGGGACTGACAAGCATTGCTGTTGTGGCAGATGATAATACCAGAATCTAGATTTGATGTAAAAATAACTAGTCAGCCAGAAGGTATAGGAGCAACAGTCGGTGTTCATCCGCTACTAACAAGGCTCCAGTAGGTATATTTCAGAATTGGATCGCAGTAGAATCCGAAATGCAGACCACTGATGAAGTTGCCCAGGATCAGTGTTATGATGCCCACGTAATCGCAATGCAACCAGTGGTGAGATACCGTCGGCGAATGGTTCAGGAGTGTGTGATACATCGTCGACGCAGCCAAGCAGATGGTCGCCGTAAGCAACTGGAGGGAGAGCATAGACCAGTCAAAGCTTGTCAAGTTGGGGTACTGCCTCCGGACATGCTCGTACATGAAACTCTGAGCGAATATCGACACCACAGCCGGGATGAGATGGGAATAGATGTTGCCCGTTTCATTGTGCAGGTACGTCCAGCTTGCCAGAGAGCCAAGAACGGAGTTGCTCTGCGGGCGATAGCCAGACAGAATGAATGGATTCACGTCGTACCACCTTGGAACCTCGTCTATCTTTAGGATCTTTCTTTCCGGGACCTTTTCTAAGAGTTCTCGATCCACGGCAATGCTTAGAGGTTTAGTACTTGGCTTGGGGACTGAACGACCAGGCCGAGTGACGCGAAATCTTATGAAGAGGTCGAACATATTTCCTTGCTTTCAAGGATACAATTGAATGAAATATAATGGAAGGAAAAATTCTAATCAAGCAGAACCTCTCCACTTGAAGCAGCGGGGGAGGGGTCTATGTGCCGTAGCCGTGTAGGTATTGTATGTGCTTTTGGGCGGTCTTAAACTGCAGGACCATCAATTGGCATATCTAGAGAAGAAAAAGCAGTGAGAAATCTAAGGATGTGTATTAGGTGCTAAAAACAGGACAGAATGAGGGTATCAACGAAAAAAGAAGTGAAAAAAGAAAAAATATGCATGAAAAAAGGGATAATCCCACTTTGTTGTTGCCGAATGTTTCCGCAGGTCCATGCATGCGGTCCATCGGCTTAGTCATCATGCCAGCTTGACGGGCAACTGATTGTTGTTGACATCAATGACCAGATCACCGGGTGTCGGTTTCACTCCAAGCTGGGATTCCCATTAATTGTCGTCAATGCACTGATATCAAGGACCAGTGAGAGATACTTATTTGAAAGCGTGCGCGGCATCAGCAACAGTTCCTGGCGCCTTCTCAACTCCACCCCGCATTGACGATCTGCTACTGGGAGACTCCCCGAAACCATGGCACAGAGTCCTACGGTAAGTAAATGTCATATTACCTTAAAGACAGGGGCAGAAATCTGACGCAATATATCACAGATCATTCCTCAACATGTATCCGCACTCCTATCCCACCTCACCTCGCGTCCTGGCGTTCAGTCTACGCTGATTCTATCCCGCAAAGATGGCTCGATAATTCAGACTACTGGGCTTCTAGCATCTAGCTCCAACCAGACAACTGCAGGTTCTCGGGGGAATACTGTAGAGATATCTGCACCGTCCAGCTCATCATCCTCCGAACCTACCTCGATAGATCCCGCAAATTCTACCTCTACGAGTCAGGGACCTACCTACAAGCCCAGCCAGGCAGAAGCTCTGGCGGCACATATTCATGCATTCGTAACGAGTGCCTCTGCATTAAGCACATCTTTGTCACACCCCAACTCCGCTACCGGAACGGAGAATGGATATGGCTCAAGGTCGCTGGCCACGAACGGTTATGACGACAGTTCAGCCAACGGCAACGGGTACCGCGACGACGATGCGGAAGGAGAAAGCCATAGAGAGGAGGAAGATGAGGTCAAGCTACTGCGGCTGAGGACGAAGAAGCATGAAATCGTCGTAGTGCCGGACCGGAAGTACTTGCTATGCGTCGTCCATGGTGCATCTGGGGCTGCTGGACCAGCAGGAGCGCCAGGAGGTGGAGGAACATCTAGGTGAAGCGAGGTTGTCAAAACATCGATTTAGATGTCATATTCCAATTTTTCCGTCAAATATTCTGAGCCTTTGGGTTGGTCTGGCTGGAGCGATCTGTGTTGGCTTGGCGTGTTTCTTGTCATATACCCGATTGTAGTCGACTAGAAGTAAATACAAGATATTTATCTTATTATTATTCTATGATTACCAGGCCTTGTTGTACAACACAATAAGGTAGAATGATGACATTTCTAGATGTCTCTTTTCGCTCTGTTCCTCCAGTATCCAGTATCCTGACAAAGTATATCATACCGTCTTGAGGGATTTATTATGAGAAATCTCAGTGCTCTGATCCGGGCACGTTACGAGCAAATTTGATACCAGCGACATGCTAGCTGATAATACAGCTCCATCTTTGCTACAATCTGACGGACCCAATTAAGTGCTTATTATTCCAGTGAAAGTCTGGTAAATTGTCTTGCAATGATGAACAGATCCTGCTCTGGGCTGCTGAGAAGGCACATATCAATGGACAATTCGCCCTAGAGTTAGGACATCTACGAGCAAAGTGACCATAGCGAGAACACCTCTTTCGAGAGATGATTATAACTGAGAGTATAGCCATGAACAAAATGTGAACGAAACACTATACCTGTGTTACTTAGACAACCAATCCCTGATTACTCATTAAGATTTGTGTCTTTTTTTCCCTGATGGAAATCTAATCTACCATATGTCCCTGAGCCAAGAAATGACAACCGGTGGAGATTGTGGAACCTATCGGACCCAAATCCTCAAATAATAACGACGGTGGAGTCTGACTAGTCACCATCGGGCAACTCAATACTAGATCCACGGCTTTGGCTGATAGCTTTTAGTACTATCGGCCAACTATTTACCCCTCCTTATCACTGGATAATGGCGACTACTGAGCCGCCAGCACCGGTCTCGCAGGAGGGGTCTGTTCTTATTCACTGTCCGCGATAAGCTTGTAGATATAAGAATATTATAATTTGAAGATACCTCCTTCCTCACTGTACTGTAGATTAATTTGGTATTCGTGGGTAATCTCGAGAACTACAATGGCTTCGACGTTCGATCTGTCTAAGGCGCGATCGCGCTTCCCCGCTTTGAAGCAGGACCAAGTCTTTCTTGACAATGCAGGTAAATAACGCTCTACGAAGTCATGAAATTTAATTGTCGATTGGATTCAAGGAATCAACGAGAAGGGTTTGCTAATTAGAAGTGATGCATAACCAGGAGGTAGCCAGGTCTTGGATACAGTAATTGAAGCGTGAGTTCAACCCAATACTCACGAGATCTTGTAACAGTTATAAGCATAAGCTGCTGACCAGGAGTTGCTGAGTTCAGTATTCAAGCCTACTTGTCGCGGACAAATGTTCAACTTGGCGCAACGTATGGCGTGGCCAAAGCATCTACGGCTGCCTTTAATAATGCGTTTGAGCCAGCGGCCAAGTTCATTAATGCGGGCCCAAATGAGGTATGCTCCTTCTTTTCCCATCCATACATTTAGCATGATGATGCCGATGCGCATTCGTCCGGATATGAAACTGTCAATCATATACTAAATCTCAGCTCAGATCTCAATCGGCATATCTACCACTCAACTCCTCCACAATCTTTCCACCGCCCTCAACTTCGAGACTGGTGATGAATTGATACTTTCGAAATTGAACCATGAGGCTAATATCGCTCCTTGGGTGCGCATTGCCAAGCGACTCGGCTTGACAATTAAGTGGTGGTCCGCGACGGATCCGAAAAATCCTGTTTGTGATGTTGAGGAGTTGAAGACATTGCTCTCTGAGAAGACAAGATTGGTGACGTGCCCACATGCATCGAATATTACGGGAAATATTACGAAGGTCAAGGAGATTACGGCTGCAGTACATGAGTTTCCGAGGGTATGTAGCAGCGCTCTTGGATAACTAGTTCCATCTAGAGTAAGCACGACGCTGACGGTTCTAATTTCTGATAGGCACTAGTATGCGTTGATGGGGTCGCTCTGGCACCGCATCGACAGGTCGACGTAAAAGCTCTTGATGTGGACTTCTATGTGAGTACCATGGAGTTCTTGTTATTCGGGGGAAAAGAGGGAAATCACTTTTCTAACCAGTCTGCAGGTATTCTCCTGGTACAAAGTCTACGGCCCACACATTGCTCAGCTATATGCTGCCTCTCGCGTCCACTCCCAGATCACGCCTCTGTGCCACTACTTCAAGAACCCCGAGACCCTAGATGTGATGCTGAACCTTGCATCCGCGAGCTACGAGTTGACACCAAGCATCCCCCATGTAGTTGAATATTTCGGCTCAGATGTCAAGGCAGCATGGGACCAGATCGCTACACGTGAAGAGCAGCTGCAAGAGATTCTTCTCGCATATCTTCGAAGTAACGATAGGGTCACTATCCACGGAGAACCGTCTGCAAACAAAGATCTACGAGTCCCAGTGATCAGTTTTACCGTGAAAGGAATTAAGAGTAAGACTGTAGTGGAAGAGGTAGAGAAAAGATCCAACTTTGGGTTCCGACACGGTCATATGTATAGCCATCGACTGCTGCAGGAGATTGTACGTCTGGAGGATGTAGAAGATGGCGTTGTGAGGGTCAGCATGTTGCATTACAATACTGGTGAGTGAACCCTAATATCAACCACAGCTATGTATACTAATCTTTTCTGCAGAGGAAGAGATGAAAGGTCTTGTTAAGGTCTTGGAGGAAGTGATACTGCCAAACTGAGGTCGTTCCTGCAGAATACGAACATAGAGCATCTAAGAATCCAGCTAGCTAAAAATAGAGGACCAAAGAGCAGTTATATTCCACAATTAACTCCGGGGAGAGATAAATCATGAATCATTAAAAAACGACTGGTCATTAAAGTCATTAATGCCTGAGGCTTCTAAATAACACGTGATAACACAGATCACGTGGTGATATGATATCGCAAAAAGTTGCCGGGAAATTTATCGCGCCCGTAGTTAAACAGAATTTCCTCGGAGAATAATAGCTTTACTGCTGTATTAAATTTCAGATACTCTACTGGAAATTTTCAAACGCCAGTAGATCTATCCTAGTTCTCCAGCATCGGGACAACTGCTGCGCCACCTAATCCTGACGCTTGATCGAGACCTCCGGGTTGGAGGCATCAGGCTTGAGAAGCGATTGCTGTTTCTCAGAAAGCTGCGCAGCGCATTTTTAATTAGTATCAATCCTTTTATTTGTGGATTGTACGTAAGAAAGGCTCTCTTCCTGGCGATCCTCTGAAGAGTTTGGAAGAAAAGACCCGTTCAAGGGCGAATCAGACAATGGGTTCCAGCCAGAAAAAGAAGAATGAAAAGAAGAAAGATTTTCAGGTACGTTTCCTAGTTTCTGTAATTTTATCTCATTTCAAATACAAGTCTTGGGGATGGAAGCTGACCGTGTCTGGCAGAAAACGAAGCTGAAGGTCGGAAAGGCGAGGCCGAAGCCTGATAACTTCACAGATACGAGTTTTAGGTCAAAGGGTATGTTGCTCTCTTCTGTTTACTCAGAATTCTTGGCTCTTTTCCAAGTAATTTGAAATTATATCTAATGTGAAGATAGCTATCGTTCTAAACCAACAATCGCTTACAACTACCGCCCCGTCATCTTCATCGCAGTTCTCTCATCATCTCTCCTTACTATCATCTAAATCTGACTCTCAGCGTCGAGAATCTCTAGCACATCTCACTACAACCATCTCTTCCCGGCCCGTGGATTCTCCTCTCCCGCAGCCGGTGAGCGTGATGCTACCGACTATGCTTCCACTTATCCTGGACGCAAGCAATAGTGTGCGGACGCAGCTTCTCAAGCTTCTCCGCTCACTACCTGAAACTGAAATTGAAGACCACGTCTCGCAGTTACTACCATATATCCGCGCAGGCATGACGCATCTTGCGGCGGATATCCGTCTTTCTGCTGTGGAGATCTTGTCTTGGCTGGTGGAGGTGGCAGGACTGGAGGTGGTGTCGTCTGCAGGGGGTTGGATTCGAACGATCAACTGTTTCCTCTCGCTTCTCGGATGGCACACTGAGGAATCTGCAAAGTGGTCGGCTAACAGAGGCACATTTGGCAAGGCTGGCAGTGAGGGAAAGCCCCTGGTCAAGGTTCTGCAGGTGTTGGCAGAGTTTCTGCGCGCCGGTCTCTGTCAGCCAAGTGAGGACGATGTGGAAATGACAGACTCAGCAGCAAGGGAGGAGGAGGTCCTTGCAGTATCCGTCAGCGGTGGTTGGGGATTTCCGCTTTTCGACACGGCGCAGCACATGATTCCCGCCAAATCCGCTCCGTATGCCTACTTGAATTTGTTTGGACAACCACGAGATGCGGAGGGGGAGATGTACGAGACTCGCGAAGACCGATATCGAGTCTTCTCGGAGAAGTTCAAGAGGGCAGTTGAACGGGGGGTGGAGAATGCGCGCAAGGAAGGAGGAGAGGTCGGACGAGCATCCGCTGCAGTTGCAAAAGTGCTGAAGGAAGCAAAATCGTCTGCTTTGGATTCATGATCCTGCAGATGAGCTTTGCTACCCAATCGATTGCGGACGAAATACCGCTTAATCCTGAAGAGTCAACAGCTACGTGCACAGTTTACGCTGCCAGCTATCGCCAAATCTACGGGTTCGGCCTAACCTAGTGGTATCACCCTCCGGCAAGGAACTGCGATGCAAATTGCAGTCCTTCCAGCCTTAACAGATGCGCAGTGAGGTCCCCCGAGATTCTTCAGAGCGACCTGTTGATAGCAGTACCCACCAGCGTTCCGGTTCAATGAAACCTCTATCTTGTGTATCGATCTAGCCTTGAATGCCGATATCTAGACTGCCGAGGTTGGATCGCCAATGTGAGATACACCTTGGCCGTTCTACAGACAAGAGCCAAGCCGCACCGAGCTAGCAAGTCCTCATACGGGCATATAGATACCCAGAAGATAGTATTACGAAAGCCACGGAATTATCACAGCCTTGAGAAATGTAATTATTCATAAAAAGCGCCAAATAAGCCACTCTCCGTTCTCTGGATCTACTTACCTCTCCAGTATTGGTGTGAAGCTTGGCGCCAGCCGGGGGCGGGTCTGGCCGTTTCTGCATCTTCGCCTGGGGAACACCGACATGGAGTCTGCAGGTATACTATTGACCGTTACCATTGCGGTTCCCACGACGTGACATAATGCTAGCTACATGTGGATGGAGATCCCTTGCAGTCTACTCCGCAGCAGACAGCACTCTGGGGCACGCATTGTGCGTGTCCCCATGCCAGGCGCCAGTTATGGTTGCGCGATGGAATGAGATACACAGACCATCTCTTATCATCCTGTGTGCTGACAAGACACGAAGGTCGCCACGCCATCTGCGGGCACGACCAATGAAGGAGCTGACGATCCTCGCCTCTTCGCATCCATTATCAGCCGATGTGACCATCGAATAACTTGCCGGCGTGATCTAGTCTTGTCTCCCCTAATCCTTACGGGGAAGCGCTTATCAGAGCATCTCGTGCCTTATCAGGCGCGATATTGCTTTATCTTGCTCGCTATCTCGTCGCGCAAAGATTGGCGAGCTGTCGGTGCTTCCATCATCGCCATAAAGAACTAGTCTCCTTTCCAGTGCAATGGGGTGATTTTATAATGTTTACGCTCGAGGTGGCTGCATTGTATCTCTGCCGATAATTGCAGGAGTAGATATCAACGGCTACGGTGCGATTTATCCCTTCGTACCTACTGTTCTCGTCTTGTGGAGGATACTGCAGGCTGGACCTGTTCTGTTTCACAGTAAAACAGCTGCGGTCTAGTTGTTCCTGCCGGCCATCGCAACCATGAAATTCGAACTTCCCAGCATCCACGTCACGCAACCCAAATCAGCCTTCGCTGAGGGGAATGCGCGCTGGACGAATCTCGATCTCGACCCAGTGCCTCGTCGCCTGCGCAAGTGGGGAGTTACCAGTTTCATCGGTATATCGTCCATTTCATCGTGTTCCATATACGATAGGGCAATTGGATGCTGACTTCTACCAGCATACTGGATATCAGATGCATTCAACGCCGCATCATGGCAGTTCGCCAGCAGTATTCTGGCTGTCGGCCTGACCTATCGCGAATCCCTCATCATTGTGGCCGTCTCATTTATAATCATCTCCTTCGTCATCTCCGGTAACGGTGCTATTGGATCCATCTACCATATCCCCTTTCCAGTCGTTGCGCGCGCCAGCTGGGGATTCTGGGGATCCTATATCGCCATCATATCGCGTGTCATTCTTGCCGTCTTCTGGTCAGTAACTCCCCATCTGAGATCGAATAACTCCATATCTAACAGCGACTAGGTTTGCCATCCAAAACGTGAACGGCGGAAACGCCGTTAGGGTCATGATCGGCGCTATCTGGCCCAGCTTCCTGAAATTGAAGAACGAGATCCCCGAGAGCCAGGGCATCACGACGAACGGAATGGTCAGCTTCTTCTTGTTCTGGCTCGCGCAGATCCCCTTCCTGTATATGAGACCGGATAAGCTGCGCTGGCTCTTCTTGGCTAAGTCGATTTTGGTTCCTATCGGCTGGATCGCCATTCTCATCTGGGCATTCGTCGCCGAGGGTGGTGGAGACCTTTTCCACCAGAAAGCTACAGTAAAAGTCGGCTCATCTGCATACAGCTGGTTGTTCCTTGCCAATCTGACTTCAGTCATTGGCAACTATGCCACCCTCAGTGTCAACCAGTCCGACTTTTCGCGCTACTCTCGCGTCAGCGTCAAATGGCAAATGCTCTACGTACCCATGCTCCCTATCGTTTTCACCTTCATCGCCTTCATCGGAATCACTGCCTCCTCTGCCGGCCAGGCCCGCTATGGGGGTTCGATCCCGTGGGATCCTACCACGCTCATCAGCTACTGGGACAACCGTGCATGCCGCTTCTTCGCCGCATTCACCTTCGCGCTGGCCTCACTGGGTGTCAACATCTCCGCAAACTCCATCTCGGCCGCAAACGACTTCACGGCCCTCGCACCGCGCTTCATCAACATCCGGCGCGGTCAAATCCTCTGCGCCTTGCTGTCCTGGTGTCTCGTCCCGTGGAAAATCCTCGAATCGGCAGGAAACTTCCTCAACTTCATGTCCGCGTACGCTGTCTTCCTCGGCCCTATCGCAGCTATCATGCTCTGGGACTTCTGGATCGTGAAACGTGGAAAATACGACATTCTCGCCCTCTACCAACCCGAGAACATCTACAGATACACATATGGCGTGAACTGGCGCGCCGTAACTGCCTTCCTTGTCGGCGTTGCCCCCAACCTACCGGGACTCATCCATTCCGTAAACTCTCACATCCCCGTCGGTGTCGGAATCCACCCGTACCAATTCGGTTGGCTCCTAGGCTTCGTGGGAAGCAGCGTCGTCTACATCGGCTTATCATACCTCTTCCCCGCAAAGGAGACGTTAATTGAGCGGGCAATTCTGCCGGATGAGATATACGATGCGCGAGAAACAGTCGTCGAGGGTGTGGAGCCCCCGATGCCGAGCGATGAGGAGAAGATTGGTTCAGGTGGTTCAGGAACAGCTGAAGCGGTCGAAATTCACGAAAAGAGTGGATTTAAGAGGCTCGTGAAGAGCATGGATCGCATTCTGTGATCTCGATGAGAAGAATGTCGTTCCTATTTTTGGTTTACGCTCCGCATATTTAGTATCCTCTCGACTTTTAATACGACGGAATAAAAATAAAGAAACTATTTGTTCCTTACTCGATAACTTAACTGATTATGTTCTTGAATTCTCCATAGATAAGAAATAAGAGACAAGTTATTGAATTGAGTTGCTATGTCGCTATGTATCGCACACGGCTATGGCAACTATGTACTCATTCTCGTATTCGTTTGCTTATCGTCATAAATAGCATCGGAAAGAACGTCATTTCTCATTGGACAGATCCCACACGCACATCAGCAGTATGCTGATGGAACATTATGCCCAGAAAAAAAAAGCAAAAGAGCAAAACTCAAAAACGCACAGACAACACACGATACAAGGCCACCTCAACAACGAAGGTCGGTTTAATAATAGCCTCGCTCACCCGGCAGTCTCACATCGTCCCAGCCGCGACCATCACCAATACCAGGCAAACTACCCTGCCTACGAATACCAGACCACTCTGTGATGTTGATCCAGCCGATCTGCTGCGTATCACCAAACCCACCAATCCAATATGCATGCGTCACGACCATCTTGGCCCAGAAACTCTCATGCGGGGAGAACTTCTGACCCGGAAGCCAGACCCTCGAGTCGGGGTGTTTGGCCAGATAGCATGACTCAAGAGCCCTCTTCGTCCCCGGCAACAGCGGGGTTTCGAAGTTTTCTACGTACCCGAACAGCGTCACGCGAGGCAGACCGGCAGGACTGAGGGGGAAGCCGGGGTAGACGGGCCTCGTCTGATCGAGATGATCCCACCAGTCGAGGGACAGGCTGATGTTCGATCCGGCGGCAGTGTTGCGGAAGGTCGTGGAGATCTTAAGGCCGACGAAGGTCGGGCTGCCATCTCCGCCGTTGCCGTCAGGGATGGCCTCGTCACAGTCGGCAATGTACTCGGGCAGAGGAACCGACACGCCAGCAACGTCAGGTGGAGCAAAGGAGTTCGGCGGGATAGTATTGGGGAAGACGGTCGAGACGACGCCGGTATTGACTAACGCGAGGAGACGACGCGCTCGCAGGGTCGACACCCACCATGAGGGACGGGGGAAGTCCAGATCCATTTCAAATTCTTCATCCTCATTTCCAGCCGTTGCCATGTCGGCATTATCCTCATCCGAGGCAGCAAGATGCTGTAGAAGCAGGTCCATATCGTCATGCACGAATCCATCCTGCAATTCCTGTCCCCGAAGCAGGGACTGCTGGATCGCAGCATCATCTACTTCCAGCACTGGGACTCCCACCACCGGGCGAGCCACCTGTCCCAGGACCAAGCAGGTCGTGAGAAGCTTGGAAATCGACACACCGTTGAACGCCATGATCAGCGTGAAAGCAATACTCGTTGTTCAATCGTTAAGTCCCAATCGGAGATCCGGATGAGGGGAAAGGAAGGGATCCGTAATCGTGCTCAACAGACCCTTGGGGGGAGGGGCGCCGCGTCAAGTTCGCAACTGCGAAGGATGGCCAGCGAGAACTTAGAACAAGACAGTTCCAACGTACGCAATATCAAGTCTTGCACAGCAGGCAGACAAGCAAAGTGGGCTGTTCACTTCTCAGACTGTCCGACTCCGAGGTTCTCCTCGCCAGTGTCACAGGACAGGATGCCGGTGGGTCTCACCCTCCCCTTCAGAGCTCGGCCCGGATCTTATCAGTACCGCATGCAGTGATCATGATCATGATCTTATCTGATCGCACTATCCCTGATTTAGACTAGTTCGCGTTTCTTCCCGAGGTAAACCACATCGCTTTTCCGAAAACGGAAGTCCCCTACTTTCACATAAAACCCGATATCCTCCGTCTTGGTGGATCCCAACGTTTAAAGGTAAAAAAATGAGCTGTAGTAAAAACTGACGTGGTTTCTTAGGTCAGCGACCAAAGTACTTGAGCGGAATACCGTTTGCGCCAAGTGTGCTCTCTTAGAAGATTCTCTGGCCTGAAATAAACCGAAATGTAGTAGATTTAGGTTCTCTGTTCAGAAGAATAACTCTAGACCAAGACAGTATTCATTGAGAGTTAGTGTCGATCATTTACATTTAAGAATTTACTATTCTCTATAGATCACCATCCCACTCATTAGGCAAACTATCTATAAATACCCAGAGCAACTTCTCCGCAAATTTATCCTCTGCACTTTTTTTCTTATCTTTTTCTTTATGACGACCACGCTCCTCGACTTTTTGCTGCATTTTAGCCTCCTTTTCGAGTAGTTTCTCCTTTTTCTTAAGGACCGAGACTAACGATTCTGCTCTCTCTGCCTCGATTCGAGCAACTGAGACCTTTGCCGCGTCCAGTTTTTTATTGGCGCTTTGGTTGATCTTGTCAATATCATGTTCTACTTTTTGCATCTTCTTTTCCAAGCTCCTACTACGAGCGTGTTTTGTGGCGATATCATCAGTATCCATTCCATCAGCTGGAGAAGCTGTTTCGTGGATATCCTTCTTTTTCTTCTTGTCCTTATGCTTCATTTGTTTTTCACTCTCTTTAATGAGCTTTTGATCGATCTTCTTGATATCTCTCGTAACCTGGTCTGCGCTTAATTTGTCCAAAAAGTTCACATCCGTCACTCTTGGCGGTAGATTCGTCGGAGCCGTATCATCAACATACTCTTGAAGGCCTTGCAGCAAACGTACATGGAAGGACGGCTGCTGCGCTAGTGGAATATTAACATCAAGCGGTAAAATCATTCTTCTTTCTCTTGGGAAATTAATCGTCACCAATAATGCCTCTGTAGTGATAAGACGAACTCGTAATTTCCTCGGTCCAAAGAGGTTTCGATTGGACTCAGAGAGGAAGGTATCTGTACGGCTCTTGCTTACGACAGCGGTGCCTCCCATTGCGGCTAGTCTCATGGCATTTGATGCGGCTACAGCCCAATGGTGAGGGACCATCCCGACGATTCCTCCAGCAAGATCTAACACCTTGAAAGGGGGAGAAGCTGCTGAGACGACGTTGAGGGTGTCAATGAAGGTAACGAACTCTTCCTCAGATATACCATATTCTCGTAAGGCTGGAGCATAAAGTCGATGGAACGGCACGCCCTTTCCTTTGCTCATCTGAGGGATAGCGATCGGTGGTGATGTTTTTGGAGAGTATGTGGGATTTACAGAGCTGATTCCATTTGAATGCTCTCTCGGTGCATGCATATCTGAAAGAGGGTTCGACATAGTGATTGGATGGTAATTGTCTCTATGAGTCGATTGTAGTTGCTGAAACTGAGAATCAGAAGACGCGGGGAAACGTGAAGGCGTCTCATAATAATTCGGAGGATTAATCAATCCATAGTCTTGTAGATATGGTGATTGGCTCTGTCGTGGACGATACTGGTTGGTTCTGTAATCCATCTTATGGCATTTGTTCAAAAAATATTCAAGTTTAACAACAATATCAAACCCATGAAGATCAATTGAAGAGGAAGAGCGATATATAGGTGTAGCTTACAGCTGACTGTTAGTCCAGACTAATTAATGGTGAATCTCGCAAAGGTTACTACATCAGTCAATCTACTAATACCAATATAACGTCCATCGCGCTAAGCGAATATGGTTAACTTTGCGATCAAAATGAGATAATCTGACCGACTCGAGCAGAGTCCTATTGTGAGCTTTACACGGCGAAATAATACCATCCCTTGACCCACTTCTTTTGTGGAACATCCATGGAATTTCTGAATTTTTTTTTTTTTTTTTTTTTTTTCTTTTTCTTAATGATATCCTTTTCTCTCGTACTTCCCAACTGTTAGGATGGAGCATCCCTTCGAGTGCCATTACTCGAGATGATTTCTAAGGCGGCCATGTCCGGACCCACCGACGCCACTTTTCTGACGGCAAATCATCGATCGGATAGTTGATGAAACTATCCCCAATAAGGTTGATCCTGCGGTAGAGTTCAGAGTAGCGTCATGATTATTTTGACTGAGACATAAGCAATCTCAGCAAGAATCCTTGTTTTGTCCCCCCCTTGAAGTACTTCAACCAATTGATTGCCTCACACTTTTATCGTACCTCGCAAGATTACCCGTTTTGGTCTTAGACCATAACAGTATGGTTGGAAGAGGCGGTCGAAGTAAAGGATGCACGACCTGTCGTCGGGCCAAGGTTAAATGTGGTAAGGGTAAGTTCCATAATGTGCTTACAACTGTTAGGGCTGATCATGTGAATTTCCAAAGACGAAACACGTCCCAGCTGCCAACGTTGTCAAAGACTCAATCTAAAATGCGGTGGCTACAGGGATTTCCCTGTATTTATCGACGGCCTCTCACATCTCAAGAATCGGCGGTCAGCTGAGAACACCACAAAAAACACATCGAGCACAGATGTCATACATTTACCAAAACTGCTGGTAAACCCTGCAATGGATGAGGAAAATGTGTTCACTACACATCTCATGAAAAGCCTCTTTACAGGGACGCTGGAAGATGGGAATTCAACCGATATATCTCCATTACTAATCGCCACCATCAAACAGGGCAGCCAAGATCCCACATGTCAGCTCGCAGTCGACGCTGTTGCTGCTGCGTATTTTGGAAAAGTTCATTCTTCCCAACAGGCCATGAACAAAGGGGCCATGCTCTATACTCGAGTCTTGCGTAAAATCCGAGACGACATCAGTGATCCAGAGCGCATTCCCGAATTGTCAACTTTTGACGAATGTATTCTTCCTTGCTGTCTATGAGTTAGTGACATTTAATAATACAATGGGGTGGATGGCTCATATTCTGGGAATTGGGCAACTTGTATGAAATCCTATCCCATGTGCAAAATACATGCTGACCAAAGAATGCGATATCACAGATCAGAGCTAGAGGAGCTCACCGATGTCAGACAGGGATAGACAGAGAGCTATTCTTAACCGTACGGAGCACTATTGTACGTACCATGTCCCTATCGTTTATACAGTCACTTATTTATCAGGTTTTGGCCCACATTGTCAGTAGGAAGCGATGTTTTCTCGAGGAATATACCTGGAAATCACACCGTGGGCAAATGACCCAGCCTCAAAGGACACAGCGAATTATCTTATAGATGTTCTCTGTGACATTCCTGGAATTTTGGAGGATATGACCATCTTACAGCAGAGCCCCGCCACTCTATCAAATATCCCAGCCATGTGGAAAGCACTCGGACTGCGAATCAAATCTTGCGTGGAGAATCTCTATCGCTGGCGATTGAATTGGGAAGAAAAATTCTCAGACACATACTACCCGGTTGGATTAGTTGATCTACGCAAACTGGGAGCCGTTCAACTCGAGACGTATCCCTTTTCAACCGCAATCTTCTTTACTAAACCCAACTATGCCGTCGAACTCTGCATGTACGATGCTATATTAGTCGTCCTCCATACCTGTTTGGCTAAACTTCCTCTACCCACTGTGAACAAAATACCAGTTGTGCCGCCTACAAAGAATCCCCACAGAAGTACGAATCCCACAGTTCTTCTAGCGCTAGGTGATGGATCAGTCCAGGAAATCGTGTCCGAAATCTGCAAGATGATATACTATCAGCTTTTGAGCTGCCCTGGCAAATCCGGCGCTCTTTACCTGATATTTCCCGTCCAAGTCGCATATCGCTATGTCGACCGCAACTCCCGCGAGGCTGCATGGTTGCACCGTGTTATGTCACACATTGCTGAGGTTTATGGATTCGGGTCCGTGACTTATGCACGGGATTCTACAGATACCACCGTTGCTGCATAAGCCAACTGCTTCATAACGGTCTGCATTGCATTTACAGACTGGTCTTTTCCACAGGCGCTCAACGAAAGTCGATTCGACAATGATGAAGCTCATGATTATAGATTTTTCACGAACTTACATAGATCGGGGGAGAAAATAAAGAATTTGCCAAAGGATTATGGAGCGAAGGAGCTATAGGTTGCATTAGCGATTAGCGATTAGCGATTTTTGGTCTCATCTGGATGTTGTTCGTTATCTCGTGCTTCGTTTATTAGATCCTGTACCAGGCTAGTTATATATTGATTCAGGAGTTTCAGGAGTTATCTGTAAATATAACGGAGCTTTCCCCGATTCATTCATTGACTGACAGAAGACTCTGTCTACTAAAGATGCATGGATTACCATCAAATTTCCGCATTTCCCTTCACTGTGCAAACCCCACCGCATTATTCAATGCCTGCACATCCCAATAGAACGGCCTCATTTCAGTCATGACACCCTTCTCCACATCGACCGTAACCACCTGGCAGAACGGAAAATCCAATTTCTCTCCCGTCTTTCGCACCTCCAGATGCAAATTGGACACCACCACTATGCGCGAGGAGCCTTGGCGTTCGAAGATCTCGGCGTTTTGGACATCTACTACGGAGAAGTAGTCAGCCATCTGTCGGCCCCACTTCTCCAAGCCAGCTGGTCCATAGTAGACCCCGGCGTATGGAAGGGCAGAGGTCTGTTCGAGTCGGTAATCGGGGGATATGGTTGCTGCTATCCCGCTAAAATCGCGCTTGTCCGGGGGCGCGGACATGTAGGCGCGCTCGGCGGCGTAGAAGGACTCAAGGATTGAGCGTGGGCTATGTTTGGGAGTAGACATCGGAGGAGGTAGATGACTGTTGGATGGTGAGTAGCGGTGGGTACGTTCGGAGAATAATCCAAATTAGGAGATCCAAAGCTTGTTTTGAATAGATCGTAAACTAAGAAAAAAAAATGAATTATTCATTTATCACTGGCTTTTCTGGAGGTGGGGTTAGTGATTGGATATATCATAATTTTATCTCTGTCATTATCCTGGCTCTTAAAGCTGTCACCTAAGTACCTTTCTCGATTGCTTACAAATACTCTATCTCTAAACATTAGAGCGGTCAACTTTTCTCTAAAATGATGCATCATTATACCTACAGCCTTAGAGAGATTATATCTATCACAAAACTACAAGCATGTAACAATTTCATGTTGTTTAAATAATTTAAAATATTAGGAGAATCAGAAAATCTCTCCTGTCCATCCCGCTTCTGCATATTTTATTCGGTTTCTATATTATCAATGTGGGGACGCACAATTGCTGAATAATATACCCAACACCGCTAAATCTATAACCACCGTGTAATATTATCAAGGAGAGGTGGTATTTCGCATTTATCAGAGTCGCATTTAAAAGTTCGTTATCACACTTTTCTCCCACATGCGGTTGACCTACGCTTCTCAGTCGGAAAGGAACTTGAGCCAAACCACCCTCGAAAATAAAGCTCTAGGGACACACAGAAGAAATTTGGACTGGTTTGTATTGCGATTTTATCGGCATGATGCTGTATTGGATGGTAAAAGGGATAACTTTCGTGGAGAGGAATGTTGGTGAAACAGACGGAGCCTCCAAGGCCCTCGAGCTAACAGTTCAAATTTACGACATTTGCATATTTACAGTGTGAGTTCACGGAAAATCACAGTGCCTTTGGAAGCTCGGTATTTTTTTTATAGAGTCGGGAAAAGTGCTGAGAGAAAACATTCCTTCCCTTGCGAAGATGCTAAAACGTTTTACAGGATAGCAGAAACATAAAATTCCATGATGAAATATACTTCAATATATGGTATGCTGCTGATGTATAATGCTTCTAACTGTTTAGTTTGGGCTCTGGAAAAAAAAAATCCGCAAAGAATCGCGGGACACGAAGACTATTGACAGCTGTATATCCTCCCGAGATCTCTTTTTCCTCGATTTTTAAACTGCTTGAGTAGTCAGAATGCCCGGTGTTCAATATCTGAGAAGAATCTCCGCAAAAAATGATCCTTTTCGTATTACGTCGACAAATTTAAGAAAACACAGATAAGTAGATGATAACTTGCTGCCACGCAACTATCATCCATGCATAGGAGATATATGGTGTCTATTGTTTGCTAAAAGTGAGTTTAACGTGTATAAGACTTCTGCAGAGATTTCGCAATGGTTTGAAGCTGTATGTTGCTGGTCCCCTCGTAGATTTGCCCAATCTTGCTGTCCCGGAACATTTTCTCTGCTATTCCCTCACGCACAAATCCCATACCTCCCATCCATTCAACTGCTTGGCTAGCAACACGTCCAGCAACCTGTGAAGCGTAGAGCTTTGCCATGGCGGCGTCAGTAACGAACTCATCGCCTGATTCTTTCTTTCGCGCCGTATTGTAGACCAAATTTCGGGCAGCGGTTATCTCAGTGTAAGTCTGGGCGAGCTGATGTTGCATAGCCTGGAAAGTACCGACAAGCTGACCAAATTGGGAACGATCGTTCCACACATAGCTAATTAACGACAGATCAGAACGTGTAAAGCTCCAGGGGAAAAAAGAAAAGAAAATATTGAGTGTATAGCCATGGGCGTGAATATGAGAAGAGATAACATACCTCGCGGCATTTTCCCAAGCACCTAAAGCCAGCCCAGTCATTTGGGCAGCAATGCCGATTCGCCCTTCATTCAATAGCTCAATGGCATAACGATACCCCTTGCCTTCCTCACCAAGCAGGTTTTTGGCTGGAATCTCGACGTCATCAAAATCCACAGGGCAGGTGCTGCTGGCACGGATACCAAGCTTTTTCTCTCTTTTCCCGATACTGACCCCTGGCATGTCTCTCTCAACTATAAAGGCCGTGATACCTTTATATCCTCGGCTTGGGTCGAGGTTCGCAAAGACAACGAAAAACTCGGCCTCTGCCGAGTTGGAAATCCACATTTTACTTCCAGTGATTTTATAGCCATCGGCAGACTTTGTTGCTTTTGTCTTTAGGGCAAAAGCGTCAGATCCGGACGAAGGCTCAGATAAGCAGAATGATCCAACGACGCTCGTTGCAAGTTGGGGCAGCCAATGGTCTTTACTTTCAACGTTCCCATATCGCATCACAGCAGAGTTGATCAACGTATTATGGATGTCTACCAGTATGCTGACGCTTGGATCTACTCGAGCTATCTCTTCAATAGCAATGATAGAAGAAGTGAAATTCATGCCAGCACCACCGTATTTCTGGGGGATCTCAATGCCCATAAGCCCCTGATTAAACAAGTCTTTGAGGAGAGATGGATTGAGCATTTCTGCTTCGTCCATTTCACGAACTTTTGGGGCAATTTTTTCTTGTGCGAATCTGGAAACTTGCTCTGCTAGCTGACTCTCGGTTTCCGAAAATGTCAAGGCTGAACTGTATGAGCGGGCCTCTCTTCTTGCCACGGGCGATACAAAGCAATCGCTAAAAAGTGTAACAGGTTAGTTATCCCAGGTAGTGTTGGCATTGAGTTGAGTTCAAGCTCAACTCAATGCAATGCCAACAGTTATCCGCGGTGAAACTCTTTTGCTGGAGATATGAAGCGGCTTACCATCTGTGAACATTGTATCTAAACCTGTTCATTATGCTGGGTACCCCGAAAGGGGACCCCCGATGCCTTAGCAAGATGCGGGCTGTGTTAGCCATCGCTTTGTGAGAAAAGCGGTTACGTGGAGGTAATAAAAAAAAGACGGTGCGAGAATGTTCAAGGGTCCCCAAATCTAAAGGAGCAAATAACACGACTAAAGATAATTATGCTACATCAAGGGTCGTGATAAAGGAATTGATGGTCATTAGGATGATAACCGCAGCCCCCGCACGAACCCTTCGGTCCGAGGTCAGTGGGGTGATAACGTCCTAGGACATTGAGCTTACGATCTTGGGGAGCGCCCAGTGACAATACAAGTCTCACCGTCCAGGTGGCAGTTCATACACGGGCAGTCCTATATGGAAACGTCACAGCGCACTTTGCGTGTGCGACAGGAGGTACCCGCCCTGCGTACTTTCTTGCAATGTCAGATCTCGACGGGGTGCATTACATTGAATCAAACAGCGCCTATGGGAAGATTGTGTTCTGTCTAACTCAGCCTATGGTCCTAAGCTCAAAGGGATGTGAACAGTGGAAGAGGCTAAAATAGCAGGCCAAAGTGCGGGGGTGGGAAAGCTATGACCACCCTGGGGAAAAGCATATTCCTACCTCGGTAAAGAATGATTCTAGCTCTGGGGTAATCTTCCCTTTCATTAGGTGTCAAACAAAATTGGACATTCTACCAAACTAGCCCAAAAGTCCACTTCAAACTCCCAAGGCTGAGAGTTAATGAAAGTATTCCAGTCTTCTGTGAGACTGGCGATCTCGTTAGGATATGAGCGACTGAGTTCAATTGGGCTCCGGGTGTGCTTCCTACACACCGTCAGAGCATCCAGCAAGCTTTGGATCGTTCGAGTAGCCCGATTGAAGAGCGCAAAATTTGGCTCTCCAGCTTGGATCCATGCCCCCTATCGTGATCTCTGCGACAAGCGCACTCAAGTCTTGTACCATCTTTGACCATGGAAATGACGTACAATCCGCAGTTATCGGATGAAACAGGGCCAATGAAACAATCCCGGCCGCCGGTAGACCGTTCTGTGCGACCTAGTATTTGATAAGAAGACGAAACCAGCGATTTGGGTGACACAAACATACTTTCCAGATCAGGCAGGTTTCAGAATTCACCAGTCGATCACGGAGAATGACATCTCGCCCACTACCTCGAAGAGCGACCTGGCCACATCCGAAGCTCTCTTTCGTGTGACCAAGCGGAGCAAAAGCATAGTATGTAGATAGTCAAGCCTGGTCCCAGCGAGACAGTCCCGTTCGAACAGACAGCATTCATAGTTCATTAGACTGCCGGCGAGACGAAAGTAAGGGGAGTCAGCTCCTGCCATTGCTGCTCAACGCGCGCTCGAAGTTCACTCTTCAATCAGCCCAATGGGTAACTTTAAATTATACGGTATCGCTTTGCTAACCCTATCCTTTCTGTTTCATTTAGATGGGCTCTTTAGAAACATCAGCAGTATTTCCTCTTTTAGTAAAGCAAATAAGGCCGAGCAACGTGTGTCAGCAGTGTAATTGATAGGTACTATACAGTCAGTTCTTCCGTCACATATCATTGGACTATTCTCAGAGAAAGTTAATTGAGTAATATAGTTGGAACGTGGGGGTGTCTTCATCAGTTCATATCGCTGCCAGAGTTGGGAGCTGGAGGAAACAATATTCCTTAACAATTCGTGGCAGTCATCCCAAGAAATATAGCCAAACTTTTACCAGCCGCGTAAATACGGTCAAAACACGCCCTCTGCAGTTCGGTGAAGAAACTGGGTATGTTATTCACTTCCTCGTCAATCTTTTCATGATATCCCAGAGCAAAAAGAGAGGTTGCAACATCTCCCATCCTTCTCCACGCATGGGTATCAATCCTGTAGTCTGAACAACTCATGGGAGGCCTTGTGTGATTTATGCAATTTATAACTGCCTCCGAGAAGTGAGCGACAAATGGCTCTGCTAGTGGGAGATTAACTCCTCGCTGAAGCCAAGATCGCAATCAGACATGCTAGCTGAGAAACAGCCAGTTGATCTAAGCGAGCTACCAAGAACGAAGCCTTTTCTGAAAGGTTCCAAGTCCTGAATGGAATCGAAATAACCCGGATTTGGGCAAGTGACTTGGTGCTTTATCGCTAGCCCTAAATACTCCCAAGGAAATGTTGGCGTTGCAGAGTAAAGCCAATATGTCCCCATTACCAGGATGCCAGCTGTGTAAATCTTTCTAACGGTGTGTGCTATATCCCTATCTCCCTCTAACTTGACAGCTTTTAACCACCACCCCTCCTTTGACCAATCTTATAGCAACTTAGAAGCCTTGCTCAGGAGATTGTAACTACCTCCATCCCTACAAGTGATAATTTCAGTCGGTTCTGGGATGATGTATATTATCTATTTCTGACGTCCACTACAGATTAAATCAAAACCGTGAAACAAGCTCTTAACTAATATGAACCCTTGCATATACACATGGAAAGATCCCACGTTTCTTCCTCTGGCTGGCGCCCAGACTTAGTTAACAACGCTAGGAACTACTGCTGGATTGATTCACAGTAGTTTCTTTGTGAGTCTTAGCTAGTAGTGAGAAACCTGTAGGGGTAATAAGAGAATCGAACCTGTGGAGTATCCAAGCAACAAAAAAGTTCTATATTAAATACCTCGCTGGGTGCATCTAGGTTGAGTAAAAGAATACAGTAGGCATAGCCTTGGAATGTATGATTCAAATCACGTGATTAGATAGCCATGCTCCATACTAATAATATCGCACCACCGATTCGTCTTACTACAAAGTAGCTGCTTACTTACCACGCTACCTAAATCCTCCTCACAACCATATTCTTAATTTATAGCCCCCAAAAAATCTAGTAAATACTCTTCATAATGTACAGAGATAGATAAGTAAGCAACGGGATGAAAACTCGGCCCGAGAAATGAGCGAAGGGGACCTCTGACTCAGCGGAAGCAGCTAGCACGTGTCCGATGCGCTAAAGACGAGGCGGAGTCCTCCGTCAAAGGCTGGAGGTCCCTACGTTAATAATAATCTGCCAAGTCAAGTATGGAGTTACAGTCGGACCCTTCGCCACAGCAGCGGGGTCTCCCCCAAAATGCGAAATGACGAACCTGCCCCTCCCTTTCATCTCGGGAAGTGGAAAGTACATGGGCATTTCCACGGATAGTTCAATAGTTCAATAGTCATCCAGCACCAAGATTAGAATCCAGGGTAATAATTAATTTGGTGGCGAAACACCTCTCCCCCCACTGGGAAATTTGAGCATTGCGATCACGGCGGTGTGAGTCAGAGGGGAGTATCCAGGGAACTGAGCTGGAGCACTAGACACGACACGGACCGCTTCTCCTCTGCTACTCTAGGCATCGTAGCCAACAAGGCTGGGAGTTGGAATTGGGACTAAACGAAGATCCGTTTGTTCTCGTGACGGATCAACCATGCTGGGCGGAGCTGATCTGGCGCCTGTTGTCGCAAGGTTGCTGAGACGGACGGCTGCCTAATGGGGGGACTGAGACTGGGACCCTGCGGGACGAAAGATCCGAGGAGGAGACGATGGACAGACAAACAACACGTGTGTGACTATTATGATTGATGGATTACTGTACTGTACGAATGCCTATCCTACTTACACGAGCGGTCGAAAGAGAGACAAAAGACTGGACTCCGTAGGATGCTCCTCTCGCTCCCATCCCGCCGGCTGGGAGAACAAACCCCTTCCCCAGCATTCGGCCGTAGTAAAACGAGTAATAAAAAAAAAAGAATCAAACCCCATCCGTGTCGACCGCGCGCCGGGAACCGACAACAACAAAGCATAACATGCAAAGGGAAATTTCAAGGAGCATGCTCCGACGAGAGCCACCTGTGCGGTACATCATACATACAATGAGGGCGGGTTGATCATCCCCGATCCCTCCACAAGATTCGCAGGCGAGAGTACAAGTAACAGGCACCGGAGACTTGAAAGCAGGCCGCTTTTCCCCCGTTTTCCACAAAAAACAGCAGGGTATATACACAAGACAGACAGTGCTTTTCAGAGGACTCAAAGAAAGACGACAAGCGTCCCGGGTTGGGGCACCTCTGTTTCCTCTGCCGCAGAAAATAAAAATTGGAATCGATCGGATCCGTTGGATCAAGCGGATCATCGTAAGCTTGTAAAAGAAGAAGGGAAAAAAGGAAAAAAAAGAAAGAGGTATCTTTTTCATACAAGAGATAGGGAAAAAGAAACACTTTTCTTTTTCAGTTCAGGGTCTTGGACCGTGCGACCGCGTTCAGGAGGAACGGCCTTGCCTCGCTGCCACAACAGGCGCGCTTCAAGCTACCTGTACTCTGGGGACCAGACAGGGGAACCGGCAAGCGGAGCGAACCGAACTGGGACGTAGATGGTGACTGCAAGCCCTTGGGCTGTGGAAGCATGAAGGACTCGGCGACATGGCGATCAGTCAATACCGTCGGTTCAGCCTTGGCAGAATCAATGCCCATCAGCTGGCGGACGTTGGCCTGAAGGATCATATCTTCGGATGCAGTGCGACCGCGCTTTCTACAGCGTCGGGTCTGCGAAACAGGTTCCGGAGTCGGGTGAGAGCGAGGCACAGCGCCCGACAGCTCGCAGAGACCCTGGGCGGCCTCATGTGCCGTCAAGTCGATGGGGGTGTTTAACGAGAAGTTGGACAGATCCGGAACCTGTGACGCAGGGCCGATGTACGACTCGGGCGAATTGTAAATCCCCGTGAGAGAAGTCTCATCGATCGGAGATGCGATGATCAAGTTCTTTCGGCTCTCCTTCAATGCGTTGTTCGCGCAGCGACGAGTCGCCTTGACAGCCAGCCGAGACTGGATAGGCGCGCAAGTCCCAGACGCGTTCGACGAGATGGAAGAAGAGCGGGAAGAGCGTGAGGACATCGAGGAGACATCAGAGATCATGGATTCCGGGGACGAGGCCGATGAGGTCGATCGCGCCAGAGAAGACCGACGTGTCGCCGTAGGGTAGCCATCGTACGTCGCCGACCGGCCCGAGAACGACAGAGGCGGGCGCTGATCGAGTGTAGACCGCGCCATGCATAGGTTCTGAGCTTGCGACATCGCCGCACAGATAGACGGCCTCCGAGAATAGAAACCACTAACACTCACAGCAGGAGTGGAAGCAGCGCTGGACTGAGGCGTCAACTGCGGAGTCGGTAGCAGGCCAGGCCGGGGAAGCGCTGGCAGCGACGGGTTGTGAAACTCCAGTCGAGGAGTCGGCTCGAGAGTAAGTGGGATGTTGCGAGCGCATGTCGGCGTCTGTTCGTTGGATGAGGGCAGATTAGGAGTCGACACTTCACAGCGGGAACCGCTGCAGGGTGTCTCCGTAACGGATCCCATCTCAAAGCCAAAAGTCCATGGACTGGTGGGTTCGGAGTCGGACTCAGTTAGATCTAGCTCGGGGGTGAGCTTGGGAATGATCGTGCGCCAGCACTGACCGTCCGCGGGAGGAGGAGCTCCAGCACCAGGGGTGTACCTGAGAACAATATCCGTCCAGCGCTGGAACGTGCTCTCCGGGATGTGCAACCTCCAACGCACAGCGTCAAGAAACATCAGCTCGTTCTGGTTGATCTCGATGGTGTTCAAACCCGAAATCTTGCTCCAGGCTCGGGCGGAGTAGTTGCGGTCCTGTAGATACTTGGACGCGAGGATCAAGGCGGCGAGGAACATGCGTCGACCGCATTGCATGGCGCGCGAGAGCGGCTTATCCCTGGGCTGCTCCATGGTAAAATCATGCTTGGGTACATGAGGCCTAATCTTAATTAGATAATAGAGCGCTACCTGTAGAGTACTGTAACTTGTTCGGGATCTCCTCAGCGTTTCCTGAATGAAGGTCCGCAGAGGTAATACTCCCTTACAGCCCAGAGCAGAGTCGCTTCGCAAGGAAACGACCGACAAGGGCCAGATCGTCTCGACGATTTGCGCGGCAGTATCTTGAAAAGTGGGTCTCAGCGAATGTACGTACTTATCATAGGCACACCAGTCCAGATTTGATGAGACTTACCGACGAGGTTATCGACGAAGTTCACTTTCCGCTCACATTGGCGGACAAGCGACGGCGGGGCACGCACGCAAGAAGAGGGAGCGCCGTTCGACGAGACACCAAGGCTGTTCGTACGTCGAGGGTTCTTCCGCAACTCGGGCGGCACTGCCGTGTCAGCAACTTTAGCAACATTGGCCCTCACACCTCCTCGGGGGTAGCGGGAACTCGATTCACTTGATTGAGCCACTCCTCTTCCCGTCACCAGCGTCTCACCAGACGCTTCATTCTCCCAAATGACATCTACCGTGTGGGTGGACGACGACGAGATCGAACTCTGGGAAGAGACACAGTCTAGGGAGAAGATGGATGAGGACGAGGAGGAGGCGGAAGAAGCGATCGAAGAGGTGTAGGGATGAGCATTCTGCGTTTTGTGCTGAATGCTCGGGTTTGAGAAGGTCAAACCCAGAACGTCCATTCCTGTCATAGCCGGGGACGGTTGCCTTCCTCGTAACTTGCAAAATGACTCTCGACTCGATCGTCAGGGGGTCATACAAGAACTAGTGGCAAGGGTCTGGCGTTGGTTGGTGTCAAAGGATCTGACGAGACAGGATGATGGTTGTTTTATTTAAAACCGTGAAATATTCAATAGACCGTTAGGCGATAACCGGAAGACGAAACCGAGTAGAGCAGACCGTCTTTGGGGATCAGGCGACGGAGGGCCCTTAGTACTGAGCGATCGCCAGCTTGATCAAGAAGACGGCAGGAGGTGAAAGTTCAGATGAATGAGGTGAGGATCACCGATTCGAGACGGGGTCGAGCGGGTGAATAAAGAAGGATACCGTGCGGTATCAGACGTGAGGTGAAAGTCGGTCGAGAGAAGTCAACAAGGGAAACGTAAGGGAAAGAGTTCGATCAGGTCCTTGATCCTGATCGCCGTGTGTAGAGTCCAATATAGATCTAAATAAAAACCAAATCTTTGTATGAGCGGGCGAATGAGGAGTGACGTCGTCCGATGTTCCTGTACTTCAGGGCAACGACGATGTGACTTCTTCCAAAGACTGGGAGGAAAGGCTTTTCTAGACGCAAACACCAGCAGCAATCTTACTGGCCTTCCTGGGATCTGAGAGAGAGGATTCTGCAACGCGGACGATCGGATCGAAGGTGATCTCGGGAACAGGGTACATCTTGGAATCTGGGGTATGGATCGAGTATATAGGAGGCCGATAAAACGGCGGACTGTCAACAAGCAGGCAGCACCACTTAAGGTCTGACGCTTGTCCAGGCAGTCTACTGTCTATCGACGGAAATAGATTAGGGGATGGCGGGAGGCGGAGGAGCCGCAAACAAGCTGAGGCGGAAGCACAAGATTAGCGCGGAGTATTTCCAACAAGATGACCACAAGGCGGAAGTCACCAAATGCTCCGTGAGGCTCTTTATTTTTATTTCTGGGAATCCCCGAAGAATGGTTTGACGGGGGCCTGGCGGTGCCGGGGATCGGGGTTGGGGGAGGCGGCGGAGGAGGAGCAAACAGTCACCAGCGGACAAGTTCCAGTCAACCACGACCAGCAACCGGACAGGACCAGCAAAGAGTTCCAGAGGAAGATGGGAGCAAAAGGATGGGACGAACAGGGACGGGATGGAGGAGATTCACTCACATTATTTGTCTCCTGCGTAGACTCGTGGCAAGGTGGCGGAATCAATAGATCGAAGAGGACGCGCTGTTCAGTCGGAGGCGAAGCAAACCGCTAGCGGGATCGCAAGGGCGAGGGAAACGAAGGGGAGGACGGAGGGAGGGGCGGGTTGATCCAGAAGAGACTGACTTTCTCTACGGATTTGAGGGGGATGGTCAAAAGCGTAGAGAGAGTTGGTCTGCTTCGGAGTCGTTTATAGACAGGGACGAGGGAGGCGGAAGTCGAGTATGACTGTAAGGGAAATGAGTCTTTCAGGCTCCGAGATAGGATGGGCTGCTGGCTGTGCTGGACGTCTTGACTGGACTTGACTGGTTGGGCCCCGAGTGGGCTGGGCGGTGACTCCTCCAGCGACCAAACGACGTTCCAAGGAGGTTACGGGGGGCAAAACGGGGCTGTCTCACCTAAAGCGTTTAAGGGAGTGACTGTGGACTGGGCGCTTTTTTGCCGCTGACAAGCAGGCAGCAGACTGGTTTGGTCTGGTTTGGTTTGGTTTGGCTTGGGTTGGTTTCGTGACCAGCAGAGGAAAAGGGTAAAAAAAAAAAGAGGCCCAAGAGGAAACAAGTAACTCCCGGGTCACTTTAGGGAACGTTGGACAATACAGTTGTACACAACAGAAAACGTATCAATCACCGTCAATCAATCAATCACTCAATCATGCCACACACGCAAAAAAAAGAGTTCACAAATTATATTAATAGAATGATCCGAGAGAGATGGCGCTTTAGAAGCTGCTCCGGATGATCGGTAGCCCGTACATGTCGACGAAGGCTGGGGAGAAGGAAAAGAGAAGCCTTACGGAAGGGGGACCAGCAACGTTTTCTATGAGCGCGAAAACCCTCCTGGATTGGGGGGGTCTGGGGGTCTGCAGCAACAGCAGCAGCAAAAACCGCAGCGAAAGCTTTCTGGCTAACCAGCAGCGCAACCAGCGAACCAGCGCACCCACGAACCAAACCCAAGTCGAAACCTCCTCTCTGACTCCTCCCGCCTTTCCCAGCCCAGCCTTTTTTTTTTTTTCTTCCCTTTCTTCCTGGTCCTCGCCCCGTTGCCGCTTTGGACCAACCACCGCGTCCGTCGTCTCCAGCCGCGCCACCGACACGCAGCGGGAGGAGGCAATGAGACACAGCCAGAGCCGATGGCATGATGCGCATGGCAGTTTAGTACGACCGTTGAAGACTTGTTCTGACTGGCCTCACGTCCGAATATCCTGCGCCCCCCTCCAGCCAGTCTCCGTCCACGCCTTTTCTGCCTGCCCGCTCTGAGCTTTCCCCCCTCTCCATCGGACAGGGAAAATCTCTGTTCGAGCAGGACCGTCGATGGTTCCTGTCCCGCAGCTGAGGAATAAATAACTTAGCCTTATGGGACTGGGGACTGGGGATCGACGGGGACAGACGAGCTCTGTTTTCATTTTCAGCTACGATCATAGAAGAGTATCAGATCTTCTTTCTACAGACGCAGAAAACGGAAGATCCATGAGTCTGAAGCTCCACCGGCGCCGGGGACTACATGACAATGGCCGGATAATGGCCGATATGTGAGCGATCGGGAGGCCGCAGCAGCAACAGAGCAGATGCGACTACGTACAAGATACCGGGGACCCGGCTCCAGAGTTATGCCTGGAGTAATACGCTCTATGCCTCCCAATCCGCATGGGGATAAAACCCTGTAGGATTCTATAGTACTATACTCCAATCATCCTGTCTGTAAGGCGTAGTCTACTGCCCTTTAGTGGACCTCGCCCTACCGTTAAGTTGTGACTGTTGTCCCATAGTGCGGGTCGATGAAAGACATTGTCCCCATTACACGGGCACGAGCAGATCTAAGATTATCTAGATCGGGGACATCAATGGTCACGACCGCAACAAGCGTATACTTGATCTGGATATGTATAACAACGTCTCTGCCACACAAAGAACGGTTGGAACTGAACTGAACTGAGCTGAACCAGTCATGACTCAGTGGTGTCATGGCCGGAAGACTCGAGCGATCGCTGCTGTACCACGTCCCGTGCAGGAGGATCCCGTGTAGCGGCAAAAGTCTTTCTGCCTCGTGCTCTCTTTCCTGACAGCTGCGTGGCAGGTCTAGAGCTCTCAACGTTGGAAGAGCACCAAAATCTAGAAGACACGACCATCCTCCATCGTCCTTTGGATCACGATCATCATCATGGACCACGAACACGATCAACCCCCTTCATCGGCTTCCGGATCACGGGCTGACGCATGGAATAATCCTCCGGATGGAGTTTGCCGTGGTAGTAGTGTCAGTATCTCCTGCAGCTGACGGTGGAGAACCAAAAAAAGGATCCGAAGGCCAAGGTACGCAAGTACGTACTCCGTACCTCTTCTGGCGTCTTTGTTCTTCCGGTCGTCTCGGCCTGCCTAAATTAAGTAATTACTCTATATGATTTCTTCTAGAACGGATTATTTCCCCCATCGTGAAATGATTATCTTTCCTGCCAGGGGTAATCGCCCAGCAAGACCCAAAAGAACCCAGTTGCAGGCTGCAAGGCGATCAGTTGGGATGATAATAACACCTCCCCGTCTCGTCTTCTCTTCCCCAGTCGGGTTCCCCCAGGCTGGGAGTCGAGTCACCAGCAGGCTGCAGCTCCGGAATCGCCACGGTGTTCAGGGTTTTTCCTTCGGCGGTTCTTCGTGCTTAGTGTCTCCCTGGCTTTTTTCTTCTCTTCCGTTTCTTGCCTGCAGCCAACCCGGGGAGGGGGAATCTCACCCGCCAATCAGCGTCGGGGTTATTCCACCCCGCCTGGCCAGCTCGCTCGGTCGATCGCGGAGACGCTCATTGGCATTGGAAATCGATCCTCCATCCGTTCCGGGAGCGATGACGAGCGATCGCTATTGCTGGCTGTCACCGCCAGAGAGGTCGAGTGGGGGGTCATCGCCGATGGTGTCATGCCTGTCATGGCCGTCCAGCATTCCTGACCGAAAGCAACTGACCAAGTGACCTCAACTTCGACACCCCGGCTGAACTCGGTCCATAACAACACTGACCATCATCATCAAGACAAAAAAAATAATTTGATGGAAACAACAAATCAAGTAGAGATACGCTGCGGTGAGAAGAACACCAACACCAACAACCCGACATCGTGACCATGGTCCCCCATTCCGGATGGAAAGTCACGGAACGTCTAGTATACCTTTCTAGCCTCGACCGGCCAAGATAGTCTATCTAGCTGCAGATAAGCTACAAGCGACAACCCAGCCCAACCCATCCTCCGTCCTGCATGACAGAAACAGCCGTCGTCAAGATTCAACTCGCGCCGGTCAGATTTCCCTGTACAGGTACCTAGCTCAGCACCGACCTTGGGCCCCGTCAGGCAGTATCCGGTACGAAGCTTCAACGTGGCCAGACTAAATCGCCTTACAATCTTCACGTTAGTTAATTAGGTAGATACAGGAAGGGAAAGCAAAGCTATCGCGCTGGGGATATCCAGTAGGAGATCTACATCCGCCCATCCATACTTTCCAGTAGAAGTCTGATCGAAAACCAACCAACACTCCCAACGTGACCGACTTTTTCCCTTCCGTAACGTGGCATCAACAACAAGCCCCCTCAACGAGAGGTTTAGAAATCAAAGACAAGACAAGACAAGACGAGACAAGACAAGATAAGACAAAACAAGACACGACAGTAGTTGAAACGAGAACTTCCAAAACCCGATCTGACTCAGGTGGTCCCGAAGTCGGAAGGGAAGGATGGGATGCCTAGTTAGTTAACTCCGTATTTAGTCGGGAAATTTCCCTACCACATTCGTAATCACTACCCCGATAATAATAATTCGTACTAGTGATTCGAACATCTATCTACTACTATCCTTCCCGTATACGAAATTACGAATGCGCAATTTGCGGGGTACATCGTACTCCAGCCCCAGTCCTATCGTAGTCGTATCGGATATCATGGATAACGAACGTGACTAAGCGGGCAAAGTGATATGGAGACGGTGAAGGAAAGAAAAAAAGGAAGGATGATTCCCCTATCGTGGTCGTAGTCGTACTCGTACCTCTCTTCCCGATTAAGATATCCTAATTCTCGATCACATCAAGGCAGCAGCCGGCCCTGAGCGGAAAGACAATGAGTAAACTTTATAAAACTCAATAATGTGCTCGACCCGTTCCCATCCGAATAAGTTGATGTTAATCTTAATTTTAATCGTAAAACTTAGACCCACTACCAGGCACCAGTATCAACGCCGACAGGGACGATATCCGATATTTGCTATCCTGGCTGTTATGATTACATTGATCATGGATTATGGGTGTGGCAATTGCAAATAGGATGGATGCGGAACTAGTAGTGAAATTTGGCTAGGGTTGGGAGTAGAATATATGGAGGGGGGAACATATAAATATGTAATCCACGCGACATTTTATGGGATTCAATCTTAATTTTCTTATCGACTCGCTATATCTCTTTTAATAAAAGACTAAGTGTGTACATATATTCAAAATCGAAAGAATTATAATAGAACTTTTTTCCATTTCTTACAATAGATGATGGAAACGAGTTTATAAGCCGGGTAGGACTCCGACCGTTTTCAAAAACCCTCTGCGACGGTCATGACTCGCGATAAAATGAAGCCAAGGTTAGCTGTATCGCATGCGAAAGCATCGTTTCATTATACAGTAGAGAGAATAACAACATTAAAAAAAAGCATTCCGTTTCTTCTAACTTGCCTACATCCGATGTGATCGAGATGGGATCAAGTGCATTCGATCCATCTCAGCAAAACGGATCGTAGAGCGACTAGCCTAGAAACCTCTAGAAAGGCCACAATGCAGTAGTAGCTCCCTTTATATGGTTAAACCCTCCAAGGATTTAGTTTAGCATATTACTGTGTCAGACGAAGATTCCCACTCCAGATTTGAGGGTCGGACGGGCAGGTTCACAGGAGATGTATAAAATTGCAATGTAGTGATGATCGTGGAGTTGCTTTACTTTTACGGGAAACCTGTACGCGGCAAGTGCTGAGCAAGGAACCAACCCCAAATATAGATCATATCTGGAAAATTGAACTAGTTCCCTAGGTCATAATTATCTCGACGATCCTCGCAACAATGTTTTTTTTTTAATTGGTTTGTATTTCGGTGGAACACTCAGCTAAGCCTCCTATGTCTGAGTTGATAGGCTGTGCAACTTTGAACTAATTGGTTGATCACAAGCAGTCTTACACTCGCTTGGTTAATCGTCTGAGATTCGCTTGGCTGCAGATGGCTCTTGAGCAGCCTTGCGCGTAACTGGAAATCCTAATTGGACTGTTTTGTTGATATGAGGGTGTGCAAGAATCCTTGTTCGAGCATTTAAGGCCTTACGTTCAGCCTGATTTGTGCATTCAGCTCTGCTGATAGTGTCCTATAACTCTACTTAGTGCTCACACCCTTACACCCACATGCTCTGCTCTGCTCTACTCTACACTCGTTACTACGTTATATCTTGTAACGGACCTCTTGTCCTCAAAATTGCCGGATCGAGACCGTAGGAATTATTCTTATACGTTTCGGTTCATTACCTATTTTCCATGGCAGATCCACTTTCTGTTGCTTCCAGTTTGGTAGCAGTTACTGTCTTTGCGCTTCAAAGCAGCACGTCGCTCGCTGAAGCTGTTAGGAACTTCAGGAGCAATAGCAGGAAAATTCGAGATTTTAAAGAGGAGCTCGAGAAGTTGACTGGAGTTGTTGGTTCTTTGAATCAGATGATTTTGAACTATGAGGCTGAGTTGAGAAATCTGAGGGTACCTTTACTGCAATGCGGCAAGAATTGCAAGGAGTTTGAGGAGGTGATTGATGGGGTCACGAAGCATTCAGACGGAAAACAACTAAGTTTCCGTGACTGGGAGAAATTGCGGTACATGAGAGGCGATACCACAAGCTTCAGGCTCATGCTCCGGGAGTATAGAGCTACATTCAATATTGTTATTGCGAGTGTAACTATGTATGTTTCACTATATCTCTTAGTAATTATTATATGCTGACTAGGGTCCTCTCATTGTAAAGTCGCCATGTCACTGTCACCACTGATGTGCTTGCTGAATATGAACTAATGATCACCGAAGTGATTACATATCTCCAGGATCAGTCACAGGAAAAGGATCGGCGCGCAGATATCTTGGATCAAGTAGAAATCAGAGAGAAAAATGAAAGCACAGCCCTCCCTTATTCTACGCGCATACAAACCTCTCGTTATATAGAGAGGAATTGGTCACACCGTTCACATCAAAGTCATGCGGAGGTTCAGGCTGCTAAACCCAGCGCTCATCGAGCACAGAATATCACAATCGCCTGCCTACCTGCCATGGAAGACGGACTTATTAAAGTTATGGAATTCATGGAGGACTTCAAGAAGCGCGACGATAAATTAAACGACCCCCAAACTGAAGATGCTGCCGAGTCAAGACGCATTCAGGACGAAAGGAACAACATTGACCAATATCAGAGTGTTTGCCCTGACGCATCTGATTGTTTGGAAAGCACCAGAACCAGTATGTTTGAGGATATATCCACGTCAGTCAGCTCACATCAGGCAAGGCGAACCATAAATGGGTCTATGCCAAGACAGTTGGGAGGACCAATTTCAGAGGAATCCATAGCTAAAGTGAAAGAGTACATTTTAGCTGATAATGGTGATCAAAAGGGAGAAGAAGCCACTAACTCACTCGCGTCTTTCACCAAAGATAATCTTAGACGGATCTTTAAACGGCTGGATAGGGTCGATAATGATACACAATACCGTGATGAGGCCAATCTTTCATCGATATCTTCTAATTCAGGAACCTCAATACTCTCCAAAGAAAGTCGTGAGACACGCGCTACTTCAGTTACAGGCGACGCAAAAGATTTGCTGGTAAAGTATTTCATCGATGACCATGAGTTGAAAAGTCTCGTTATCTCTGCATTAGCGAGGATGCCAGCCGAGAAATTCATGCGAAACTTTTGTTGCCTGTTGAAAGTTTATTCAGAAAGCTTGAAGTCGGCTGCGGAAAACATTCTCGAGACTGATGCTGCCTTCATGATCCGAAGACAGCGATTCTACTTGGCAAGGGCAGTGATTGAACGGTCAGGGGGTTATTTTGCCAACCAATGGGTGAACTCCCAGATGCAACTTGGACGCCGGAAAAAGGTAGAAAGCTGGTTAAGTAGCAGATTGGAGGGGTTTCCACGAAATGAGAGAATGTTTCAAGAAGAAATCGAAAATGGAGAAAGTGATAGTGACTGTGGTTCCGACGATCCTGGAAACGAGGTAAATCCGAAGCAGGTCGAGCAGTTCCTTCTAAAAACAGAAGCTTTCAAAACACTGAAGATTAATCTTCGGTCTTTCATATACCCAAGCGATGACGTGATGCAAAAATTTAACGAAGAACCTACTTCACCCTATATCTCTCGAAATTTCGCCGAGGAGGCTAGAGTTATAGAGAGCACAGAAGAACAATCTCGACACTGGTCCGAGTCAAGTTTGGAGGAGGCAGTTCCTGCGGCGGAAATTCCGGTATTAACTCGAATATGGCGTTCAATCCATACCATTTGCCATGCTATGGCTCAGTTAATTAATCGTCCATTGGAAGTCGTTGACGGTCTGTTGCGGCCAGAGATCCCTCCTAGTTATGTGCGAGTCTCTTGGATCTGTGTACGTGGTACCATTTCAATTCCCTAAATATGTCCTAACTGAAATAGCGATGCGGTAAGAGAGTGTATGTCGATTTTCAAGAGGAATATCAAACAGCAGCGGTCGAATTCGCGAAGGAAGCAGCTGGTCCATCGAACGTGGACACTATTTCATTAAGACATTTCAGGGGAGATATATCAACACCATCGTCTTCAGAATCTGTAGGATCGGACTCCAGGGATTCTTCACCATCAGCTGACGATATAAATTCCACACCACCATCTTCGGCGGCTTCTAGCGATGATTTACCTGAGATCATAATTCCTCCTGGAACAAAGCGATACCTTCTACTATGTGTCAACAGTGGAATGGGTCTTATTGACCTTGCACATGTCGACCTTACATATACTATGCATGATGAAGTGCTCTTTCAGCAAATAAGAGCTGAATATGCCAAGATTCGTGGCAACAAGATAAAAAATATCTTCGTAATACCAAAGAAAATTGAGTATATCAAGGTATATATACGCATACACATACACTAAGATCCCCCCCACCCCGAACGTTAACTGAATGATTTATACTTTAGTTTCAACTGATTCATCTTCACAAATCTGGGGAAAGTGTTGCAAATTTCGAGACAGGTTCAATACCGTCAAAAGAACAAGTCTCTAGTGGTGACTACACTTTTACACCTTGTCCACCCCAGATCGGAAATCTCCCAATACCATCAAGCCTTTTCATGCACTGGCTTCGCGACCCTGGCAACCATGGCGGATCTCTCGCCGTTCAGGCACTCCCCAAGAAGCTTCGTGTGAAGCTAAGCTGTCATAATAATCAAAATAATAGGCCGGTGGGATATGGTGTTTATATAATTGAAGGGTATAACTTGGGTCTAATAACTATGTGTTCTCTGGGTGCCCTTTTTCTTACTTTGATTCTCACACTCCTTTGGTGTATATTGAAGAAAGACGTTCAGGGAGGGACTGGGATTGGCCAGTACGCCGTGGCTGTTCTTGCGCTGTCACTGACCGCCTTAGGACTCCACGTGCGGCTGAAGTAGTTGAAACTGCGAGTTCCAAGCCATTCTACTTGATTGTTATCAAGTGGAGGGTAAAAGAGTTGATACCTTTCTATTGAGTGGTCCATAGGCACCCAAACTATTTTATTTGCTCACGATATCATAAAACGAATTCTGTCTCTTGATTTTAGGAGATTCTATACTTCGATTCTTTTTTAATGACCGCTCTTTTGTATGACCGAGAAGAATTTCATAGATTCCGCTGAATGCTTCAAAATAAGATAATGTAGTGAGTATGGGATATACGATATAATGTACTGCGCTCATACAACGTTCCGGACAACATCATCGATCGCTTTTGCGACGTATGCTACATTGTTGGGGCTCACTGTATTTTGTCAGTACCTGAGGTCAGTTTTCATAAAAAGATGGTTGCTTACAGCCGCTGATGGAAGCTCTGCTCGACTTGAGGAGGTAGATGTGGTATTTCTCCCTGAGAGCATCCACTTGCTCGGGAGTGAGGCCGGTGTAGGAGAACATGCCGTTCTGCAGCCCAAGTTAGTGATTATTTCATTTGATATAAGAGAAAGAAGAATCCATGCCTGAATGACAATGTGGTCCCATGTACCGGGAGTCTGCAACCTCACTAACTCTTCGTAGAGTGCCTTGCGCATGGAGATGATGCGCGAGCTCATGACCTCCAGATCCTTCTGCCACTCCGCCTTAAGCTGGTCATCACTGAGGATCCTCTTCACGATCTCACCACCGTAGCGGGGAGCCATTGAGTATTCTCCTCGGATGATGTGGCACAGGTTCCTCAGGACGGTCTCCCTCAACTCGGGGTTCGTCACCACATGGAGCGCTCCCACGCGCTGACCGTAGAGTCCGCAGTTCTTCGAGAAGCTCTGCGCAACGATCATCTCCATTTCGGGCTTCTCGTCCAACACATAGCGCACGGCCCACGCGTCCTTGTCCAATGATCCGGAGGCGAATCCTTGGTACGCAGAATCGAAGAAGAGGAAGATTCCCTTGCGCTCGCACACATCTATAATAGCCTTCCACTGTTCTTGGGTCGGGTCCAGCCCGGTCGGGTTGTGCGCGCACGCATGAAGAAGGATTGCATCTCCCTTCTCAGCTTGTGTCTCCAGCGTCTGAATCAGACCCTCAAAGTCCAACTTGCGGGTCGCGGGGTTGTAGTACGGGTATTGCTTGATAGGAACTCCGGTAAGATCCCAGATTGTATTGTGGTTTGCCCACGACGGGTTGGACAGCCAGACGTGTTTGGGTTTTAAGTGATGCGCAATGAAGAGAGCTCCCACGTGGTTGGCGCCGGTTCCCGACACTGTCTGGACGGATGCGATTCTGCTTTTGGCTTCCTTCTGCGCTGGAGACTCGTTCTTGCTATCGAAACCGAACATCAGATCTCGTGCTAGCTCAAGAAACGGGATATTGCCCGCGATGGCTAGATATTCGTGTCTGGTGATGTCCTTCTCTTCGAGCAACAGTTTTTCGACCTTTTCCACGGTCGGTAAAGGCCATGGCTTGCCCTCATTTGTGCGATAGACACCGATTCCCAAGCTGACCTTCTGTGGGTGAGTGTCCGCAATGAATGCGTGATTGAGGGCGAAAATCTCATCGACAGCGACATACGGCAAGTCCGCAAACACGGACTTGTGCGCCGTCTTGGTTCCTGACTGGGTCATAATTGCTATTGAATCTCACAGAACTTTTTGTCCTGTAAGCTCTCTAGCTGACTTCAATTGCACTTTATGCGACGATGGGGAATTGAAGGGATAATCACTGGGGTACATATGACTCTTTTGCCCCGATGGCGGCTTAGTAACGACTGCGAACGTCGTCTTGATTGGACCATCTCGCCCCTCCGCATCCGAGATCGCAGCATGAGGGGCACCATATTTAGAACAAAATCGTTTGGACCGCGGTACGGATGAGATGTGAAGTTTCTCTAGTACTAAAGGAAAACAAAGAGTAGTGATGGAATGGATATATCTTCGATTTAATTCCACCCATAATCAAGTAAAAGTACCACCCGACGCCACGGAAAAAGTGTGAAATCAGACAGATATCGCGCTCGATTAGGTATTGTCTTTATCGGCGGCTGGAACCGGTCGGAACACCGCAACCACTATCCTTGAATACCAGCAGGGATAAGCTAGGATGCGTAGACGAGGAGATAACATTGTATCAGCCATCGAGTCATAGTGCTTATTTCAAACCTGGTGTGAAACGCTGACATTGTGTTTAGATGATGAAAGTGCAGAAGAAAATACAGTGGCTCGAGTTGGCATTGGAAGTTAGCTAAAAGAGACTACAGCTTCTTCCAATCAAGAGATTGACACTATACTTTGCGTCATAAGCATCGGGAAGTGGATCCTTTATTAGAGAAAGTTTCCCTGCGTAATCAACGTTATCGACTTAATGGCCGTAAGCCGAAAGCTGGAGCTATCATTGAACAAGCGTTATCTGGTCCCCGCTTTATCTTCAGAATTAGATAAGAGTTAGTTATATGGAGTCAGGCAAGCTCATATCCATAGAAAGGAAACAATTTATGAAAGAACATAGTGCCAAATAAAAACATCATAAAGAAGCCACGATGGTTTGAAAGCCTTCCTCTTCCATTTTCCACGAGATCCAGTTCTAGGGAGGCCAGTTTTCCTGCGATAAGCCGGACTTTCCTGATCCTGGTCGGATTCGACCACTCATATTCAGAAGACCAGATCCTTGACGTTGCAGGTTTTAGTTGTCTTTGGTGACAGCTATGCATGCATAAAGATTGAATCACAGGAAAGATCTGCAGTCCAATACAGATAATCAAAATCATGTGCTTATCGTCTTGATTATTGGTCGGCTGTATCCGTATGTCTACGATTTGCGGATCCGGGCGATCTAAAACAAGGTTAGTGAACTATATACCTTAAGCTCTCAACACTCTTAGCAGGGACATACAGTTGAAAATCGGTAGGATATTTTGCTGATTATACTTTTACTGATCCCGGAAAATGGATATAACTTTTGTGTATTTTAGTCTTAGCACTGCATACACTTTAAGGGGCCTATTATGCAGTCTCAATGAGTACTGACCGGAGGCTATATCTTACACAGCAAAAAGCTGTAGATTACTAGTAACATTCGACACCAGCCTCTCAGGTAGAGCAATTCTCCTTCATTTCAGTCTCTTTAACATATCCACGTGACTTCAAAGGCGCGTCTCACCTGGCGGCCTCCATAACATAAGGCTCTACATATCCCACAACAAAGCCTTCCCCCCAACAAGGGAGCCCAGGTAGTGCAGTGGTTAGATCTGCGCATCCTCCAAGGTCCAGATCCAGCTACTATACTTCTCTAGGCTCCCTGTTCGAACCCTGGAGCGGTCGATGGTTACGGAGGATTAATTCCTCCAAATATCACGGGACACCTCCCTCCAGGGAAGAAAAATCCTGCCCGCCAAAAGCAAGGTGGGGTTTTCGTAGCATCTCTCCTCCTCCCAAAAGGGGGGCCGAGGATGTGAGCTTTTTTGTTGTTCTCATTGTCACTTTTTGAAGCTGGTGCTGTTACTATTTCCTTTTTAGGAAAGTGTGATGTTATTCTAGATGTGGACTAAGCACATAGCGCTCTTTGAATCAAAATGCATGGAAAAATCAAAGTATCACTATTCAAATATGATTCTACTATTACTATGTTAAAGAAACATTTCTGTCCTCATATGGGGGTCAACTTAGTATTGAAGTTATTGTAAAGTTGCATTCATTCCTCAAGAACATCCCTCAAGAAATAACTGTATTCAAAGCTATGCTTTCATGACAGCGCTACTGAACTTCCGAAATTTAGAATACACGAACCAATAATAATAATAATGGTGCCTGTCTTGAAGTAATTTACCAATCTATGCCGCCCGTTCTAACGTTAGCGGATATATATGCATGGTTTCTCATTCAAGACCTCCCTGAAATTGATGATGCTCAAAAGAGAAGACAATAGTGTCGAATGCGCATAGAGTGCGGATGCCATATACCTGTCCCTAGGTCAGTTTTCGGAGAAATGAATCGCAGCTGCGGATTCATTTCCGGTGTATTATGGCGTTGAGAAATTGCCGAAATGTATGACTAGACTCATTACAGTAGGAGTACACATTCTCTTACATTTTATATTATCAGTACAGAAGTCTTAAAGTTTTCTAGTCATTAAAGTCATTAACTGTCATGGATCCTATCTGATGCAGGGATGTGACGTCCAATAGAACCATCTTGCAAAGAACCAAGACTTTGGTGTATGTACTGTAGCGTTAACTGGTGAGCAAAACAGCATGGAGTAATGGATGGTATCGGATAGTCCGACCTCATACGGAAAAGTCCGATCTACTACTCAGATAAGCAAGTGGGGAGATAGGAAAGACATGAGAGGGGTAAGACCATCGCAAACTTCGCCGAAGTTTGGTGGGATGTGCCGGAAACGCTGGAGCTTAAATTTAGGGAAGAAATCGCTATGGTTGGAGAAAGACAGTAAGCAGATGTAGTTGGCCGAAGTAGATCCGGTTCAAAGGGCCACTTATAACCTCGGACTGGCCCTGCGATATTGAACTGATTCTTAACTACTAGACCATAGGCCTTCAATGTCGACCAGTTTGATTTCTTAATTATTATCCTTGATCGAGGATAGTCTTGTCGCATAGTAATGGCGGATACAGAGACAACGACGGCAGCGCCGGCTGTCTTGAAAGCATCAGGAGATGCATCGACCAAAGGCCCTTTGCATGCTCTTCGTCCCCAGGTCATTATTCAACCTTTACACAACAGCATCCCACCAGAACTGCTGCCCCGTTTCGACCCAAAGTTCGTGGAACTATATAACGAATACAATGCGGGTCGTCTACATACACACGAAATTCCGATTGAGGAATTTAGGAGGAATCCTAACAAGTATTCCACTTCCTGGGGACGTGCTGCTGGTCCAGATGTTTTTCGCATTACAGAGCAGAAGTGTCCTGTAGATGGTGGAGAGATCACGGTCAGGATCTTCGAACCAGCCCCCAAGGCCGATGAGAAAGGAGACACGAAGAAGAGGGCTGCCTATGTCAACTTTCATGGAGGAGGTTGGGTCTTTGGAGATTTATCCAAGGACCACGATTTCTGTAAACGCATCGTAGATGCCCTCGATGGGGATCTCGTGGCTTTCGATGTCGAATACCGTCTGGCGCCGGAGAATAAGTATCCCATACCAGTGAACGATTGCTGGACGGCGTTTAACTGGGTGAGTACACTGTGCAAGATGCTCATATTAACTGCTAATGTGAGGTGCAGGTCCGGAATGAAAAAGCAGACGAGTTCAATCTCGATCGTGACAGGTTTGCGATAGGCGGCATCTCCGCTGGAGGCCATCTTTCTGCCGTCCTCGGTCATCTGTGTCGCGACGCAAACATCCCCCTGCGCCTACAAATTCTCACTGTTCCCGTATGTGACCTTCACAATGTCTTCACTCCAGAAGGGCAATTTGACCGGGACAACTGCCCATATGAATCGTACCGGGAGATGGAATCTACGGTACCCCTTCCCATGGCGAGAATGGCATACTTTCACCGGCATTTCTTGGGAGTGCCACGACCTGAGAGGTCAGAAAGCGTAAGTAGCAGAAAAGTTGACATCGAGCTTGTTCACCCGCTAACTTGGGATCCAGGACTGGAAGATCTCTCCAATCCTGGCTTCCAATTTCTCGAACCTAGCTCCAGCGCTCGTGTTCACAGCTGAGATGGATCCTCTTCGCGATGAGGGAGAAGCTTATGCGGCGAAGATGGAGGCATCTGGGTGTGAAGTGGAGCACATCCGTGTTCCTGGAGTGCCACATACTTTTGCCCATTTGGATGAGGTTTTGGAGTCGGGGAAGATGTACAATGAGAAGACGATCGCCGCGCTGAAGGGGAAGCTCAGTAAGTGACTGGGAGGATTTAGTAGGATAATATCCATATGCAAGACATAAATCCGGAAGGGGATAGTATGAGAATTCATTAATCTATACGAGATATTTTACTGGTGCTCCCCTAGTAATCTTGTTAATACGTGGATGTAATCCATGAATATAGAACTGAGGTGGCCGCCTGCTATATTAGGGACATGCTCTAAAACCTCAAGGTTATTTACAGCTATTTTATCTATTGTTTCAACCACGTAATCCGGAAAGATGGTAATAAAAAATATTGTAGATCCATTCCATTCTGCTAACAAGATTACCAAGGGGGGCACCAGTAGTCTCTAATTGATATAGATGTAGTGTTTCAACGACCACCGTGGGACTTATAACTGTCTGTACTAATGCTCCCTTAGTAACCTTGTTAGTAGGATGGGGGGACTTGAGAATATTTTTTATTACCATCTTTCCGGATTATATGGTCGAAACAATAGATGAAAATAGCTGTAAATAGCTTTAAGATTCTGAAGTATCTCTCTAATGTAGCAGGTGGCCACCTCAGCTTCATATTCCTGAACCGTACTCACATACTCACAAGGTTACCAGGGGGGCACCAGTATACTAGCACGGAGAAGCATTCTGCAGCGAGCGCCGGATATTTATTATCAGCTTCCCAAGATCGGAGGCCGATGGTACCGTACGGTACGTTATTACCGGACGCAGCTACCGCAAAAGGCTTGCCGATCAGCCGTACTGACAGTTATGCCGATACGCGGAACCGGGAAATCTCGGTTGGCCGTGTTAGGAAACACGCAGAAGCGGACGGGCGGAAACAACATTTCTCCAAGTCATTGACCTGGATAGCTATTTTTCCTTCCTCTCCTCTCCAGAAAGTTGTTGAAGTTGCTTGTGAGGCATTGACTCTCTCCAAGTTGGCCATATTTCCCCTCTAACCAGGAAGAGGCAGCAGAACAACCAATCACACCATGTTGAATCCCGCTTCCTCTCGGGCCGCGGCGTGCTCGATGGCCTCACATGCGGTCGCTCGAAGCTCAAGCTCGAGCTCCCCCGCAGCTGCTCGGGGATTGCTGGCGGCCTCGTACTCCCCCGCGTTCACTGTCAATAGCCGACGTGCGCTGAGCTCCAATGGCCGAGCTCTTCAGCATTTGACTCGCCTTCAGTCTATCAATTCGAGCTCCAGAGCTTTCAGTACGACTGTCAGAATGGTATGTGCGATTTGCGAGTTAGAGGTGTCGGGTGCGAGATATCCAGCGGGAACGGATGCACTGCGGTTGTAAGCAATAAAGGAGATCTGGAAATAGACTGACAGGCTGCATAGGCGCAGGAAACCCGAACTGAATCCGATGCTTTCGGTGAGATCCAGGTGAGCTTGTCCATTAATCTTTCAGCGCGTTAATAGGCGCAAATCCAGGACCAAGCTAATGGAAATGTGAAATAGGTCCCTGCGGACAAGTACTGGGGTGCCCAGACCCAGCGGTATGTTGACAATCGACAATCGGATACTAGAAAATAGAGCTGTATATTGACCCAAGTATAGTTCTCTGGGAAACTTCAAGATCAACCAGCCTCAGGACCGCATGCCTCCCCCAGTGGTGAAGGCTTTCGGTATCCTCAAGGGTGCTGCCGCTGCCGTTAACGTCAAGTATGGTCTTGGTAAGTTGTACAAGGGTCAAAATTTGCGAGGGTGCATATTAATTGTGTTGCTTTTCAGACCCCAAGATCGGTGAGGCTATTCAGCAAGCTGCTGCTGAGGTCGCCGATCTCAAGCTCATTGACCACTTCCCTCTGGTTGTGTGGCAGACCGGTTCTGGCACCCAGTCCAACATGAACGCCAATGAGGTCATCTCCAACCGTGCTATTGAGATCCTGGGTGGAGAGAAGGGAAGCAAGAAGCCTGTTCACCCCAACGACCATGTCAACATGTCCGCCTCCTCCAACGATTCCTTCCCCACCGTTATGCACATTGCTGCTGTCCTTGAGATCGAGGGCACTCTCCTGCCGGCTCTGCACAACCTGCGCAACGCCCTCCAGAAGAAGGTCGAGGATTTCTCCGAGATCATCAAGATCGGTCGTACTCACTTGCAGGATGCCACCCCTCTTACTCTGGGTCAGGAGTTCTCCGGCTATGTTGCTCAGCTGGACCGCAACATTGAGCGTGTGGAGAACACTCTTCCCCACCTCCGTTTACTCGCTCAGGGTGGTACCGCCGTCGGTACCGGTCTGAACACCTACAAGGGCTTCGACGAGGCTATCGCTGCGGAGATCTCTAAGCTGACTGGTACCGAGTTCAAGACTGCTCCTAACAAGTTCGAGGTACTGGCCGCTCACGACTCCATCGTTGAGGCCTCCGGCGCCCTGAACACTCTGGCTGGCTCCCTCTTCAAGATTGCTCAGGATATCCGTTACCTCGGTTCTGGTCCTCGTTGCGGTCTGGGCGAGCTGATCCTGCCCGAGAACGAGCCCGGTTCCTCGATCATGCCTGGCAAGGTCAACCCCACCCAGTGTGAGGCTTTGACCATGGTTGCCTCCCAAGTCATTGGTAACCACGTCGCTGCCACCATCGGCGGCATGAACGGCCAGTTCGAGCTGAACGTCTTCAAGCCCTTGTTGATTCGCAACCTTCTGCACAGTGTTCGTATTCTGGCCGATGGCATGGCCAGCTTCCAGGAGCACCTGGTGGAGGGTCTCCAGGCTGACCGCAAGAGAATCGACACTCTTCTGCACGAGAGGTAAATATCTACTCACTCAAACGTATGTTTAAACATCAAGACTGACCAACTGTCTAGTTTGATGCTTGTGACCTGCCTGAACCCCATTATTGGTTACGACATGGCCTCCAAGGTCGCCAAGAACGCCCACAAGAAGGGCCTGACCCTGAAGCAGAGTGCCCTTGAGCTCAAGGCCCTGAGCGAGGAGGACTTCGACAAGTACGTCCGCCCGGAGCTGATGATCAGCCCCAAGGAGAAGAAATAGACTTGATGCCATACCACTGTTATAGTAGTTTTAAGATAGCATCGCCTGTATATTGACAAGTTCTGAGCTATTTTCCCTGGAACTGTTTCAATTCCAAGTAGATGTAGAAGATTTACTATTCAGCTCTGGGTTCCTCTTTTATAAGCCTCTTCCTGCTATCGATCCTCCTGTAATCTCGATACTGGCCAATTTTCTTCCAGGGATCCTCGACATCAAAGGCGTGTGGACCTCGATGATCGATGTGGAACTACCTACTATACTACTTAGACATCAAAATTCCGGGTTCTTCAATAGCTTGTATGTATCGAATAGTATTTTATAGTCTCATATCGTAGTTCAGCAGTGACTATTGCTGTTGGTCAGATTTTCTTTTTGAAGATCTTGTTGGAAGTTTTACAGCATACTATTTTGGCGTGGATAGGCCAAATGTAGAGGGTCCGAAGAGAACGGAGAATACTCAAATTGAAGTATTCTGTGTGTAATCGTTATTTTGGAAGCCAAGCCATCGATTAAGTCATACCACGCAAACCATGGTCTAGCACAGAGGTTGCCTACCATTACAAGCAAATTCATATTGGAAAACTCAGAAAACCATAAACCTTCCACAGTTGGTTCAGGCAGCAGTCGGTAGATATAAGTATAAATATCTTCCACCTTCCATCGAAAGGAAACAAGAATTTCTTTTCTTTGAAAATATTTCCATTACCATCACCATCAATAATCGAGCTCCCCTGACCGTAGCCAATATAGACGGCCGCGACAAGAAAACAAGAAGAGGATCGATCTTATTGATGAAGTCATGGACACCCGTTATAAAACCAGGAAGTGTCGACAACATACTGCACATATTCCAAAGGCAAAGAAGAAATTGGAAAACGAAGACAGCAATATGTTATGCTGGGCTTCCTTGCCGGCGGAAGTACGCCTGATGATCCTGGAGACCATTTTACAAGAAAATCATCCCTTAGCTTCTCATGCTTCAGTCTGCAAAGAATGGCAGGCTATCATAGAGAAGAAGAACTTTCGTCGACTGAAACTGCGAGTATCATGCCTAGATGATCTCGAATACATGGTCAATCGACAAAGGCGGCTCGTGAAGCACATCTGGCTGAACATAGAGCTTCGACCATACACTTGTCGAAGTTGTCAATCTCTGGAGTCAGTCTCGTGGATGTCAAGTAATGACTCTACTGTCCGTAAAGCGATCTCGAAGCTCTTTTCAATTCTAAGCACTTGGGATCCAACCGGAGATGGCTTGACACTAGAGCTGAGCGCCCAGTCCCCGAGCGACTCGGAACACTGGTTCAAGGACTGTTACTTCGGAGCTCCTGGTGAGGATGAAGATACTATTTTCGAATCCGAAAACAAGCTAGAGAAAACACCTGCAAAATTTCATGATCCAAAGCACGGTTGGATCGACAGTCAGCAAGTTGTTGCTCCACGCCAACTCGCCGTCATGCGACTTTTTGGAACAGTCCTAATGATGCTCCGGGACGAACTTCCTGAAGTCCAGGCAGTCACGAATTTCGTGTTACGTCGACAATGCCGTCGTCGGTTTGCCCCCAGAAGTCTATGGCTTCTGTTGGACAAGCTCCCTCGGCTAGAGTCTGTAGTCTATGAGCCATGGCAAGCGTGGAGCCGATGGGAACAGGAAGTGTATGATAATGGTATGCAAATACTTGGATGACAAGCACCTCCTGGCCCATTCCCCGTTTGTGTGGGAATACCAAGCCTGCTGACGTCTATATTGTAGAATATAAAGTTATGATCGAGAAGCACCTACCGAAGGGGCTCAAGAGAATATCACTATTTGAAGATTTTAACGAGGACTATATTGCAATATACCTAAACTGGTTCATTCCAATGGTCCCTGTCAGGCGTGCGGATCCTGCAGTTAGTGTGGCTTTCGCATACAGAAGCCTCGACCTTGAACAGCTTTCCGTCTCATTCATGATCGATGCTCGATACTTCTTCAAGGCGTGTCAACCACTATGGACTTGGAACCACCTGGAGTCCCTAGTCTTGACGTCTCGACTACTAACTCATAGAGTAAACCACAGGAAGATTTCAGATCTATTACAAGATGCCGGAGCAGCTGCACTTTATATGCCGAGGCTGCAGATTATGGCACTATGGAACGGCTGGAGAGGAGAAGCTTGCGCATTCGTGTACCGAAAGGAAAGCAACTACCCTTCGATCACCTGGCGTGGTACATGGGACATGAAGCTAGAGTCTCGTGTAATCCAGGCTTGGGGAAAGGTTGCGTCTAAGTATACTCCATACGAAATTCGAGTTGAAAACCAACTGCTACATTGTCTTATTAACTCTCATGGTGATGCTATTCATCAGTTAGACCTGCCCCGCGGAGTGATTGATCCTGTATCTTTATGGCAGATACAGAGGGAAGGATCAAAAGGTACCGAAGAAAGTTGGAGATTACAGGACTACCAATAATTGGAAGAGAGTGATAGAAAAGTTCAGAATTATGGAGGCCCGAAGATAGTAAGGGGTATACAAATTGGGATATTCTGCACTTAGTGCGATTACTATTTTTGGAAGCGACTCTATCCTTGTCTTTTAGTTCAGGTACGAGCACAACAGACAGACGAATGACATGCAGAACGCTGTCAGAATATAGGGGGGGATGATGTTATAATAATAGCCAAGCAACTCAATCTCTGAAACATGGATGCTCATCACAGATCCAATGGCATTGAGTACCGTCCATCGCCTTCTCCTGACGAAGTTTGTCGTGGCTGGGGGGAACGGGGCGCAGACTGGAACAAAGATCCAATGCGGATCCATAGGCATGGCATGCGCCCGTCGGAGGTGCTGTATATTTGCGGCCAGTTGACCTGGAAACCCTCTTTCTCCATCCCCTCTCTACCTCTCTTGTTTTGTCTCTAGAGATTGTCTAGATCTGTTTGCCATTGTTTTAGTTAAAGTCGCTCGTTGTCCTGTTTCAACGTCGTTTGCTCTCTAAGACAATACATTAAAAATAGAGTCTGTGCGGCTGTCTGTACTTTATCCCCTACTCACCGCGTTTGTACCCCGCGGCTTCCTTTGCTCAGTTGAGACATCCGCAATTCATAGGTCTGGAGGTCTCGTGGATCTGATCTTCATATAATACTTGTCCCTTCCTTAAGATTTCCTGGCGGGCACCACATTCAGTTCTGTCTTCAAGATGACCAGCGCCGCTGTTACCACGACCACTTCACCCCTACTCACCGCCAAGCTCACACCTGAAGCATCTGCTCCCTCCATGGCCGAAAAGCCTCTTTTTTCCTCCACCCTAATCTCTCCAGACGTTGCTGCGGCTCTTCCGGAAGATTATACTATCCGACCGCTGCGTCGCTCTGACTTTCACAATGGCTACCTAGATGTTCTCCGGGTGCTCACCACTGTCGGAGACGTCACTCTTGAGAAGTGGAACGAAAGATACGACTGGATGGCCGCCCGGAATGACGAGTACTACCTTCTCGTTATCTGTGATGGTAGCGGCAGCATTGTTGGCACGGGAAGTCTGATTGTCGAGCGGAAATTTATCCACACGCTGGGTATGGTCGGTCACATTGAGGATATTGCTGTTGAGAAGGGCCAGCAGGGCAAGAAGCTGGGTCTACGGATCATCCAGGCCCTGGACTATGTTGCGGAGAAGGTCGGATGCTACAAGGTGCGTTCTATACGGGTTACTCCTTGAAGATTGTCCGTTAGGTGCCCTAACTAACAAAATTACTGTACAGAGTATTCTTGACTGCTCCGAGGCAAATGAAGGATTCTACGTCAAGTGCGGTTTCAAGCGTGCTGGTCTGGAGATGGCACACTACTATTAGACTACCGCGAACACTGGGAATGTATCGCATTTCCATTTCACTTGTTATTATGGTGATGGTTGAACGGTTCTTTGCTGCGTTTTCCGCCCGTGCAGCAATTGTGGGATGAATAATAAGATACAGATCGACGGGAGTTACGGTATCTGCTTTTGAATTTTTCGCCATTGTCGTACAGTGGATGCATACTCTGCGAAACCTCTCGATATCCTGGGAAGCGTTTCTAACGCGGTGCGGTGTTGCTTTCCATATCCGGCCACAGTTCTGTACAGCTTAGCTTTCCACGCGGGGTCTCCCGATGGCTAGAACTTAGGGATCACCACCTCTTTTTATGCTGGAAAATATAGCCGACAGTCTTCATGGCTTGCTTTCTTTTTCTGATGGGCTGTCAGAGCGGTCGTTGTCCTAGCTACTGGGAGGGGCTCTTCTCAGATCACTACAGAGGCTCTGGTCTTCGCCAGTATGGTAGCTCTGGTTCTGATTCCCCGGTTCTCCTAATAACTATAGAACCTAGATTACACATTTCGTGATAGAAATATAGAAATTCATTGGAAGGACTTAGGATAGCTTCGTTGCAGTAGTAAGGTCGAATGTCAGCGATCTAATACAGTCGCAAAGACCTAAAGTCTACTCAGGCTGTGACTGGACCTCATTTTGGAGGCGCTCAGTAACAAGCCTTTATCACAGGTGTATAATGAAGCAGATAAGTACCGATATCTACGTCGAAAACCACAGAAGAAAAGACCATCACGAGGTCGACCAAGACACTTGGAATCTCTTTCTAGATTTCTCTATCAAAGGGACTCCGGGGCTGGCTAGGAAGGAGAAAAAAACAATGATCCAGAGAAAAACACAAGGAGAATATGTGACATAAAAAAGCCCAAAGAGACTTTTAACTGCCATTAATCTGTTTCCATCAAGGAACAAAAAACGCCCTCCATCATCTCCATTTTTCTGAACCGCCCCATTCCTAGACGCTGATGATTTGCCTTGCTTTTCATCTCCCTGTCGGTACCATTTCTCACCACGCTCGGTTGTTCGTTCGTGTGTCTCATGTTCCCGCCAGTAGAGAAAAAGAGATTTGCCCATTTAACCCATCATCGTGACCGTCATTGATGTGTCATCCCCTCTCGAAAACTTGAGGATTAGGTTGTTTATGAGGTAGGGTTGGGGTTCATCTGTGAGAATTTTTGTCAGCCGGACTGTTGCCTTGCGGATGTCGCAGTGCCTGGTTGAAGAGACGGAGGGTGAAGATGCGTCATAGCCCAGATATGTTATGCATAGCATCTCCATCCCCCTCCTCATCCAACAGAGAGCAAGGTTGTCTAACATACCTTTCTCTTTCCACCGGTCAGGGTAACGTTGACGAAGCGGCGAGTGTACAAGAGACGCTTCTTGGCGCGACCCTTGGGGAGCTTCTTCTTCTCCTGCTTGTCGACCTATATTTCCCAACCCGATCAGCATCTCCTATTCCACTTCCCCCTCTCCATCGCTGATATTTTTCGCCGAATTTTCATCGTCTCGAGAAGTCGTAACGCACCTTAGGAGTAGCAGACTTGACCTTGCCCGCACGGGCGAGAGAGCCGCTAAAATCATCGTCAGCACACAGATCCCATCGCAAAAAATCGCACGCGTCTATCTCAGAACGATGCGGGATAATGAGTTCTAGGTGTGTACTTACTGAACCTTACCCATGATGGATTATGCCGGTTGGGTTGTGATGAACGATGGGGTTGTCGGAAAGGTGGATTTGTCGAGGGAAGGAGATATCTGCACTATGGGGGGCGTGAGTCTTGTGTTCGGAGGCGAATTCCCGAGTGGATTATGTCAGATTATTTGTTGATGCCTGAGGTTTAGTGCGATATTCAACCCCGCCATTCGGTTACTTTACGGGCGAAAATGGAGAAACTGATGGATTTAATAGCTTTTTTAAGATGTTATATTTATAAATACACGATAATATTTCAAGATTATTGTGCTGAGCGCTTTGAAATCGACGATATCATTGAGGTCTGCGTGAATGCCTTACCGGTCATGATAGGGTTAAGCCCTACGACTCATCGTTAGGGTTTAGTAAGCGGCGCTTCGCAAGTTGCGGAGAAGCCTAGAAGTGACTTGGGCTTAGAATAGAAAGTCGACGTAAGTGGAGGTTTCAAGGAGGTGTAATATCAGTATTGTATCCATGAACGACTATCTACATTAAATAAAGATACAAGTGACATTCATTTCGCGGGCATGAAGAACCATTTACAGGAATTTATGGAGAATCAGGGAATTCTATACATATAAAAACCGACTATGACATCAAAGTAATCATATCGGAAAGTCAAGATCGATATTAGAGGCTGGACGGGTTGTAACAAGATTTGTGGGTAAGTGTTTTCTACGACATGCTTGTTACATCAGTAGAAGAGCAAGGGCTCAGTCGATAGAACGGATATATTGATGACATTAGTCAAATGGAGACAGTCCATAAACTCCTCTTGGAATCTACTGGCCAAAGCCATGAAGAGCCATCATAACACATCCATTCCATTCCAGCGAAAATAGTATGGCACGCGATGATAGGCCTGTTTCTAAGAGCCGAGCGCGATGTTCAATCCGCCAGAACCCGTCGCCCATGTTGCTCATCCCTTTTTTTTGATCGTGAGGAAATCAGTCCAGCTCCAGAAAATCCCAGCATATGCTACTCAATTCTCCATCATACCCCACCCAAGAACAGACAACAAGTTCGTTTAGCGAGACTTGGCGGCAACCTTGGGAGCGGCACCCTTCAGACCCTGCTTGCTCTGGATGCGCTGCTTGCCCTGGGCGGCGCTGGCAGCGTTCTTGGCCTTGTCAGCCTTCTTCTTGCTCTCAGCAGCAGCCTTCTTCTCCTTGGCGTCCTTGATGGCGGCCTGGCGGGCGGCGGCACGAGCCTCAGGGCGCATGCTTCGTCGCTCCTTGATCACATCGAGGGAAGCGCCGACAATAGCACGCTGGCTCTTGACGACACGGCGGGTACGCTTCTTAGCGACTTCCTGTAAAAGTGCAAGATATCCCGTCAGTCTTTTTCCAATATCATTATGTTTCCTCCAGCCTCCAATTTCTCCAAATGTAGAAATTCCTCAATCCAATCTCAATTCCAGCTCTTTCCCCATTCTTCATTCCCATCATACTATCCACACGAAAGTGACAAAGGGGTCGGATTGTACTGACTTCAGAGATACCCTTCTTGTGCTGGCGACGGTACAGGGTAGTCCAGGCAATGCGGCGAGGGTTCTTGCGCTGCAGGAAGAGGGACTCGGACTTTCCATTCTGGAAGCGGAAGATCTTGCTGTCGCCACGGACGTACAGCTTACCCTGTTATTGAACAAAAAAAGTTAACAAATTGTCCCGTTATAGCACTTGCTGCTGCAGGAGCAATCCGTCGCGTCCTCATTGCGGATTTCAATGTCCGACCGGAAGGCGTGCACTGGCGGATGTATCGAGGGAAAACGCACCTTTCCAGGGTAGATCTTCTCACCGCTGAAGGTATCGTCGTAGGTACGCATCTTGAATGTTGGAGATGCGCAGCCGCTCGAGACGAGTTGTTGTCGGTTGGCGTTGGGTGGTTGAGTCGAATCGTCTTTGCGGCGAGCCGATCGTGAGACTGACACAATTGTGGTGCGGTGCGGGCCTCGCTAAAGTGTGGCACGTGATTGCGTCTGCCCTTGACCGCCGACTGACATCAACTTCCCTTAAACTTCTATACAATTTGAAGACAGCAGACTATGCTATCTTTCGATCTATAGTCTCTGAATTTTGAAGATAATTGATACATCTTCCTCGCTCGTAATATTGTCCAAAATTAACCATGTATTCATTTCTTCGTGATAGCCCAGATTCCCTCTTCTTGCTCTCCATCCTTCTACACACCCGTTGAAGTCCTCCTTGTGACCGGCTTTTCCGGCTCTGACGCCCTACTCGTGCCAGTCGCAAGGGGACCAGGGGTCAGGCTTGCACTCCTATCAAGAATGTATATTAGGCTTATCCGCATCATTTCAAGGTGATGGTGTTCTTACCTTGCACTGGATGTCCCAACATCCTATCACTGGGCAAGCACCACAACACTGGGGGCACACGATCCTGCCGCAACCTCCAGGGACGGTGCACTTCGAAAATGTGCTCACGTCTCTAGCTAGTGGTCCAAGGCAGTCGATGATGGTGAGAAGCTTTTGAGCCTCCTTACGTTGCCTGGCCTCGATAGCCTCGGTGGCAGATGTGCGACGTGCTATTTCGTACACACAGCATGGCCTTTGGCATAATGCGCATACTGAGGTGCACCAAATGCACCTCAGGTTTTTGGCATACCAGTGCCGGGCGTCGTGATTCCCGCGTGCGGGCTTGGGGTCATACGGCGAGTGCAGAACCACCTTGGTTCCCGTCACCTGTCGGACATACTCCATCTATGCTAAAATTAGCAAGCTTCATTGATCAGAAAGGATAGATATAAGTCTTACTTTCCCGTGGCGTACGTCGTTCGAGTAACTGTGAGAGGTAATGTCACTATCGTCTAGGAAAGCTTAGCTGTGGCCGGACAGATGATACGGCATAGGATGCCCATGTAGGAACTTACCAGACTTTGTCTTGCCTCTGAAACTGTACCTTTTTATTGTTGTCTTGCCCTTTGCACTCTTCTTTCCCTTGTCCAGCCTCTTGTGGCTCATCCCCACCACGAACTGTGCCATTGAAGCGTTTTTGGGAACAGATGGTGGATTTTCTTCCTCGTCTGAGTTCGAGGGTATATAGCTATGTGGGAGATGACGTTGTATCTCGGATTCGTTATTCCTTATCTCTAAGATTAAATTATGGAATTCAGGGTCCCTCCACGGCGCTATCTTTGGAAAACCTAGGGTCTGTATGTCATTTGCAACATCAGATTCGAGGTTATCCTGTTGATCATAACGTCTCAGCCATTCTGGCACAAGTTCCTCGAAAGGAGGGGATGAAGTGACCGCGTTAGAAGGCTTGCAATATGATCTTTTTAATAGTTGGGGACCTGCGTTGCTGGCATGAGAAATAACGTTATCGGTGAAGGGCGAAGTGAAGGTTGACCGGATAGGAGTTCTGAGAAATGGCGCTTCGCCAACTATGTTAGGACTTGTTGTATGGGTCGATGAGTCGATAAGCTCGAAAGGGTCGGGTTCATGGGCTAGGGGTGTAAGGGAGAAATCATCACTGGCCGCACGTTGACGGATTCGTAGGGATTGGAACTTTGGAAGGAGGTTCTCGGGAGATTTCATATGCTTCCTGATTCTATTTGACAGGCTATGATAAACAGGCCCCCCTTTCTGCAGGCGGTCGTGCCTTCTTACAGATGCTTCCCTGCCTGCCTGTTGCAATTCTGCTATCTCTGGTCTCGATCGCGGCATTCGTGTATTTGTCTTTGGAGAATGAATTTCTCCATGAAATCGCTGCTGTCTTGTCACCCTGTTCCATGGGAATCTCCTATCGAGACCGGTCTCAACAGCGTCTGTTTTACTGGCAAATGTCATGTCGCATTCGAGAGATGATTTACAAGGTCTTTGGATAGTCAATCGATGCGTCTCTTGCTGAAAAGTGAAGACGTGTTTCACGAAGATGAATCTGGGTATGGTTATTTGAAGGGCGACATTTGCAGCAGCAGATTCAAGTATCGAAATCAGAAGATGAAACTTCAGAGAATTAGGTGTCGACGTCAAGATAGCTCATACGAGGTATGTTTCATGAGATACGGTATCGTTCAAAAACAAAGGAATAGCACTAAATTTAACTGATGTAGGTCGTGCCCTGAAGAACGAGTGTCTCTCGAAATATGGACTGTCTGCCCTTCGACCAGACACATGCAGGCTTGCTGTTCTTGAACAAACAGGTTCACTGGACCCATCTGTTTAGAAGGATGAACCCTTAATAGGGAAAATAGAACTTTGAAAAGAGAATTGTAATAATACACGTTGGTATGAATGTGTAGGTTTGAATGAAGAAATGACGTGTTTGTGACAATATCAGTGAATCCGGACTCTGATATGTCCAAATACTTTTTCAAAAAAGTTTGACTTGATGATAAGTGTGAGTGAGGGTATCTTCAGAAGTATGTATGGCTCAGATCTGAGTCTAGATAAAAGAGCTTCGCGAGGAAAAGAATGCTAAACTGAAAATTGGGCTCTAAAATCCGAGGAAGTTCCATATCGCACCTGATCAAGCTCGGTGCACGATGTGCTTCTGGAGAACGGAAGAGAGTGAGATTATCAGGGGGTTGGTTCCGCTGACTAGTAGTCCTCTCAGCGGAATCTGCCTTCGAGGGAGTGTTCACGCCGATCTGACCGGGTTCTGTTTCGATATATTTCGCGTGAAGTCTTTCATGATCCCCTTCTGTGTCTCAAAGAGAACTCCTGAAGAGGTAGATTTTGTTGAATTCCCCTTCGGTAGCGTACAGCAGAACCAGCAGATTCTCCGGCAGCAATGCTGCGCAGCCTTCTGCAACTAATGCTCTTGTTGATCCTGGCCCTTGCAGATATTTGGTCAATCCTATGTCGCGATCGTCCTCGCTCTTCGAGGACGTCATGGGGAGACCCTGGTTCCATGGCACTCAGCTTCAGTCTTGGCTTAGATCACGATCACAATGGTTTCTGAACTTACTCTTGCATATAGATGACCAAATACGTTTGATTCTTTCACTGTTAGAATTGGGGATTTTAATTTGTCTAACATATGGTTAATAGTACGACTTACTGGGAAAATGGCCAAATTTTATAACTGATATGCTTCTCAGGAGAGCTCCCATGCTTCTTTCCGGGAATGACGTGCTTCTGAAGATCATTGCACCTCATTTTCAACCGTTCTAGCTTGAGTGTAAATTTACTTAATTTGCTCGTGTTCGTGATGGGGGCATCGATCGAGTCATAATCTGGATCGCCTGCTTCTTCGAGTCCCGTGAAAAAGAGCTCTAGCACTCGTGCTCGTCCTTCCGCTACTTCGTCCGGAATCGTGGGGAAGGCATATTTCTGCCTACTGTCATGGGTGCGGCGGGCTCTTCGAGGTCTGGAACGATCAGCAGGATTTATGGGGTCAGATATGATCTCCAGGGGTACCTCGCGCTTATTTGGAGTGTCAGTCAAACCGTTTTTCAGTCATGGTTTGGAAGGATTTCGTCTACCTTAGTATCCTGGAGTTGCACCGGGGATTTCTCAATCTCGAGGTTTTCACCGGCCACAGCAGGCGACGAGGGAAGAGCTGTCATCGCCGCTTCCTCAAGGGTAGTGGCGTGTTCATCCGCTGAATAGTGGGAAATCAGTTCGCATTGCTCAGATAGTCCAGAAGGAAGAACGTTGTAGCTGCTATACCCGGCGGACTCCTCGGTATCATGATCTATTACGTCCATGATCATTTGAAGGTGTTCTCTTGCAGTCGAGATGTCAGGGGGTAGACGATCCGAATCTGATAGGGTCTTATTCTGCAGGACTCCTACCTTCTATCGGTGATGTATTCGATAATTGCTAAAGACTGATGACAGTGAAAGATTATTAAATCTAGAAAAAGGAGGCAAGACTGAAGATTGAAGCTGTGTCACTCGTTCTTGAAATAGGAAGTCTTAAGAAGCTGTTCGTCTTGGAGATCAACCGAGTTCAAGGACGTCTCGCAGAATTTGATATGGTATTCGGATGAAAGATGCCGCTGTGTCAAGTTCCAATACCAGAAAAGAAGAGGTATAAACAAAGAAGGTCCTTTACAAGCAGGGGATGAAGATGAGAATGTTCATGTGTAGAGAGATATGATTCCTGAGGAAAGAAGAGAGATGAAAAGAGACTCGGAGGGGTAGAGGAACACTTATGACCGAATGTCCTACATATGGATCAACGCAGACGAGAAGGGTTAGCATCGATTATGTCGTCGGGGCCAACGAATTACAAATTAAGCGGCTGGTCGTGATTCAGGAGAGGATTTCAGGCTAGCTGCATATATGATCACGGCAGATGGACAGACAGAGTCAGTACAAGAGCTACAGATGCACATGGCTATTTCTAGCCTTCAGAGGATATATCACTAAGTAGATGAAGAGAATTATTGAACATATAAGCATAAATGTTCACAAAATGGTAAATTGAACGTTATCCATTGAATATATGCACCATACTCCCCTGGAGATCATGGAACAGCCAGAGCATGAATAATATAGAGTGCACTACTGGGCGACATTGACGTGCAGAAGATCCTTCCTTTGTCAGACCCTTAATTTTCAGGGCCACTTAAAGAGATCTAACGGGATATGAATTAATTCAGATTCATGGAACTATATCCTGTGCTTGGTCATGCAAGACTTATCATCAGTAGAGCTCCAAGAAAAGAAGTAGCAAAGGAAGAGGAAACAACAGGAGCATAAGACCTGGATATTGGTCAGGATATCAAGAAAAAATCAGAATATCAAGCAAATGAAAGCAATATCCCATGGTCGTCCATTGCTCGTATTCTCCTCGCCTCCAGGGAAGTATCTTCTAAAATGGATATGATCAATTATCACATCTAAGAGCAATAAATTCAAAAGATATACGTTAGCCAAATTAGCTCATAAAATATACTCTGATTACTATTATATTGCATTTTCAATAGCAGGAGACCTTGACGGGGAACTATATAGGTTGCCGCTTCCGGGATTTCCTGATGCAGTGCTAGGATCTAGAACATGACCTGGATGCCCTTTCTGAGTATGGTACTTCTTGGCTATCCGGGATAGCTCTTTTCTGGAAACATAATAAAACTGGGAACCGTCATCTGGATCTTGCATAGCTTCGAAAAAGTATTGGATATAGGCAATTATTTGAATCATGGGATGTACAGAGTCTATAATCGGTAAAACAGGCCCATGAATTTGCAGAGAAAGGAAGCTGCGGGATCTGACATTAATTAAGGTAAATGTCGTTCAAAATGCTACCTTGCATCGACATCAAGACCAAAGAACCAGGAAGTTGGACGTATTGAATAGTAATCTAGGTGACCTACTAACAACTCTTGACAATTTTATAGGCTCGCAAGATAATAAAAAATCGAGTTCTAGCTAGAGACTCTGTCGAGGACATGTATGGGTTACTCGAGAGAAGAAGCAAAGCAGCAGATCTCCTACGTAACGCCTCAACTTGCCAAGAAACGGTCAATTAAAGGACAGCAAGGATAAAAGCAAAATGGCAACTCTTTCTGTAAACGCCGTCCTTTCCTGTAGCAAAAAACAGCCATCCATAATGGCATACTCAAGAGCTCTAACGCCACGGCGATGTATATATAAAGGAACTAGTATGTGATCCAGAAGGGGCTGAGGAAAATGTCTTTTTCTTAATTTCAACTGGATAGGCCTTGTTTTCGTGATCACATCAGAGGTCGTCGACATGTTTCTCATCACGACTGATTTAAGAAGAACAGTAGTCTTGCATCTAGGTCATGGCATGTGTCCTTGTCCACTCCCTTGCAGTCTGGATCGCAGCAGGTTCGTCTTCCTTCCAACGCTGGGCAACATCGTTTGCAAGAGGATCGTCTGGGTTGGGAGCTCCAAGCAGAGCCTGAATAGAAAGGAGAATAGTACGAATCTGCAAGGCGGGAGACCAGTTGTCTTCATACGAGTCAGCTCAGGCAACTATAACCTCAGTGGAAGGGAACCAGTTATTCGCTGTTCTTACTCTTCAGCACATCCAAACAGATTCTACCCAGTCGATCGATGTTGGGGTGATAAATCTTAGTGAGGAAGCGAATCTTAGGAGGCGTCATGGGGTAGTCGTCAGGCAAAAACAGTTCGAGTCTGAAGATACCACCTGCATTATCGTGAGCCAGCGCTCTCAAGAGGATTTTCACATGAGCCCCATACCTTCATATGGAGACTGCGCAGGTCCGTGAATTGTGACATCAAAATATCGCAAGTTATCTTCGTGAGGCACAGCGTTGATTCCAGGGACCCTGCGGATGGATATGCCTTAGAGGAGCCCTCCAGATGCTTTTAAATAACTTACGGTTCCGCCATCAGGCGCTCCGTCTCCTTCACTATTCTCTTTGGCAAAGCCATTTTGTCGGTACAAAAGATAGCTTAAACAGCCCAGAGCAGAAAGTAGTCAAAACCGTCTCAATGTTGTTTTAAGATAGAGCAATACTGCAAAGTTCGTTCCGAAACTTCGGAATCTTGTCCCCACTCTGCAGCAGATAGTTGACCTCCCGAACGTGCCAGACGTCACCAGTTGCGATGAAATTTAATACTTTTTTTTTTTCTAATGGTGAAATTTTAGATTAAAGTGAATATCTGGCAGATATGAGACTGATAAGGAACACCATATGCAGCTCAGGCGGGCTTCAGGTGAAGAACGTAACAGAGAGGGGCATCTCAAGCCGGCCGGTCTGTATCGCCTTCCGTAGTCCGGAGAAAGGAACAGCCCACTATCCGGTATCCGGCAGAAGCTATGTGTGCAACGTTTCGTCACGTGCTGTGATCCATGGCGGTTCTCCACAGTGTGTTTGACCGACTATCTCCATACAATCACTGAAGCTCGGACTTCATTTGTAAAAAAAGGCAAGTAGATTATATTGCCCATTCTCTCCTGTTCAATTGCGCTACACATTTGAAGCACCATACAAAAAATGATCTAATTCGCCTCATTTCCAGGTCACACGCTTCTTTTGCTCTGATTCTGTTTCGGGCCGCGCGATGACCTCGTATCGCCAAAGCAGCCAGTTGCTTAGATAAACCTAGCCTCACTATTGAGATACAGCATCGGACGATCGATATGAGACAGTCGCATATGGCTACCCTTCGCGGTTCTCCACCTTCACGTTCGTTCTGCTTCGGCGATCGATCAGCATATTGAAGGTCTCCGTGCTACGATCGGAGGCCGCCTCAACTGCTGATTTGAACTGCAACCTCTTCGTGAAAGCATTGCCGCCGGTGAAGGGGATCTGTCAAAATGTCTAGTCCTGCAGAGTCAAGAACGTCAAGAACTGTGACTTCAGCCTTTGAGAGTCCAACATTTGGCGAAGATAGTTCGTTCCATGTGGAGCAGCCAGTCGGTTCCGCATCAATATCTCCGTGTGGGCGCGACGTCGTCCTTGCCTCAAAGGAAGGTCTTCATATCATTGACCTTGATTCTCCATACTCGCCCCCTCGATATCTCCCGCATCATACACCATGGGAGGTTGCAGATGTACAATGGTCACCGTTCGCTGTGCGCGATTACTGGGTGGTGAGTACGTCGAACCAGAAAGCGCTGGTGTGGAACTTAGCCATGAAATCACATGAGAATTCGATTGAGCATGTGCTACACGCTCATTCGCGAGCAATCACGGATATCAACTTCTCGGCCCACCATCCAGACACACTTGCTACCTGTGGAGTTGATAGTTTCATTCATTGTTGGGACCTCCGAACTCCTGCAAGACCTGTCATGTCCTTCTCCGATTGGTTTGCTGGTGCAACTCAAGTCAAATGGAATAGACAGGATCCTGATGTCATTGCAAGCTCTCATGACAAATTCCTCAGAATCTGGGATAAGCGAATGGGCGCATATCCTATTAAGTCTATTGAAGCGCACAATACCACGATTTATGGCGTTGATTGGAACAGAGTGCGTCGTGGAGCTATTACAACCTGCTCACTGGATAAGACGATCAAGTTCTGGGATTACACTGTCGAAGGTGAAACTCCTGAAAAGGTAATTAAGACTCCATTTCCGGTCTGGCGTGCTAGGAACACCCCTTTTGGCTGGGGTGTATTGGCCATGCCGCAGCGTGGGAATAGTGATCTTCACCTTTACAGCCGCCGAACGCCGGAAGGAGCCCAGATATTCGACCCTAACGAGACCCTTACGTTGGTGCACAGCTTCGCTGGTCATAAGGGCCAAGTCAAGGAATTCCTATGGAGGGCTCGTGGAGCAGTGATAGATGGTATCGATCACAGAGAATTTCAACTTGTTTCTTGGGGCACTGATAGGGAGCTTCGCTTACACAGAGTCGATCCTGAGGTACTACGAGGTGTCGGATACGAGAAGGGAAAATCGTTTGTTCCCACACTGAATATCACTCGTAAAGGTGCCGCATATAAAACATATCGCGATGAGCCTCTGGACCAAGATTTCTCTGAATTGTTCGAGTCTGAGCCTACATTATCTTCGGGGCCTCAGCCTGTGGGCCAGTATCGTCCGCGGACTGGCGGAGGCATAGGCATGAATAATGTCACGCTGCGTTATTCTCGTCCCTGGACACAAGGTGGCCAGCTGGATTCAAGAGTCGGCATGCAAACACGTTCTAATGTTAGGGCTGATACTAATCCAATCTCGTGGATGCGGGGCGTGAAGATATCTGGTTGGGATATTGAGACCCTCGGGGATGAAATAACACACGTTGGAGAGAGGTTTACCAAGGTTGTATTTGAATCAGTTGATGTCAGACAGCGGAAGTTAACAGTTTCACTGCACGGACCGTGGGGCCCCGAAGGAGCTTCTTTGTTCTTGAAAGTGGACATGAAGTTCCCCGGCGAATATCCTCGAAATGCCATTCCGGCCTTCAATGTCCAAAAGACATCGGCGGTGACTGACCAGCTGGCGAATAAAATCGTCTCCGAGCTACGCACCATCGCTGAAACACATCTTGCGAAGAAACGTGGTTGTTTAGAAGGGGTGTTGCGGTACCTATTAGGAGAATGCAATCTTGAAGAGAGCGTTGCGTGGGTTCTTGGTGAGACTGCAGAGACTGTCAAGTCACCTGTCACTGGCGCAATAGAAGGTGAAGAATCAAGTGATGAGGATGAAGAAGTGGGCCAGTTCCAGAATCAGGATCTAGGAATGAGTTCCGAACTCCTTCGACCTGTGAATGCAAATGTTATGGTCCCCGTTGCGAAGGCATGTGGTGCGCTCTGGGCTAACGATGGTCGGCTTGTTTGCTTTTTTCCACCCAAGAAAGATAAGCAGAACGCTGTATTTGACAGCCTGGGATTCAGTGAGATGACGAGGCTGTCACGGGCTGACAAAGTTTTTGAAGGCTTTGGTCGCCTGCAGACGACTTCACCAGGACCGAGGACAAGGACAGGTACCGGAACAGGAACGGGAACGACAATTACTGTCACGGACGATGGCACATCAGACTATTCCGACGACTCCTCTGTCGCATCATCAAGCTCATCTGGGTCTTCCGACCTTCTTACTGGTCTCCCAAGCCGCTTCCCAGCACCGCAGACCTGGCGTAGTGCTGGAAGTCTGGGATTCCGCCAGGCACGTTCTACAGACAACTCCCAAAAATCCACAAATGGTGTTGGTACTGTGAAGTCGTCGGATGGTCCACGCAATGTGGTTTCTATCCACGACCTTAATTACTTAATGCCTGCAAAGAGGGAATTGGCAATCCAGTATCGGATATTTGGGAAAGGCGCCGATGTCTGTGCTCATAACGCAGCTGTTGCTGCAGACGCAGGATACCATGACCTAGCCCAAGTCTGGGGTTTAATTAAATTGATCCTGCATAATCAGGTTCCTAACAAACTAGAAGCTCATACTGATATTACTACAATCGCAAAACTTGTAACTACAGGCGACATGAAGAGAAAGGACAGTGGTGTTGATTTGAGCTACGACAATTCTAAGATCTCACCAGAAGTGACAGCTTGCGGCAATATCCGTTGGGGAGAGCATCCACTCGGCGGTCGCTGGCTCGTCCCTGCGCTCTTCGACCATTTCGAAAAAATTGGGGATGTGCAGATGCTTGCGATGCTTTCTTGTATCTTCCATGAGTCCGGAACGGGGAAGATCTCTTCTGCGAGACTGTATCGCCGAGACAATGCAGTATCTCCTCATGTTGAAGACCCAACTTTCTCGCTAGACTTCAACTATTCTAAATCAACATCCCATAGATCACAGGCGACGACCCCGCTTACGGTTACTTCAAAAGACAGCCACAATACTCCAGCCACCCAAAGCCCAGGTCGTTCATCTGCAGAATTCGTGCGAAGTGACTCCACGCCGCCTTTCTCTACGGGAACGACACCTCCTGTTACGTCTCGAGCGGGGACTATAACAGCAGATAGGAGGAACAATGTTCAAGGTCTTTCGATTTCAGCTTCTCCAGATCAACACTCGGTCCCACGAAGCAGCTCTGGCCTAGGATCCGCTCTGGCGTCATCCCTCTCTCGGTCTTTTACCTTTGGGCCTTCATCAGCCTCACCTCCAACGGGTATAATCAAGAAGAGGCCGAGTCCGAACGGTAGCCTGAATACTTCTGTTGGCCCAGGAGCGTGGACTACTAGCGGGTTCTTCAGTCGGGCGGCGTCGGCGATTCCTGATTATTTAACAACATCTGGCACGATAACCTCACAGGCTCAGTCGGACACTGAGAGTGAGAGACGTCCTCAGCTATCGAAACAGCCTTTGAGAATGAAAATAACATTCAAAAACCAAGACTCTTTCGACAATGACGGAAACAGCCATAACACTTTCCTTGATAATAGGAAAGATTGGCTGTATGGCTCCTACCGGGCTGCGTATGCCCATTTATTGTTTATATGGGGATTGCCAATTCAACGCAGCGAAGTACTTAAAATTAGTAGGATAACAGATACCCTCAGTCCACGTATCGGCCGTCGCGGTTCTCGCAGCCCTCGAGGCTCCCTGTCCCTTCCAACGCCCAAGCGCAAGGAGTCACCATCACCTCTGCTTGCTGAGACCAACCGGGGATTAGACATTCAAAAACACTGCACTAACTGTGGTTACGCTCTTCGGCTGTCTGTCTTCGAGCCTCCGCCAAAAAAGCCCACGACAAATGGGAAGGTCAGTACGAATCAATCAGCCTTAAAGTGTCCGAACTGCAAGCCAGTGCAGCCATTGCCCACGAGACTCCCATGCGTCATATGCGGTGAGATTGTGGATGGAATGTTCACGCCGTGTTTGAGCTGCGGACACCTTAGCTGCTTCGAGTGTCACCAGCAGTGGTTCTCAAGAGCTCCTGACGAGCTGACGGGAAATAATACGCAGAATGTAGCACGAAGCTGCGCTAACAGTGTGCAACTATGCCCTAGCGGTTGCGGCTGTAACTGCTCAGAACATGTGGTGTATGAGGTGGCCCTACCTCCCAGCCCTGCGCTCGAGCAAGATGGCGACAGCAGACACAGTTCAAGGAGCAGATCTCGTCGGAGAAGGTCTGAACTTTCCCCAGGTGGCAGTTCTTCTCAAGTTTCACTTAAGGCTGGCCACGATGAGGATGACTTGGACATTTGGCGCGCTTCGCCATTTGCATCTCTTGCAAGAGGCCTGGGTGGTGGCCTCAGTCGTGGCCTGACTACCAAAGATGATAAAAAAGACTCTCCGGCACCAAACACTGCTAGGCAAAAGAAGAGCGGGCACCAGCGGGCGCGGACAATACGTTAATTATGCCACAATTAAAAAACAAATCACTTATAGACATGGCGGTCGCTCAATTGAGTTGCTTTGCGTTTTCGTTTCTTCTGGTTTCGTACATGCATTTTTAGCGCGGCGTCGGATTGGCTGCTATGGTCAGAGGAGCAAAGGATACGATAATCAATGTACTATTGGTGTGCTGTCCGTCTATGGTTAGGTTTGTTGCTTGCTTGATTGGATCTGTACAATAGTTAGTGTGCTTGATGATACCTATGATTGGAGTATGCATGGTTATCCATTAATTGTCTTACAAGATGACGTGTCGGTCAGATTTTGTTGCCCCTTTTGATACCAAACATGAAGCCAATGCAAGAGCTATTGGACCTATCCGCCTACATGCATCAATTCAATATTAATATAGTTTAGCGTGTCCTCGGCTAGATTCGGGCAAGACTCCTATCAATAACCATCGCATCTATTAGTGCCCTCATAGTAATCTTGCTAGTATGTGGATATGGTCTAGAAATATGAAACTGAGATGGCCGCCTACTACACGAGGGAGATGTCTCAGAATGTCGAAGCTATTCAGATCCTGTCTATTGTTTCTACCATATAATCTAGAAAATATAGTAGTAATATATAGTGGACCCCCGACCGCCATCCTCCTAATAAGGTTACCAGGGAGGAACCGGTATATTCTAAACAACAATGCAGAGCATGCCAGATACGTCTGGCAGTCTTCTCTATGTATGTACAGTGGCTGACAAAACCGAAACAGGCTAAGCATCCCTCTCAGCTCAGCTAAATCTATATACAAAACATGTCATCGTCCCATAAAATCCTCAACACACTTAGAACTTACCCCCTAACTTCTTCAATGGTATATTCTTCGGCACAACGAAAAGCGACGTTGCCTCGACACAAAGCTTCCCATTCTGATCACGAATCTCACCTTTCATATAGGCTTTCCGATCCGTACTTAGGAGCTTATCCAAGCTCACACGTACGATATAGAAATTCTCCGACGAGACCGGGGCCCGATAGTTAATGTCAAGAGTTGCCGTGACGCCAGTTTGGGCTGGGAAGCTGCGGATAGCGACACGGCCGAATGTCTCGTCTAAGACGGTAGCAAGGACACCGCCATGTACGATGGTGGGCCAGCCGTCAAGGGCGGTGCCGAAGAAGACGACATTCACGACGGTTTTCTCTTTCTCGTTGTAGAAGATTTTCTGGAATGATTAAATTGATTAGCACACTCATTCAGGTAAACTGTTCTCTATCCCATCAAGAAACCAGCGATTCAACTCAGAGTCATGAAATGAGACTAGGGACGAAGAGTAATCGATAAGGAAGCCAGTCACCAACCTGCAACGCCAACCCACTACTCCCCTTCAACGCCCCCGACGTCAGCCGATGCTCCGCCTGCTCATCTGAAAAATTGCTATATGCCGTCCACTCCTGCTCATAATCCGGATCATCCCGCAGCTGTTTCACAATCGGCAAAAACTCATATTCAGTTTGTATAGCTTTCGTTCGCAAAACGTCTTCTTTTGAACCAGGTACCGGAGGCAGAGCCAATAGTTTTTCTATTTTACTCCCAGCCGCGAGCCCAATGCCTCCAAAGAGAGCAATATAGAGTAATGTACGGAAGCGGCGCGAGTTGGTAGATTGTTGCGGTTGCGACTGCGGCGTTGTTGAGGAGGTTGTCGTTGTACTATTGTATCTCTTTGAAAGGAGCTGTCTTGATCTTAGTGATGCTGCCAATGGCCGTCGCAGAACAGCCTGTTTTAGCAATTGAGCCTGTAAACTCCTTGTGAAGGGCATTTTGACTGCAACGGTCGTCAATGTTGCGGGTGAATGTTATCCAACGAGCGTCGGGCACTTGGCCGAGGCATAATGTCTCGAGTCACGTGCTGTAGATCACAGATCGCGCACACCGTAAATAGACTTGTTACTTAGTCTTCAGTAGGAAGTACTCAGGATCTATTATGAAAAATGTCATAATTATGAAGTCGATCTTCAGTTTTTTTTTTTTTATTTGTTTCAAACCTGGTCTATCATTTCTTGGAAAGCAGCAGGGTTGATCCCTGTCACGTAGCAATTCGCGCTGCGAAGTATATTTAAATGTCTCCGCAGCTACTGTAAAGATCATATTGATAAATATGCTTGAAACCCCAATATCCGCTCCATCGTACTAAAATGATTATTGGGGGAGCACCAGTATATACAATTATCGTTTTTTTAGCTCTTTTTGACTTATAGTGATAATGAGATTTATTTTGTTACAATACAACATGGCCTGATCATAATCTAAACGAAATTCGTATGTTCTAATTAATTCATGATTCTAGTTCATCTAGACACGTTACATGATGTCGATCTGGCGTGAGTATTTGAAACAAGTGAAGCTCAAACAATGTAGCCGCAATGCTGAACTGATCACTGCTTGACTTCCTCGGCAGTAGGGAGGTCGATAGCACGGTAGAGGAGGATCAACGCAGAGTGCGACTCACCTAAGAAAAACACGTTAGCAGAGAGAAAGAAACGGTGGTCTGTATGAAAAGCACTTACCACCTCCAGACAGGGTCTCGATCTTCTCAGCCTCCACCTCGGTCACTTTGTCATCGTTGAACCACCACCACTTGCCATCTTCCTCTCGCTTCTTACCGCCTGGAGCCTTAGGGTCATCGACTAGGCGCCCTTGTTTTTTCACATACGCAGTGTAGTGGCCGCTATCAGCACTGGCGCCTTGGTGGGTGATAACTCCCCGGAGTTCGTACAGGCCCGATTTGTTTGATCCCTCATCGGTAATGAGCTTCGGATCGATAAGTTCGAATAGTTCCTTCTTTGCCTTGGCGATCGAAGCTGATCGTTCAGCCTCATATTCCTCATCCGTCTTAAAGACATCGGTCATGGCGGTGTCCAGATCCTTTGTCTCTGGATTCTTCTCAGATTCCTTCTGTTCCTCCGCGGCCGCCTTCTTTTGTAGCGGCTCTGCAGGGGCGCTTCCTCCAGCCTTGAGGGCTTCCTCGCGCTCATGAGCAATCTTTTGTCGCTTCCTCGCGCGCTCGACATCCTGTTCGTCCTTCCGGATTTCCCGAACTTTGTCCCTGACGGGGATGAGTTGCTTCTTGAGCTCCTCGGTGCAGAACTCCACAGCATCAAGCTCTGCCGGGAAAGTGACTTTGCGCATGATCTTAGCCTTCTTCTGGGTTTCACGTTTCCAGAAGAACCTGACAAAATGCACAGTTAGATATTTGGGCAAGCGGGAGATGCGCGACCGCTTCGTGTAGAGTGCATCTCGGCCCAGGGTCGGGGAATTCTTCTCGATCTGCTCCTCGAGACCATCCAGGATGCCATCCCGGAGGTGGTTAGTCTCTTTGTTGATGTGGCAGTCTAATTTCAAGAAGGAGTCCGAAGACTTCACGGGTTCTTCGCCTGCCTCCTTAGCTGCCGGGTCATCGCACTCAATGACAGATTCCACGCGACCAGCGAGATACTTATCAATGAATGAGATGTTGCTGGCTGAGTCTCCTTCTCCTTCTTTGATTATCAACCTGTGGCGCAACTGGCTAATAATCTGCGACCAAGCTTCTTCCGCATCCTGCTGGGCATATCCATGACCATTCTTAGCCTTCTGCGCAAATTGGGGGAAAGAAGTCCGCAGAGCGTTCAAGAACATGAGTGGCGGGAATCCTTCCTGCGTCTCAGACATCTGCTTGTACAGGTCCCGCAGGGCAGCCGTCAGATCCATGGACGCACCCAACCCTCCGAGACCAAATGTACTGAGATCTGAGAGCCCGCCAGGGCCAGTACCAGCACCGGTAGAGGGCTTGTACTTGAGGAGTTCTTGTTGAAGTTCGGGCATACTTTTCAGGGTTTGGAGGGTAGAATTCAAGTAACAAGTATTTCCAAGGTTCTGCAGACCCGCAGGAGTAGCACCATCCGCTCTAGCTGCCTCAGCTTCCGTCATATCCTCCAAGAATTTGATCGCATCTTTTGGTCGTCCCAGGGTGGCCTCCGCCCCCGCTCCAGATGGGGTGCCCATCATCATGAAGGTCTGTCCGGGCTTCGCGTTGAGAGAGGAAAGGGGAGTGTCATCCTTAAGCTGGCCACCCTTGACCAGGATCTTCTGCCTGTCTGGCTCAACTCCGGTCAAAGAGTAGAGTTGGTATTTGAAGGTTTCGCCATTTGACGTCGGGTCTAGCTCGACTTCATAACGCTTGCCCTGGTGCTTGACAATGACTACAAGCACAATCTGTTAGATAAAATAGATCCGGGGGGCTCCTTGGTATAATAAGCAGTCATGAAATACATACCTTGTATCGTAGCCATGGTGAAATTTGGAGTTGAAAGCTGGCAAAAGAGCTCACCCTTGGCAAGATGGGGTATAAACAACCGCCACCGCAGCTTACGGCTTACGGCAGCCTGGACGAGATCGTGGGGCAGATGCAAACCGCGCAAACACCACCGGCGTCCACCGCGGACACATGGTCCGCCCGCATCATCATCCAGAACGACGCTGCCTCCAGAGTGTCGTGGAGCACCAGTTCTTGAAACTCCTATCAGGCAACTTATTTTCGATAGATCCGCATGCAAGATTGGAGCTCCTCCAAAAATCCGCTTTCCGAAATTCAAATAACTAGTTTAGCGGGCAAGGGAGCATCATTGGTGGTTCCGGCCCAAAACGACGGTAACTACATCAACTAGGGAATACAGCAGACCCTTCTTCTGTGTTCATCACCATGGTATGTGCAATGGTAGTGATGATTGTTTATCGATACTGAATTATTTCTAGTCCCAATCGCTGCGACCTTACCTTCAATGCGTCCGGTCGTCCCTGACCGCTGCGCTCGCTATCTCCAACTTCGCATCGCAGACGTCCGAAAGACACAATGTCCCCGAGATAGAAGCTGCCACTTCTCCGGAAGTCTTACTGAATCCCCTCACTGTGGCCCGTAACGAGAACGAGAAAGTCTTAATCGAGCCTAGCGTTAACAGTGTCCGAGTCAGCATTCGAATAAAGCAGGCAGACGAGATCGAACATATCCTCGTGCACAAATTCACCCGATTCTTGACGCAGCGCGCAGAGTCATTCTTCATCTTGAGACGGAAGCCGGTGAAGGTACGCTGAGAGAGTCTCCGGATATATACCTGCGATTGCTGACTGTAGATAGGGATATGATATCTCCTTCCTGATCACAAACTTCCACACGGAAGCCATGTTGAAGCACAAGTTGGTGGACTTTATTATCCAGTTCATGGAAGAGGTTGACAAGGAAATTTCCGAGATGAAGCTTTTCGTATGTCCAGTCCTGAGAATCATTATTGGCGAAGCCCGCCGCCGAATTACCAACTTCATACATAAGACGCTAACCATATGTAGTTGAATGCGCGTGCCCGTTTCGTAGCAGAATCTTTCTTGACTCCGGTGAGTATTATCTAATTTCTGTGGCATATTATCGCCGGCTAACTTTATGTCTATAGTTTGACTAAGGCACTGGTCTGCCTTCAATTATATTCCCGGCGAATGAATAATGCATGACTTTCGATGTATTCCAGTTACAGATCATGTACAGATTTCAAGCTGGCATAGAGTTTCCAGCAGACGCGGCTTCTTTTAGCGCCAATCTTTATCCTGTAACTGGAATCCTTCCGTATAGGCGAGTCGTTCATAGGACAGATTCGGCGTTCCTTGCTGTTTCGGGGAGGAATCAACAAGTCCATTACATGTCCTGTCATTTTACCTCTATCAAATACATCAAAAAGTTACGCTCATACGAGCCGCGCTCCGGCAATCCCCTCTTTCTAAGCGCCTTGTCGGTCGATATGTATTGGTTCCTCGTATGGCTTTTGGTAAGTAAATGCTATTCGAGCATGGCACCGCTTGCATACATCCTGTAATATTATAATATTTTGCGGCTCTTATCTTCTCCCCTTTCCCCAAAATTTCTTGATACTGGTCAAAACATTCAATGAGGTCGGTGCCATGTTCTATCCTAATGGTTTCCCCTCATTTATGCGATTTCTATGGTAAGCTGGCTTGCATACATCAATTTGTATTTCTATATCTCGTTACACTAATTGGAAGATCAACCCCCGAAGTTTCTAACCAGTGATGCATATTCCATGCTCGATTGCAGTTATGCATGCTGTTATAGGAACTCTACAGAGCATTATTTACTCATTGTCCGGCTCTTCCTTTGTATTGCTTATTCTCTGCTCCTTTCACATTCTATGTCCTAAGCAGTTGTTTTCTTTATCTTTTGCTGTCGATCCAGAGATTCATGCCCCATTCCATAATTGGCAGGTTGATTACAGACCGGCCAGCCCTTAATAAGACTTGCCTCCTGTACTCTTCCAAACAATATGTAGGGGGCTCGGCAATGCTCTTATAACCGTGAATTCTCTCACTATGCGCCGCTTACTCAGATATGAGCCTTATAGCAAGGTCACGCCGAGATATTTAACGTTACGTTCGGCCAAGCCGCGTTACGTTCAAGGAGAGACCTTTCATGGGCTTCAGGCCTTCTTCTTCTTTTCTTAAGCACAAAACGTCCTTTGCACCTCTTTAGCAGATTGAGCTTTGAAACGCTCACCCCAGTCGGCCTTGGCTAATTCCGAAGATACGCTGCAGCAAGTATCTTGATCAAATATCCTGCTATACGCTTTAGATTCCGCTTATTCTAATGTGGAACTGCAGACCTGCCTCCTTGTTGCAGAGAAAGAATCCCTAGGGGTCTGAAAGCCCTTTCATCTTCACACTGGCATGGACAGCTCAATTGATAGCGCTGAGGAGGAGGATTGGTTTCCTGAGCGGCCCATTCCTTCGGATATTGCCAGCGAGCCAGGCGAGTACTACCTCAACTCCATGCCTACCAGACACCCCAGTCGCATTGCTGGGCTTAGGTGCAGTCGTGCAGTTTGTGCGGAGCTTGGCATATCTCCAAATGATTACAGCCGTGCCGACTTCTATGCAGCTATGATCGAAATGGCAGGAAAGGACTATAAGTTCCAAAAACTTCAAAGTCCCATTACCATCGGAGAGTTTGGCACAGAAGTACCCAGGAGACGCTTCTCTGACGTAAGAAACAAGAGTCGTCCATACCTCAAGGACATTACTGTTGGGGAGTCAGCCTCTGAAGATGGCGAGGAAGATATCACTTTTTCTGATGGGCATGTTGACGAAGGTGAAGAAGACGTCGGTTCCAGTCCACCTGGCTTAGTGCCAGTATCAAACAACACTGAAGTGAACCCAGCACTCTGGCGGACCCCGACGAGGTCACCACAGGTGAAAGAGACACGCAGTGAACCTATAACACCAGAGTCTCCTACTTTGTGCTCGCTGGCCAGACTGTTCAACTTCTTCTCTTCACCCACCCGTCGAATTGTGACTGGATACAAGATGGAGCAGTCTGTCTTAAGAGATGATCCGTTCACTGTTCCAGGACGTCCACTTGTTCCCCCTCCTCCACTTGTTCTCCCTCCTCCACCTCCAGCACCACCCCCTCCTCCTCCTGCTGTACGTGCACCACAGTTAGCTTCTTACAGCAATCCAGTGGCACACCCCATGCCGTCGACTCTTTACGGAGTAACACCTCACCATTACATGCCCATGAACCAGAATATGGCATCCTACGGCTATCTTCAGGGGGGATGGGGTATGAACCTTCAGCCTAGTGTTAATGGGCATATCTTTGTTCCTCCTGCAGTTGCTCCTATTTCTATCACCCAACAGTTCCATCCAAGTCTTATGCCAGCTCCCTTGAGACCTTCACGTCCTCCACGTCCCGCACGCCCCGCACCGAGTCCTCAGCCTCCGGTCTATAACACTCTGGAGAGCCCAGCTTCGTTCATTTCTTCTATGGCTCCTAGTCAGCAAACTCAACTGTTACAGGCCCTTGAAAAACATCCCGAGGATACAGTTCCTCGGAACTCAACTGTGGTCGTACCTCCCAGTGCAGCCAGTATCGACACTGTTGCATTTCCAACTGAGATGCCTATTGGTAGCATCGTGCATTTTCAAGGACCACCTTCTGCTGGTGTGGTGAAGATCGGTAATGTAATCGATCCCTTTCTTTCTCCTGCATGACATTGTTTGAGAGTTGGTCACTTCTCAGGACAGATGTCAGTTGAAAGTAATTAGCTGATTAAGAGTCAAGATCCCCTATGGAATCACCAAACAGGAAGTCATGCAGTTTCTCGGCCGTCAGACACGTCTTTTGAATAGAGATCCTGGGTCTGCCATTCACATTATCATGGAGCGTTCCACTGCGAAGACAATGGACTGCTATGTTGAATTCGAGACTCCTGAAGACGCACGGGACGCCGTGGATCGCATTAACAGTGTCTATGAGTTCGGTCGTCCTCCCCGCCTGGGCGCTCGTCATGTCGATGTTGAAGTCAGCAGCCAAGATGTCCTTCTCAAGGAATTGTTCCCACGTGCGAAGTGCGTTGTTTGGAGTGGTGGAAGACCTCAAGTCATGCCGAATACCGATCCCTATTCGACTGGTTTTCAGGGATTTTTCACTGGTGAGGAAATGGTCGGTATGGTCCGTCATGCGGAAACTCCACAGCGTGTAAGTACCCCTCGATGATTGAGACTTGTATATGATATTGAATTGTTATGCCATCAGTCACCTTTTGCGGCAAAGTGCCCTCAGCGCACTTATGAGTGTATGATTAGCACTCTCTACAAAGTGAGTGCTTCTCTCAAGAATATATCCATCTGCCCACATTCTCACACGTGTATAGTTCCCGTGGCATGCTACAAGGCTCTATACTGTCGATGATCGCAATACCCTGTTCAATGCATGTAATCGTCAGATGAAGGCTTTAGTAGCTCGCGTCAAGCGAGCCCGTACTATGGGTCTTGACTATAGGCTGGTGCGCCACCTTCTCTACGCCGGCTTGAACTGTCCTGCATTCAATGAACGCATGAAGTTCACACTTGCCATTCACTCGGAAAACACTATTGAGATGTTCAAATTCCCTGACTCCGGAAAATACTTTCCATTTGATACCCTCGTTAGAATGCCTAGCTTTGATGAGCCGACTCTCATGGTCAGTTATCATACCTCTTTCACTTCTATTGCTTCTCAAGTCATCTGAGCTGATCATCAATCCTTTACTTTAGTATTATGCTAGCCTTATCTCGAAGGGTGTCCTCCTCGAGGATCCTGCCACTGAAGATCTACCGAATACTTACCCTTCTCATGGTTTTCAGCTTGAATCGCCTTACGGCCACCTCTGGCTCGAGTGGGAGAAGGAGGCCATCAAGAAGAAGAGCTGGGAAGACGCTGTTCAGCAGGAGATGCTCATCCTTACCAATTTGATCCTGGACGGCTGGATCATCGCTGAGAGAGAAAGGGCCGGAGCTCCTCCACCTCCCACTCCTGATTCACTCCCCAGACCCAGTACTGGCTCGACCAACGGCCGAGCTTCCACCGACGGATCAGGATCTATCATCGTCAACGGCCACCTTTCGCAGCCGACTCCTGCCTCCAATCTCAGCACTGGTGGTAATTCTGTCCGTCCGCCAAGCGAGATCCTGAGCCAGCGCCGCGGCCACAGCCGCAACGGCCGCCGTACCAACTTCAACTTCTCTGCGTTCCTGGCTGCGAACGGATTCTCCTCCCACCGCAGCGACCTGACCATGTCCTCACCTGCTCGTCTCCCACCTCCCATCGAGACCGACCACGAGCAGGTTGGACTGGCTGTTCCAGACCGCGACCTTCGCCAGCTGCAGGGCCCATACTCGAGCTAAATCTCGATTTCACTTCACATTCATCTTTTCCAATCAGTTAACCTCTCGTTACTGAAGAAGTCATTCGAGCGCGAAATCAAGAACCAGATGAGACGGGAGGAGTCCTCCAGGACCCTTTTCATCTCTGGAACCGTTTCACATCGTGAATCGTACATCACTTATCTCCCGCCTCTTTAGGGAGACAAGTAATCGAAGATCGATTCTTCTCGACTTCTCTTTTCCGATTCCACCTTTTTTTTTTCTTTTGGTCTCATTTTAATGAAGCTTGTTTTGTCCGTTCTTCCCCTTTCCTTTTCAGTCTTCCACCTTATACGATTACGGATGTACGAAGGTACATGAATCGTCAGGTTGGAATGAAGGATTTCGTTTTAAAAAAAAGTCATTAAAAAAAGTAGGATGTTAATGATCACTGATGAGAAAGGAAATGGAAATGAAGATACCACTTAGTTTGTTTTTTAAAAAATTAAAATGTCAATTCAAATGGAATGGAATGGACCGCTGGTCGGAAGGACCTGATGCGGAGATTCGTCTTATTCTTCTTTTCCTCTTATGAGACTCTATTAATCACTGCTCTTCGGGGTCGCTTGTAGTAGTAATAATGATATGGTCAAAATGGTTTCCAGCACGTTCGTTTTCCTTCAATCGGATTCTTAGATGGAAGCAGCATAGACAGCGTGAGAGATATCGAGAACGAGTCAAATTATACAATATACGGGAGCATTCCCACTCCGTGTGGAAGATATCTATTAGTAAGAAAATCATCTATAGTTATTATATACATTTCCTTCATCCCATCAAGGGAAAACCCCTTTACTCAAGAACAGCCCCGATCTCCTCTTCACCAGACCAGTCTCCACCTTTTTCTCCTCCACTTCTTTTTCCTTCATCTCTCGCATCCAATAACGCCTTCTGTCTCGCCAGACCTTCAGCCCTCTTCCTCTCCTTTCTCGTCGCTTCGTCCTCCCAACCCGCAGGCTTCCCCCGTCCCTTCCCTCCTTTAGACTGCGACCCATCTTGCGTCTCATCGAGGGGGCATAAATCTAGCAACTTCGTCCGAAATCGCTCTACTCGCTCCGTATTCACACTAAAGCGCTCATTCGCTAGCTCGACTAACATGCGGAGGTACTCTTCGCTGACAAGACTACGGATGATGGGCGAGTGATCATCATTGCTACTATTGCTATCGTCATAATACCCGATGATAGACTCGAGAGATAAGCCTGACGATCGGACCGCGACGATGGGGCTTGTCTCCATGTCGTCTGAGAGACAGCGTAGGCTTTGGAGGCCACTTTCGCGGAACCCAGCGCTGGATGCGGCGGTCAGGATGGGTTGTGCGTGGTGGAGAGTGGCGGTCATGATGTGGAGGATCTGGAGATGACGTTAGAATATATTTTAATTTAGGTATTGGAATGGCAATGTAATGGAGGTATGATCTTGCATGCATGCTAGGGAGGGAAGATGTTCTTCAGGAACTACAAATAATATAAAACGTAAATTATCGATATCTTTGCTTTTGGAAAAATAGGCTTTGGATTGGACTATACGAAGAACAACATACCATAGGTTCGAAGCGGAAATGAACAAGACGAAGGCTTTCCTTCTGGCTTGTCGATGCGAGATTTCCATCTCCAGGAACGAGTCCAAATAGCTCATGAAATGATTGGGATTTCCCCGCATTTGCTCCATCTGCAGTAGTTGGAAAAGTCACAGGGTCATGAGAGACATAAAGCCAACGTCCGCCTCCTTTCCCACCGGCCGATGCGAACTGGCGCTCTGCATCTTCATTATCATCATCGGCTGTTTTATTTGGAGTACCAGCGCCAATATCAGTACTAGTATTAGGACTACTAGCATTCTTCTTCTTTTTCTTCTTCCCTTCCAAAAACACACTCACTCTTCCCGCACAACTGCTCGTCGTCACCAAACCTGGCAATCCATTGATGTCACGAATGAGGTCTCTAATTCCCTCATCAACAGAACCCTTAGGAGATAAATCCGTGTATTCTGCGTCCGGGACGGATAGTTCTGCAAGGATCTTCCGCTTTCGCGACTCAAAAACCGCAGGGATTTTATTCTTATTTGGGTCTTGATTTGGAGACCGAGTGTGCATGGCGTCAGCCAGGGCGGGAACAGCGTGCGCGCTCATCTCAGCTCATCTTATTGCTTTTCGAGAGACGAGGGTTTCGGGTTTTGAGCGATGGGCTGGAGGGGTCGATTAGAGTAGAGTAGAATGATGAAGGTTTTGTGGGGAATGGAGGGTTCTCATTGGTCGCCTGAATCCCAGTGACGGAAATTTTTCCCAGTGGGTTTAAGTGTCTTCCGTCCGAGACAACTCGCCAACTTCAGTCCACGCGTGGAGAATGCGTAGCGTGTCCGAACCAGGATTCTAAATACGACATCAAAGCAAGGGCGTCTATCACTTATTTCTAGTCAGAGTCAACAGTAGTCTGCTTCTTTCCTTGCTCTCTCTATCTCTTCGACTCCCGTGCCCCGGATGAGACCGTACCCGGTTTCTTCAGACGTGATAGCTACGGCGGGATATAGATTGCGCTAGTTAAGCTCGCCGACGGTGTCAACGCCGGCGCAAAAAGGATAAGAGGGACCTGAGGCTGCCACGCGAAAGGGCTTCCCGCCCCGTAAGTTAACGAGTTACCGGTTCCCTGGGCACTCCGTGGTCCCTTTGTCCATCTCCCGCACTGGATCCAGTCGAGCGGTCAAGCTTCCTTGTTTCAAAAGAAGCTCCGATACATGTTTTATGACGCTGTGCTGCGCGCTCCGCCGTTTACTATATGAATGGCCTGCCCGTTCACCCGATTATCGGATACAATACACACTATACATGTCAGATACATCCGTCCTCAGGTGATCGTCGTAACGCATTTTGAACATTGTAATGCCTCGTCGATCGTCTCGGGTGATTCCCCAGTCAGCTGCCGGGCCGGCGCCAAAGAGGCGGTCGTCCGCGCCCCTCGACACTGCAGCGACGAGTTCTAAGAGACAGAGATCGGAGACTCCTGCTGCCAGGCGCAGGCCCGCTAGGTCCACCGCGAAGACAAGCAAATACTTCCAGGCTTCTGCTTCTGAAGAACACGACTCAGCCTCGGATTCTGCGCCAGAAGATTCGGGCTCCGCTTACGACGTTGAGCCTGCGCTCTCAGGGTCAGATTCCGAGACACCCGACCACGTCTCAACGGACCACGATGAGAGCAACGATGCAAAGAAAAGCAGCAAGCAGAGGGGAAGGAGCGGCTCCACTAAAGGTAAGAAGCCCAAGTCGCAGGGTCGCGAGCAAGACGAGCAGGATGAAATCATTACCGCAATCAAAGGCAAGGAACTGTGGAGGGAAGGAGTTCGCACTGGACTGGGACCAGGCAAACAAGTCTTCATAAAGAAACCCAAGGCTAGAGATCCAGGGGAAACACCTTATCAAAACCACACAATTCATCCCAACACCATGCTGTTTTTGCAAGACCTGAAGGAGAATAACGAACGACAATGGCTTAAAGGTATAAATCATGATTCCAGGATACAATATGCCAATGAAGATATTCTGATACCAACCCGCATGAAGCGCATGATGCGGACTACCGCGCGGCAAAGAATGACTGGGACTCGTTCGTGGAGAGCCTCACAGAGAGGATCATCGAAAAAGACGAGACAATACCAGAATTGCCCGCCAAGGACTTGGTAAGAGGAGCTCTGCGGCAGACTCACCGTCTAAAGTGGATTTTAATGTCGCACTATCGCCCAGGTCTTCCGCATTCACCGAGATATCAGGTTCAGCAATGACCCAACGCCATACAAGGTACGACTGCCCTGTTTTCTTATTTCACAGAATTGTTGCGCCTAGCGCTCTTTTCTCTAAAGTCTTGAATAAGACTCTCGAGGCTGACTGGGTCAAAAGACGCATTTCTCAGCCGCTTGGTGGGTGATTTTCTGAGAAACCACCACAAATCCAGTTAGCTAAATCGGCCATAGGTCTCGCACGGGGAGGAAAGGGCCCTATGCAGCCTACTATGTCCATCTGCAGCCTGAATCCTGTTTTGTCGGTATGTAGTCTATAACGGTGTCCACTCGACTTGTGAAGTGGGACCCTTTTAACCCCATTCTATTCCTGGCTTGTTCAATGGTGAAGCGTCCAGCCTGGACCCGACAGTATGGCTTTCCGCCTCTCCATCCTGCCCGCGTATCCGTCCCTTGGGGCCCGAGCCGTTCCCCTTCGCCTGCGGGACGGTCAGGCCGCAGTGACGTATCCGAGGCTGATGGTCGGAAGAGGTCGCTTGCTGGTGACCAGCGCACAGTAGCTCTTTTTTTTGAAACACAGTTTCTGAAGAAGCTGACTATTTATATTCTCCTTCGTCCAGGTTCGGGTCTGTGGATGCCAGAAGCCAGCAAGCTCGCGCTCCTTCGCGAAGACATCGATCGAAACGCGCATCAGATCAAGGCGGTGTTGAGAGATGCCGGCATACGTCGAGAATTCTTCAATGGCGTTCCGGACGATGACAGTAAAGCTGTAAAAGCCTTTGTCAGCCAAAACAGTGAGAACGCTCTGAAGACCAAACCAAAGGTAGGTACTCCATCTCAATTTTGTTCGCGTCTCCTTCAGCCTTCCCAGGGGACATGACCAGCATCGCCGGCCCCTGGATACTCCTTTCGTGTCCACAAGTTGTATTGTCCCTCCACATAGCAGCCCATTGCCATCTGGATACCCGAGAACGTTTTGTTTCGTCTTTGTATCGCTTCTGGGATGAAACGGGGGAGTGGTCGAGTCTGTCAGTTTGATGTCAGTTTTTACTCGCGCCTCTTCGTCAAGAAGGCATCTCCCATCACGAGGCTCATGAGAAAGGGGAGTCCCCAAGGGATTATGTTAGCTCAAGCACTTTTCGAGCTTGATGATGTCGTATTTCCCCATGAGAGGCTGAGATAGCACATCAAGCCTTTCCTGACGCATTCGTTGGGGATCCGTCAGGGGGCTCGCGGAAAGACCTCATCTCCATAGTCTTTGGCATCATTATCATCATCAGCATCATGGCCATCATCATCACATTATCAAGAAAGACCCTATTTGCAAGAGTCTGCACCGCGTGAGATTCGCTGCTGAAGTTGTCCTGTTGGCGGTGACGACCGAGCCGCAAACGGCGTCTTCGGGTGAAGTTACAGAAGGCCCTCCCGCTCGCCCCGACCCTGCTGGCCCGATCCTTTCCCGCAACCCAGCGGATGTCCTACCACAACGATCCAGTTGCGCTGTTCTTGATTACCGATTACCCATGGGACTTGACGGTCCTTGTGATAGAATGTGTTCTGCGTTACACCGTCTTATCCGGGTCCATGGTTCATGGCTCCGGCGTTCTGAAAATCTACTCCTGACCGATTTTGGTACTGACAAAACTCTATTGGGCTTGGTTCCCTAGGGCTACGATCAAGAACACGAAAACATCGACTTGCTGCGGCTGCGCAATTTTACTGTGGGAAAGCCTCTGCCGGACTCGGATCTCCTCGGTGCAGACGCACAGGAAAAGATCGCAGAGCTCATTGGGATCATGGTCCCATTTGTAAGTCTTCCAAAGCTCGTTGTTGCACACACCGTCTACTGGTCCCTATGCCCGGCCTAGGTCTGTTGGATTGTTATTGCACGCCGTCTCAGCTAGTCACTGTAGCTAGCTGACCCCTCCCGGCCATGCTTTGCTCTCATCTCCCGCTCATACCCACAGTTTGGGCCGTATGCGCGTTGCTGAGAGGCTCCTCGTTGGTCCCAACCGGCTGGTCTGTGGCTTCCTTCAGGGATTAACTGTCTCGCCGTTTCGTGTTGGTCTCCGCGGTTATTATTGTGCATTGCCACCGGCCCGATAAAGCCCCTCACCGCAGTCCACACTCACTCGAGCCAGGGAATTTTTCGTTGAGGCAATGGGTACTAATTCCCTGTATTTTGAACAGGTGACTTATCTGAACAGCGTCGTCATGCCGGATCCTGTTGACTCTTCATCCGAGGAGTTAGGATCCGAAGAGACTACCGAGGATGATGAATGAGCAACTAGGAGAGGACCCTGAAGACCCGCTTACTACAATAGCTTATATGATATAATTGTTTTCCAGATTTTATGACAGATGCAACCCACTCATATTTCAATGTTCTCGGGAAGATCTGTGACCCGCGGGACCACTTGAACCTTTTTGCCAGTGATCAACCTGGTTGATCTTGACGTTCATGAATTTAGTTTTTCAGCAATTCAGACCAATATTCGAGTATCCATTCACAGTTCCGCCCACCCTGAGGATGTGCAGGATGCGTGGCGGTCTCCACAGATTCTCAACACGGGAATATCTCCGGGTACCGCTGGTGGTTGGTTCTGTGCGTTGAGTCGTTGACTGTCATGTCCTCCCCGCAGGCTCTAGAGCATGCATGTGTGTCTGACGCGATAACTGCTTCTCCTCTTTCTAGTCCCTTTGGGTCATATTACCGTCCGTTTCTTTTCGTGACAGAACAGAACGTTACCTGTGTTAAATACTGTCACTTGAGCGGTGGTTCTCGATCTTGAACCTCTACTGAGCGACCTGCATACCAAGCCGCCGTCTCCTGCGGTGAAGCCGGCCCGTCGACGATGCTCTGAACTCCGCAGTATTACCCGTTCCGGGGACTACCTAGAAGGATCTAAGAGCGCCTATTTTCTGGCACTACATGTGAGGATTTCTATGCCCATAGATCCTATTCGCCATGAGGGACCGGTTCTAAGTTCCCTGGTTTTCAAGGGAACCATCAGAAATTCGCGGTACGATACTCATTCGGTCAAGCGCTTTATCTTCTCAACTCGTATTATCCTGCTGCAAACGCCGAACTTTCTGCATCAATGCCCGAGCTCATCCGGGGTGGGTCGCCATCTTTCTGAGGACTCGAGACCTTTTTTTTTGTTTTTTTATCTCGTGGAACAAGGTTTTCTAAACAATCAAGGTTTATCGCTCCCGGGATTTTGCCGAAACTTAACCATGTAGATCTGTCAGATGTCAAAAAAACTCTACGGAGAAATATGGCGCATCGTATTCGTTTGCCAGATCTACACAGGCAATACTTCTGCTTTATGACGGCCAGGAACACATCCTATACGACCCATGCTGAATAAGAAGCAATCCCCTGTAGATTATACTTTGATAGAAGAAGGATGTTGTTCGTCGTAGATCCGATTGGCCGGATCGTATTTCCAGGAGCGATATAAGCATAATTGCTTTTTTTTCATGCCAAGCTAATTGTATGATATTACATGTGAGAATATAGGCCTCTCGCAATAGTACGATCCCCCCCTTGAAAAAGAGAACTAAGGTTTTTATCTTAGGACCCTGCATTGAAGTGAACTCTAAGGTGACGGATAATCTCGGGGCGTCTTATCCCACTGGTTGTATGTATATACCTGTTGATATCGATATATGTCCTGCAGCACGATATAAACCTCCTGTACGCATTTCACCCCTACTAAGAAGTCGATATATGCTTCCCTTCTACGAAGGATATCGACATCTTCTAACAATTCTAGGCCTATATGCAGGTCTAGACACATACATATCTATATCTATATCTATACCTAGACCATAGCATACCAAGGATAAATAGCTTATCTCCTGAACTTTCTTTTTTTCTTTTTTTCTTTTTTTTTGCCTTTTCTTCTTTTTCACTACACAGCCACAGACCATAAGGTTTACAAGCACGTGGCTGGCTGGACACAGCCCTCCACCCCCTGAGAAGGTTACCACCATCTAGAGAGCTGGTCTCGATAAACGAGGCTGATTAAGCTACATGGCTACCCATCTATATTCACGCTAGTGCTAGTCCTTAATAGATGTTCGGGGTCAACACAAAAAGAAAAAAATAAACTCGCGTAATTGAAATTCGCAATACGGCTACTGGAGTATAATATCATATAGTGTGGTATAATATAATAAAGTATAATATAGTATAGTTATAGCATAACATAGTCTAATACTAAGTAAGTATACGCTGACTCAGTGCTTATAGTAGTGATACTCGCTTAAGTCCCATTGCCACGCTATAGATCTAGAATAGGAGTATATCCCCCTTTATTATTATTCCATACTGCTATCAGATACCACTAGGCATGTCCTTCCTATCCTAGTAATTCTTGCGAGATCTACCATGGGACAGTGGACCTACAAAGGCGGCTATCTCATCCGCTAAGAAGCACCGACATGACAGCTGCCGCGGCTAAAGCTTAAGTCAGCATTAGCAAATGCTCAAAAAGAAGACATTCGACGAATACGAAACCCCTTAATAGTGACGTCAAATAGGGTCCACTGGTGTTACGAGTCCGTAGACGACTATGTGCGGCGTCCCGTCGCGACGGCGTGGAACGGGAAAGCTAATGGGAGCCGGAATATGATACAGAGCGCGGCTAGTGAATCTTATAGACTCGATCTTCGTTTCGAGATCTTGGAAGGAATTGTCGATGCAGCACATCCCCTGCTGGAGGTCAGATTCTTCGCGGGTAATACAACCGTAAAAGTTTTCCTCCGTACGGAGTACATGCATGCATAACTCAGGAGTACAGTCTATGCGGCCCGGGCCGGGTGCAGTATGTAGTCAGGAACGGGAGAGAACAGATGGTATGTGCTGCATTGGTAAAGAATGCATGTTTTTGGTTGCACAGATGGCCATTCCCTGCTGAGAGTGGGGATAGGCATGGTTACCGTAAGGAGATAATGGTTTTTGATCGTCAGCCAATGAATACTATCACCACAACAGAAGTCTACTTCTGTACGCCACATTAGCCACAGATACTCCGGAAACGCCAGAGAGAGGGTCAGTCTCCACTCCCATCCAGATCTCCGGTATGCAGACAGCATCTGACGTGCGAGATCTGTAGCTACCTAGTTCGTAATGGAATTGCATGTGTAACCTTTGACAGCTCTCAGCGTGGACGCAAGGAGGTCTCTTGTTTGTGTATTCCAGCGGGCTATTTTCCCGAACTGAGAGTGTGTACCATACCATGCGTTCTGGTTCATCCAATTAGGCGCAGACTTCCCTTCACGCTGAATGCTGGCTGTGCCGTAAGTGGGTTGACAGCCGAGACAGCGGCGGCGGCAGGTGTCACCACCGCATGTATGATATCTGATCCGACAGAGGCGCAGTCTAGACAATTACAGGGGAAAAAAAAAAGCAAATATCGGGGTAGGAATGTGACCCATCATTTTGGCGATCTAGAGTATTCCCCAGGAGTTCCTTTTCATGATGAAGCCAACTCCTGCTTCCGCGCTTAACTAGGGGGCGCACCGGTCCAGAAGGCCAGAAATGAAAAGGGCACGAGACAAATCCAGAACGGACCTGACCCACTTCGCTCTCTTCCGAGAAACCGCGCTTGAATCTTGATTGAGATTAAACGTGTCGATTTGAGAGATTCAATTTTGCGCCACAACTCCATGCTCTCGAGGATGTGGCTTGGTCACTGACCACGATGTTTGTGGCGCACGGGTCTTGGCAACTGATGCTATATTCAAGACCAGTGTCCGATCTTCTTCCTCGATACAGTACAAATAATCTACATAGTTGCTGATACAGAATGCATCAATCCCGATTTGTCTCACGACTGATTGGATCACTGGGGGGATCTTCTTCCCCTGGCATCACGGATGCAGTGAAGTGATACCGATGCACAACGTGCATTTTGTACGCTGTCACGCGAGTCCTGCTGTCATCAAGAGGGAAAACAACCAAAAAACCCGGATAGATGCAGGCAGTCTGTTTCTGCAGTGGCCACGTCAACAAACGAAAGGGGGTGGATGGACATCCATACATATTACTCATGCTATATATGCCTACCCAGGATATTCGAGTGAATGCATCACTTTCACAGGATGCCCGAAACCAGGCGACCATGGCCATGCTGTCATACAGCCACTCGCGCCTTCCGCCCGGCCCCCCCAGAACCGGTGGAGCACAGGCGCGCATGGCCACGCGCGCGCCTGATTGGGGATCTATGGCCAGGGGCCACTGGCAGGGGGGCAACGCTGTTGCGCGTGGCCATAGGCCCAGTCCGGTTCCCGTGATCGTTAGCGTATGCGGGTCTCGGCGGGAAGCAGGGATCAGCTCGACAGGGCCAGGCTGTACCCGACCTCCGGGGGGCCCATGGCTCTACGGCGTCCACTCTGCTGCAGCTGAAGGTTGGGCCGCCCGACGGCGGTTGAGCCCCGAGCCTTGTGCTTGTGTACCGTGGAAGGAAGCGCTGCTTGTGGAGAGCAAACCACTCGAGTCGACCGTGCGCCCGTCATTGGGCGCCGGCGTCACCGGTGGTGGGCGACCGCGAGGAACGGCCGTCGCCGCCATCTGGTCAGAAGCGCCGATTGGGTCCCGAAAAACGTGGCGGGCAGAAGAGGCTGAGGCTTGGCGGTGCCTTAACAGGTGGATAAAATACCGGTATTGGTATTTCCATGTTTCAATACCACACAGATCCCGACCCTGTAACAATCATCAGTACCGGTAATTACCCACCGCATCCAGCACCCTGAGATGCTTCTTGTGGTGTTTCGTATAGAAGTAGTGCGATCCTTCATGGAAAAAAAAGCTAACATGGCGACTGCTGATGCAACGGTCTTACTTTGGTCAGACCATTTTGCCTGATTCGGTTGGGAATGTCAGCTCATAGTGATAATGTGCGGGTAAGAAATCTAGATACCTTCGCATCGTGTCGGTCAAGTTCCGGAGATCCTAGTCATTTTTGTTTGCTGCTGGTGCTCTACCGTTCGCAGACAGGGTTGCAGATCAACGTATGGTTTGTATGCTCGACCGAGGATTCCGTTGGAGAGAGAGAGAGGTGATGGGAGTGGTAGTAGTCTGTAGTAGCGGTAAGACATCGGCAGCGGCCGCGAACAGGAATAGGATGCGCCTGAGCAAACTGGGATCGTATCCGTCTGGAATATCTAGCGTCCAAATCCTCATCGTGGGCCGCTGCTAGATGGCTATGGTAACACTCATGCATGAGATCGGCGGGAGTGGTCGGGGCGGGCCGTCATCGACATCGCCGGATATGGGAAGCGACCATAGAGGCGCTGGCAACCTCATGGTTGGCGCTTGTTCTTATGCAAGGAGGATGCAACCAACTGGCCCTTGAAGAAGCGCCCGCATACGGCAGCAATCATGTTGTCCACTATCCCTGAGTGAGGCGCGTCCACGAAAGGCCTAGTATGTCGCCGGCATGGAACCAATTCGAACTGGGAAGAGTAAAGAGCAGAGAAGCAAGCTTGCTGACAAGCTGGCAGTGTTGTTACTTGCCAACTCGACAAAGGCCCATGCACTGTTTACTCCCGGCGAACTGATGCCTGCACGCCTTACAGTAGTTTAGAGTAACTCGTCATGCATTAACCGCTTCAGGATACATGACTCGCGCTTGCACCCCGCAAAATGGCCATTGATGCGATGGGGGAATGCTCAACTCCTGATAGTTTGCAGAGGGCCGCCCTACAAATTTGATTGAGTCATAGTGCTCGCGTGAGGTGGTCAAGAGGCATTGGATGACTGGAATGTACACCAGCGTGGGTATTTTAGCCTGTTAATCCACCGAGGAAGGGTTCTCTCTGATGCTTTCTGCAGATACGAGGGGCAGGTAGCTGTCCACGTATTAGCAGCAGCACTGCTCTTGTACTGTGCTAAACTGGGGTCCTTGCATGAGATTTCGGCACTGTCTCGCAGTTTCAGGGTCCTGGCTCGGTGCAAAAGCGTTAACCCTCCACCGCCATTTTAGCATCAGTCGACATACTAACAATAGGAGACCAGCTTGCGCGGCCTGGAGCAGGCTCAAGGATATCATTCATCTAGTCATAAATCAATGCCAAGATGAACGTAAGACAGAAGATTGCAAGTGTTGACTGATATAAACGCCACAATATGTAGCGTTTAGTGACTTATCCAACTTGGTATGTGGCTACAGAAGCGGGGAGCTTCCCAAGATCTCAAGATCTCATGTCTTCTTTTCCCTTCTGCATTGGTTTCATAGGAGCATATCTAACTGGGAAGCTGCAACCGTAGGGCGCCTGGATGGCCCAGTCCTTTTGGTACACGGCACGTGGCACTGACCGTCTGACAGGAAAGTATAGCACGGCTACCGCGTGACCATCATTGCTAGAACAACACCAGCCGTCCTTTCATACGCTGTCGTTTCTAAAATTCCGACATTCCACCAACCAGGCCTGCTCTATCTCATTTTGTGTTGGATCAGATGTCTGTCTCTGTGCCTTAGGTGCACCGGGTCAGAAAACGAAAACTTGCGGAACACGGAGGACGGCGCAGTTGATTGGGCGAATTGTTAACAGCCCATCACCTCGAATGTTTCGTCCACTATCATAACCATAAGGTATCAGGACCTTCATCATTACAACAGGATATGGGAGACCCCTCAGGGTGAAACCCGGTTTTATTCGGTCTTGCCTGCAATGCCGCAGGTTCTTCTTATCGGAAGGGATGCCTAACCACGGCTGTGATTGCAAGCCACAGTGCCGACTCCTACGCTAATGCACCAGTGGCACAGATCACTCTCGAAAAGAGCCCTTTTTGACTTTGGCGTGGTCCCAGGACTGCAGCACTGGGACTTTAGGGCATCTCCACCCGCACTCCGATGGGACGGCGGATGGTATAGCCCGTCCTGCGCGAGACGTTAGATCACAATCGGGCTCCTTGGACGGTTTTGACATGCAGCCAATCGACCGTGATGGCGGCCACGAGACAGCAACCGAAAGACCAAGTTTCCGGGCAGCCGATTCTTCGTTTTTGTGGCCGCTCGAGGACCCCCAGGTCGTAGTGGATACTCGCCTAAGTAGCCCTGGCGTCTTTCCCCATTAGGACTGAAAAGCCAGTCGGCAAATTCTTAACCATCCTCGACCATGGCTGTTATGCTTCGCTCTTCCCCACTTTAAGATGTTGGTCGTTTTAGCACAGGGATTTCGAATATGCTCTATCGCATGGAGGTGTGGCATTCTAGACCGTACGTCGTAGCGGGATCGAAATTCGACAATCGACATTCTGTTGTACCTGCCGCGAACGTGTTTGCGTACCTGGCATAATCGTGTACCTCAACCTGCCAGGGTCAAGTCTCGACCCCCGTTCTATAGAAAGATTTCTAAACAGGGATCCTCTCTCGCAACATGTACACCCGGGTGATCTGCAAAAACCACTATCTGCCGATAGAAGCTCTCTTCTAACTACCGAGTTCTTTCAGATGCCATCGATCTTTCTGGGTCTGACTGTGACTCAACAACGAGATGCTGGTTGTTCTTTCTCCGCACCGCCTAGGCCATTCTCAGGCAATACACTACCTGTTTCAGTGGTTTCAACCATCTCCGCAGGAAATTTTATGCCTAGACTGCTTTCTAACCAAACTCACTTTTCGAGATCGGACTCAGTCTGTCAGGTCCCCGAGCCCGGAACGCTACCTTGCAATCCCCGATTAGAGTTCAGTGATCCCATGGTTCTCATCATGACCTTTTGTCTTCGAGCCGTTTCTCAGCTTCAGCGTCTTCCAGTCGCCACACGCTCGCCGGAACCGATCATCAACGAACAGGTAACTTCCGGATGCACCAATCACCACTTCCACAACCACGGTACGGAGCGTTCCCTGCCCGTGACGGGGCGACGGTCCGCGTAGGATAGTCGTCTTCAGCTCGTCTCTCCGTTCGCGCCAGCGGAAAGATCCAGCGGGCCGGATCCTGGACTACGACAGCTTTTCGCCTACGCCCCACATGGACAAGGCGAAAGATGACATGCAGGATCCTGAATTGCTATCCCTCAACATCCAAACCTGCCATCGGGACCGGGAAGCTGCAAGGACGGCCCGCTTGTCGCCTCTTCTAAATCATCGCTGGCGGGGTACAGGGTACAGGGTATAGGGTACAGATTGCATCCATCCTGTTACTGTTTTAATACACTAACCGAGCCATCGTGACAAGGCGACCGTGACAACGCCGGATCCCTCCCTCGAGTTCATTGCAGGATAGTGTCCATGTCTAACATAGACATATTATATCGTACATACGGGAAGTTTTCTATCCGCAGCCCACCGTGCTGTGTCTGTGTCCGGCCTGACTTCGAGCGTGGATCTTTTCTCCCCCATGATGATATCGATGTTTTTCGTTCCTTAGTTGCTTACTCCGGAGAAGCATTGTACCGAGATCCTAGCAGTCGACAACTGACGCGGGGATCCGTTCTTCTACACTGCTAACGGTGTCTCTCCTGTAGACCTGGCTACTACGTCCGACGACGCATCGACTGTTGATAGCGCAGGCGTCCTTTCATGGGCATCGTCCTTTCCCAAGGCTAGGATACGTTGAGATCAGAAATAAGACGTAGTCTATGGCTTCGATAAACTCCCATTTGCCTTTCCTGTGATGTTCTATTCATAGGGAAAGTGTAGACATGTCTCTCCTCAGATGTCCGCTGATCGGGGCTCGTGTGGAGCCAGAGGTGAAAACCGCGCGGATAAAGTCCAGATAACCGCATGCGCCGCGAAACCCCAAACTTTGGAGGAGCCATTCTCACATCAATCACCCTGACCTCGACGTAGCCATCCATTATAATAGATATTACCATGCGTACTGAACCGTCTCTCAGGCTTACGATGAATTTCTGCTGGGGGTTTCATCCCGCTATCATTCCTTTCTTTCAACGGTAGGTACGTACTCTCCCAGGCCATACCCACCCCAAGAGCCACTATGAGGGAGGGCCGTGCGGTCCCAAATCTATCACCCGTTGCTTACATGCTCGGGGGGGCCGAACCATGACTGCGCTACCCACTAACCTGGTAAATGGTGTTGGAAACCAAGAACCAGTAGATCGACCTCGACTACCAGTCGCCCCAAGGATGCAAGCAATGCGTGCGGATGGGTCCCTCTCCTGTCTAAATTTTACGCGAGTTGACTACGGGGCCTGACGAGGAAGCCAACTACGCTGGAAAAGGGCGACTCTCCGCACCCTGTATGAGTTTTTGACGGCTGGTGGTTGAACACGCCAATCCTCCCGGGCGGCAGTCTGCGGCCACGCGGGCGCTACCGCGCTCTATGCAGCGTGCCGGGCCCGGTTGAAGACTCCTCCCCTGGCTGCAGAAAAAGTCAAGCGGCAGGGACGACGGGAAATGGAGAAGATGCCCCAGCTTGGGAGAGCTTGGGGTCCGCTAGCATTGCCAGCTTCCAGCAGGTAAAGCCCCGTTTTTTCTCGCTTGCATCATCATCTCGCACGCATCGTGTCTCTCAAGCTCCCGTCGATATTTTCCCCTCCAGGTCAACCAGCACCGGAGCAGGCGGGAGGTGGTCAGCCACAACGCTGCGAGGGGAAGTGCAGGTCAAAAAAATGTGACCGCGGACAAAAACACCCATTGAGCTAGACACTGGGGCCAAAGCGACAAAAACGGCGGGAGACAGCGCTCCGGAGTTTGGTACACTATATCATGGCCAGAGAATTGGGAATGTTACTGGGACCTATAATGGGCCTTGACACGACGAATGGTCATGATTCCGTGGTTCGTCTTCCCGTAGTGCTTCCAACGGGCGACAGAGACTGCAGCCGGTAGGACAGACCGCAAGAGAGAAAAAAAAAGTACGCACAAGTCACTGCAGGAACAGTGCAACCACGGTCCATCAGGCACTGAGCTATTATTATTGTTATTATAGCTTGCTGACACGCATGGAAGAGCGTCCTGGACGCACACCGCGACCCCTCGACCCTGTAATAATTCTAGCAGGGGAAAAAAAAAGTGACGTATTGGACCTTCTAGCAAGCGAGCGATAAGAATCAGTAATATTAACACCAAAAATTCCATTACATTGTAGCCTGAATTCCCGATGATTCTGTACCCATGGTTTGCGCTCCCTCTCACGGGCCGTGGCCCCTCCATGAAAAATCGGATATTACCGTGGGGACAGGAGAGATCTCGTTCAGTTGGTTGAAGCCAGGTGGTCATCTTTTTCCCCCGGGCTGCGGTCTTTATAACAACAATATGCTCGCCCATCCTTGCATGGCCTACCTTTGCCACTCTCACCGCCTCTACCACATCTGACCACCGCCGCGTCGTCTTTGACGCCAACCCTTTCTTGTGGTTCGTTCGTCGCTGTCCCGTCTTCTGTTGGGTTGTTCTCGTGATAGGATTCGAGAAATCTTCAAACCGTCTGCCGCGAGCACAGACGGTGCTTATCCTTCGGTGAGGACTCTATTTCCTTTTTTTCTTTCCTGCTTTCCCTCAGACCGAGGCGCGCGGAGGGTGAGGGACGGCGGTATGTATGGCGACATACGAGGGGAGGGGGTATGGTACACGGTACGCGGGCAGCGGTACGGTACCGGATACCTCTGGATACGGGCGTCTCCATGCGGGCTTAGTGTGCCTGTCGATGGACCATTATCCATACGCAGACGCATCCGCATCGCCTAGCGATACCCATACCCATACCCATACTCCTACCCATACCTATACCCATACCCACCGGTCGGTGCCAGCCCTGTCACGGGGGCGTACCGTTACGTTCCCGTACCCGCAACCCGTTCTATCTGGTCTACTATTCCCTATTCCCTCTTCCCTATCCCTAATTCCCCTCTTCCCATCTGGCTCGCTCTCCCTTTCCCCCCTCCCATGGCGCACTACTGGACTTTCGCCATCCTGCCCTCCCAAACGGCGCCCAACCCGAAGCGTCTCCAGCTGATCCCCCATGGAACCGTGATCCATCCCAAGGGCCCCCGTCCATGTCCATGGGTCGCTTGGCGTCGTCTGCAACACAGACCGTTCCTTTCTGCTCTTTGACCCTCTCCTTAATCATCATCTCTGCCCTCGTCCACAATCCACTCCATCCCCATCGCGTCCACGATTCCTATCCTATGATTCTTACCATTCCCATCCTAGCCAGAATTCCCACTCCCGCCTTCCGCTTTCCGCCAGCCGTGGGCCCTGCCCTGCAGTCTCGTGTCGCGCGTTTGATCCGGATCGTTGCTGTGTCTGTCCACCTCCGAACCTAGAACGGACCCATCTTTTTCTGGCTGCGAACAGGGATCCTGACGGTCCGTTTTTACCTCTTTCAGCTGCACTCGCCAGACACCGTCCGCCTTCGTGAGTTTGCCTGTCCACCAACGAGATCGTCTCGTTGCATCGGATTCCTCCTGTCGACGCCCAAGCTTTTTTTTTTCCTGCCCTTCGTCCAACACTGGTCCCCTATTCATATGAAACCCTGCCCGTGTCTGGTGGTCATCCAGGATTAAAACTGAAATAAAACTGACCGGTCGTTTTTTTCCCTTCGGTTTCTTTTTTTTTGTTGCTGGTTGTGAGTAAAGAAAGTCAAAAGAAACAAGGTTTCAGACTTTCTTCTCCTCGACGACCCCCAAACCAGAACTAATCAAAACGAACAAAAAAAAAGAGAAGGAGAAAGAGAAACAGACCCAGAGGTTGAATGAGCCTAAAAAACCTATCCTTCTGCGCCACTGCACCCTGCCTGTTTTTGTTTTCCCCTCTCGCGGTCGTTGGTGGCCACTCAGACCTCCAGTCTGGTGATTGATCTATACTGACGCCCGTATGCGCTACTGCCCAGACCTGGGAACTATTACTCTCACTATCCCCGCTGTGGCCGCCTTCCGGAGACGCAGTCTTGCCGTCCGAATCCACTCTTATTTATTATTCTGATCTCTTCCACTCAGCCCTCACGTCATATCGCCGAGGAACCCGCCGCCTTTTTCTTGGTGAGACGTCGTCCTTTCTCTCTCGTCGTCTCCCCCCTCCGGCCACTCCTCGCCTTCGTGTCGCCTCCGTTCCCCGTCGTCGCCTGCGAATTAGACCTGCCTGTCCAGCCCGGGTTCCATCGACCACGAGGCTATGCTAGCCTTGCAAATCACCCGACGGGAGCTGGAAAACAATCTGATTAGGTGATCGCATCGTCTGGGAGCGGTTCCTTGTCCTAGGCGTCGGGTCTTTTTTTTTTCGTTCCTTTCGCCGCCGCGACGACCCCCGGTCAGCATTCCTGCCTGCGCTGAACGGGCCTTCACTCACATCATCCTGCATCCGATCCCTTCCCTTCCCCTTCTTTCCATTCCTCAGCCAGGCGTCACGCGTCCACCACCAGCTCAACACCAATGTCCAACGAGTACCCGGACCCCAATCGACAGGGACAGTATCCACCGCAACAGTGGAACACCAGTCAGCCCGAGGAGAACCCACCCCCGTCACAGTATTCCTCCCAGTACTCGGTACGTATACTAAGTACTTCCGCTCGTCTTCATATTATCCTCCTCATCCCCCCTCCCTGGTCAACTCACACCCCCCTCTGACACTCCGCGACTACCCGTCATTGGTATCTCATCTCTTGCGATCGTCATCCTTCTCTTTCTATCATCATCGTCATCATCACTATCACTATCACTATCATCATCACCCATCTCTCTTGTCTTCTTTCTGATCCATCACCACTGCTGGTGCCTCCTCTGACCGATATATGATACCAGTATTCCTCGTCGCCTTATCCGCCCCCTCCTACTTCTGAGCAGGACCGTCCCGGAGCTCAGGCGTATCAATATCCTCCGCCGCCGTCGTCGTATCCGCCTCCCCCCAACATGGCTGCGATCCATCCCCAAATGCAAGGCCCTCAAGATCCATATCGTCTTCCGCCCCCTCCTGGCGCATACCAGCGTCCACCCGACATGTATGCGCAGCCACCACCCCCTCCCCAGTTGGTATACCAGGCCGCGGCCCCGAGACAACGTACGGCGATCGCATGTCGGTATTGTCGGAGAAGGAAGGTATGTAGTGCGAAATCCAGCATTGATGTCCTCGTAAGCTGTTGAATGGATGGAAGGAGACTGAATGATACTCGTATCACAGATCCGTTGCTCGGGATTCGAAAGCTCTCAGGATGGGCGCTGCAGCAATTGCATCCGTTTCAACCAGGAGTGCATGTTCACGCCCGTCTCGTCGCAAGCGCAAGCCTTCGTTCCCGCTCATGCTGCTTACCCGCACCTGCGAAATCAGAACCAGAGAGCTGGTGGTCGAGGATACCCCGGGGATGGAGTGATGCTCTATGGTGCCCATGGCCAACCGCTCCCGCCGCAGCAGCAACCACAGCAAGATGCCACTCTGCCTCCTCCACAGGGAATGTACCAGCACCCATATGGTCGTCCGCCGCATCTCGATGACCGCAGCGCACCGCCGCCGCTCACGCATCCTCTGCCTCAAGATCAGGTGAGTCGCAAACGCCTTCGTCTTGACGAGCCGACTCCATCGCCTGCGAGTTCCCAGTTCTTACCATCTGCGCAGAGACCGCCCATTGGCCGTCGTAGCTCTGGATCCGGCTTCGAATATCCCGATCCTACGAACCTCGCCCCTGTGTCTCCAGCTGTGTCGACACCAGGCTACCAGTCCAGCCCGTACTATCCGGCGCCGCCTCACGATCGGAGGCCCTCTCCTCAGTCCGCATATGGCTATGATAGTCGTCACTCGGCCTCCCCGCACAGCTCCCCTTTCCCGCCAATTCACCCCGGTCACTCCATTCCTCCTGGAGACGCTGCAAGCATGACACCACCTCCCACTTCGACTCCCGGTGGCTCTGCGAGCTCAAGGGGAGGTCTCAATGTTCGTGATATGTTGAATCCTGGCGATCAGAATCAAGGCGGCCGTTCGAGTACCGACAGTGATATGCTCAACGCTCTCAACCGCCGCGGTTTGAACCAGTAGTTTCTCCCGGTGCATTCCGAACAACCTGAGCCTATACAAGAAGAAAAAAAAGAAAATCAAAAAAAGGAGGGCTCAGTACGCGGTGGATGTACAATGTGGAGGAGAAGCTAGTCTAGCCTCCATGCCCAACAGAAGATTAGAGATGGGATGTTGTTATTTGAGACTCACATCCTGGGAGAATTCGCTGTGCTGGTCGCAGATTTTTTTTCCCATGATGTTAGTGGGAATTCGCGGGTGTTTTAATGCCATTTTTCTTTCTTCCCTTCCCGGGGCCGACATCGTGCTTTATGCAGTCGACCGTGCTGGCAACGCTGACAAGATCTCGCCATGCTCTTTCGATTAGGAGTGGGCGAGATTGCCACTGTTGCGTGAGGTAGCTTCAATGAGTGTCAAAGCGGGGGGATTAGCGACGAAATCACATGATTTACATGACCTGCCACGAAGTCGAGGCGCCTTGAAAAAAGAGTCCAAAATTGGAGATCACCGGAGAGGAGCTTCAATCGTGACGAGGGGAGCTGGAGCTTCCGATTCATTCTCCTTGGCTTCCGAATGGAAGAAACGAGACCACGTTTAACCGACCTGATACGAAGCTACGGGAAACTTAAAAAAACGAATTGCACGAACTGGCTTGTGGATTGGCCAGGGCTCTTGGACGGACGGAGCATATGGATATGTTCGACAACTTTCCATAGCATCGCACTCCTTGGCCCGCCGGTCCGCATGCGAAGATTTCTATTTTCTGCGTCTCCTACCCGTCTTCATTCTGATTCTAGTATTTATTTTCCGTTTAGCCTTGTTTTGTTTTGTTTTTCTTTTTTTCAAGATCATTGAGAACCACAACACTATAAACTACCCAGGGGCGACCCGCTAATACAGTTCTGTTCATTTTGCGATTTCGTTGCGGTTGATGAACTTTAGAGTCTTCCCGTCACGCGCTACCTGCATGTTCCATGGGACTATGTCTCCGCGTCTTCTGTCTTGATCAGGGAGCTGGTGATTTCTGATGGCGTGGCTGGTCCCAAGGGTATGTCCGGTGGCTCTGGAACTATCGTGCTCGCGCACGATGTATTTGTGCTTTTTGGGTGGCTCTCTCGACAGTCTGTTTTGGACGGCATGACACAACTAAAGTTGCTGTGAAGCGTTTGGCATGAGGCATCATCGATGCATGGGATGAATGGGTATTGGCATTGGAGGGCATGGCATGGCATGAAACGAGGATATATGGCATCAATCGACCCGTGCCGGGAGTGTTCCTTTGTGAGGTGATGTAGTATACGACATTGTCTTATCCGGTCGCTTCACAGGATTCGCAACCACGAGGATCGATTGATAGGGATTTTCTTGGGATGTTATGAATTGTTATGTTTTTGCTTCTTTTCTTCTTGATTGCATGTCTTATGTCTTATCATTACGTCGTTTATTCGTTGGGTGGCTATCTGTCAGATTTTTGATGATCCTCCGCAATATGGTCTCGATTTCGTCTATTCCGGAGTTGACCGCATGGGAGGACTTCTGCGAGTGAAAACTTGAAAAGCAAAGGCATTTATTGACCGCGAGTCTTGATATCTGGGAGGCTGTCTGAACAAATTCTATGCGTTTCTATTTTCCTACTATTATTACCATTATTATTATTACCATTCTTGCGCGTCTTCTGCAACTGTGTTGTTTGTTTTCCCTCTATACTGGATTTAATCCTATTCTCCGCTTCGCTTCTGTTTTCCTACTCAACCGCTCTGTCGGCGCCCCTTTTTTATCCTTTCTTAATTCCGAGCCCGAGCCCGGACTCGTATTTCTGCTTCTTGAGACCCCCTTCTGCGCTTTGCTTTCTGCCAAGTCACCTGTACGTTTTTGGCCGCTTCTTCCGACGTGAGGAGCGGCAGGGCGGAGGTGAGAGTTGCGCCGGCGCGCTGCGAGGTGTGTATTCGTTGCTGTACAATACGAAGAAGGAACAGAGGAGGAACAGACACGCTGGCGCAACCAGTGGGAGATAGGTGCCAAACGAAGAAGACGATTATACCACTATAGCAAGGTAGCCTGCATCTCTCATTTGCCTTGTCAGTCGTTTTAGTTTAGCCGCCTCATCCATGTGCATCCAGCCACGGGGTGGAGAGGCGATCGATGAACCTAGTCAGTTGCGGGAAGTATGTCCGGACGTTTCCCGTCAGAGGAACCGGGGTCATACTACTAGAGCCGTAAACTATAGCAACTATACAGACTATCAGCGCTAGACGATTTACTATAGTCCCCAGCAGCGGTCATCCCCCATGCATCATTGGCGCCCGTAGCCTTCACTTCCTGCAATAAAATTAACGTTTGAAACCTTTCGCCTGTTTCATAGACGACTCAACCCCGATGGTCCCCGGTCAGGTCTGGCCCTGGCACTGACCTTGGCCCTACGTCGCCTCATCGACGCCCTGCTTTACTGCTTTGCCTGCGTACATGTACCTAATGTACCTAACCTAACCACTTCATCATTTTCCCCATTACCTTTACCCTATTTCCCATCTGTGATGCGCGACACCTAGGCTACCTATTTACCACTTAACTACTTATCACTTAGTACCGGACCCCCTTACTCCGTAGGTGCAAATCCAAATTCAAAAAATTCCAAGGCGAGGTAAGACAATCAGGATCAACCCAGCGCAGCCCTAGTAGCGGCAGCAGCAAGAAGCACAGCAGGGTCCGTGGGCCAAAACATGCAGTAATCCGCCTCGGTATGTCCAAAGTCAAGTTACCTCTCCCCTCGTACTCTAGTTCAAAGTAAAGAGCAAAAACAACTAAAACCAAACTCCATCCGACCCAAGCGCCGGACCGGTCCGGACCGGGGCGGAAAGCCGTCTGTTCTGACGAGCAGCAGCAGCAGTTTTGGTTTGGTTTTTTGTGCGCAGACGCGGGCGGGGCGGGCGGGCGCGCCGTCGGTTCGTAAGATCTGGATCGAAAAAGGCTGGGTTTGGTGAGGGGGGCCGAGTTAGTTAGTAGTAAGGAAGTAAGTTTACTTAGTTCCATAGATCGGGTGGGTTGGGTCTGAACGAAGTTGGTTTAGTTTCGGGACGGTATATCCGTACTTTTCTCAGGTCAGGGTTTTTGGTTCGGGGTCGGCGGTCAGTGCGATAACGTTACTTTACTTACTTACAGGTAAGGTAAGGTAAAGAGGTAAGGTAATAAATATAATTGGGAAGTAAGGTTCGTTGGGGTGTTTTGTATATAGTAGAAAAGGGTTTGTCTTCGATAAGAATACTGTTTTTCTTTTCTAAGAAGATAGAGAGGAATAGATAGAGTAAGGGTTATGTGTGGGTCTAGACTCGACTCTGGGGGAGGAGGTGCAGGGTTTATTAAGATTAATGACTTGAGCTATACGTATACGAATACCCCATACCGACCCGGTAATTAGACGGATTATATTAAGGGTAATTGGTTATGATAAGGTTAGTTACATTATATTATATTAAGGATTGGAGGGTTACATCGAGGAAATTTGATAACGTATAGATGCGACGTATTACAAGCATTAATTCCAGCCATGGCGTTTCTTTTTACTTTAATGGCATGGATGTCTACGACAACTTAGAATGGGTTAGTTAATTTAATGTATTATCATTGTCGTTTCGTGTTAAGCTTCGTCTTAACTGATGCTGATATTTATGATTATACTTCATAATTTAATCCCGTTGGATATAGGGAGGCTTGGAGATCCTGGTATAGTATAGCTGAATTGGTAAAGAAAACATGGGGGTGTATACAGTAAGGCTAGAAGATGAGATGGTATATCAAGGGTGCCTCTTAAGTGCAGACGCAAGCGATTGGAAACACACTTTTATCAATAAAGTCCTGAGTGGATAATCGGATGCTCCTTCTTCTGATTATGATCATTATAGTTCTTAGTATTCCTAAGAAATCCAGTAAAGCATAGCACAGCCGAGTATATGGGAGAGACTATGGCATTAAATCACGCACTACTTCCTCGGAATTCTGATATTCACTTGACCAACATTTTGTAATCACTCCTTGCAAATCAGGAGAAATTCTATCTAGATCCGGAAATTCACACCGACGTAGCAGGCCCCTAATCTCTTTACTACCCTGATCAGGATACAATCGATGTCCAACGCCAATTTCATAAATCACAGTCCCAAGAGCAAATAAATCATCAAGCTCCGTAGAATCATAATCGTAAACGCACGGTCTCGCATATCTAGTCGAATAAGACACCACAGCGGAAGTATCGTCAATCTTAGAGCCACCGAAATCCGCTAGTGCCAAGTTCCCACAGTTCTGGATCAGGAAATTGTGACTCCCAACGTCACTGTGGATCACCTTTCTAGAGTGGATGTATCGTAGGGCTTCCGCGGCTTGGAGAGGCCATCTATGAACCAAACTATCAGACATGAGTAAGTGATATATAGTTAGTTCAAGAAGAGGTGCCTACTGGGCACGTTTATCTGCTAGTGTACCAGCGCGTTGATATTGAAAGACAAGACCATTTGGGAGACCGTTTCCCTGACTGTACTCGCCGTAGTACTGAAGCATAAATGGATGATGGCCAAGTCGCCCGTAGATGCGTTCTTCTGTCTCTTGCATATTCCCCACGATAGGGTGGTCGAAAGTCTCTTTAATTACGTACCCCGAGTCAGATATGATGGTGACATGCGCAAAGGAGCCGATACCTGCGAGGCGAAGTTGTTTCCGGTCTGCTTTGTCTAAAGCTTCTGCTACAGATTGTGGCAGAATATCTAATATTCTAGAATGCACTTCTTTTCCCCTTTTGTTTGGGGGTGTGAAGGGAAGGCTGGTCGTGTTAGAAATACGACCATATTTTGCACGTGATCTGTTTATGTTGACAATTGAGCTCTGCTCTAGCTCCAGCTCCTTCATAAACAGGAAAATATTTGGAAAATTATCTATAATTCTGCTTCTTACACGTTTCCTCCAATAATATTGTATGTGGCGTTGTCTATAAATACGGAGGCGACTGCTGCTAGTTTAGGGAAATCCGCAGAATCTTGAAATTGCTAATCTGTCCTGTCTATTGTTTCTATCGTATGATCTAGCACAGCATTATTGATTCTAATGGATGATAATCTCAGGCGCCAACTCCGCTGTTGCATGTTGTGAACTCATTCCGCCATACTACTAAAATCACTAGGGAACCAGAACTTGTAGCCCACTCTCTATAAACGAAGGAGAAATAAACTGTTGCTACAAATTGAGTTCTCTCCGAAGAAATTTGACGTGACTTAGTCATAGGGCAATGCACGGTGGGTATGTCTTTCACCTTTTTGACTACTTATACAGAGAACCTGCTTTTGAAGCATGGCTACCGGTCAACCTCTAATGCTTTTGCTTCGGTCTGGCTCGCCGCCTGTGCCATCAGGGCAGCACCCACACCAGACCCATCCTTTGCGAGACCTATCCGGATTCGTCGCTCGCCAGCATGTCCGATCTCTGGTACCTCCCTCATTGCACCGCGCATCTCGACCTCAAATGTCGGGTAGAATTCGATCAGCGAGCCATCGGCTCCGATATCGATAATGTCCTCCACACAGGCCTCAGGTGCCTCTAAGTTCTGTTGCGGTGGCATACGAGACGAAGGCTTCCAGATGAGTGAGCTCATTCCAACGAGGTTGAGGAGCCGGCGCCAGAGGAGACTTAGATAGTACCGGAAGCGTTCGACGCTGCTCATGGAGAGATTGGATATCGTTTGTGTTTGGTATTCTTGCTCTAGGATTCTATCCGCATGTTTCGAACTCTTACGGGAGATTTTAAGTCGGCCGCTTTGTATGATGATGGCGGCTAATGATGCCCCCGCTAGCCGTGCTGCTCGTCGGGCAATAGACGTGGCTAGTAGTTGTATTGCCTGGGCGTCAACCTCGCTGACATTTTCCGCAAATAATGTGTCTTGGATGAGCTTGATAGCACTTTGGATGTCGTTGGTACCAGCTATTGCAAGTTCAGATAGAAAAGAACTGTCAATACCATCTGGCTGGAAAAGCTGCGACTTTTCGTCGACCTTCATGCCAAAAACACCTGTTCGCACCAGTCGTAGAATTGCTAGCCGAAGCAACTCCCCAAGGTACAGCCCCGAAACTCTCTTCTCCAGCATCTGCGAGCCGGGGTCAGTCGATGCTCGATCAAGCTCGTCATCGAATGGCGTTCGTGGTAAGACTTCCATCTTGTCATCGAGACAGCCCCATTCACTATTGATCACCATGATATCGTCCGTGTTCGCCTTAACATCCAGTCTTCGAACATTAGATAGCTTTTCGACATATGCAGCATTAGTCCCGGTCCCGAAAATGACCGCGCCTAATGTTGATGTCTTCTGGCCCGAGTTGTATGACCTCGTTAAGAGTGTGCCAACGCTATCGTTCGCGAGAACCGTCACTAAAACTGGCAGTCCTAACTTATCGATGGCCTCTTGTAACATGACGCAAGGATCTCGGCCCACAGCATCGGGGATATCCCAGCTCTTATCCCAGCGAATAAGGCGTCCGCTTGCAAGAGATGTTTGCTCGCAAGTAAAACTGAACGTGAAACCCAGCTTGTAAGGCTGTTGACCAGCATCACTGGTGCCCCTGCGGCCCAGACCTAGACGCTCAGCAAGGAACTCGTTTATTTTTTGTGCAATGAAGTCGAAAAGAGGTAGATAACTGTGGTTGACCATGACACCCGGCGGTACACTGTGCTTGCTCTGGACCACGGTAAAAGTAGAATCGCCATGTAGTTCGACGAGGCATATTCTGCAATTGCTACCACCGAGATCAACAGCTAAGAACTCGCCCTTCTCCGTTCCAGTGGGCACGCTTCTCACATAAGCAGGTAGCTGCCAGACACGACGATTTGCGAGGCCATCCTCTGAAACCCAGTCAGCATTATCTTCACGGCAGAGTCTTCCGGTGTATCCTCACTCATCTGTCGGACAAAATGCCTCGTTACTCGACGGACATGGTCAGGACTGAGATCAAAGTCGCGAGCAATTTGCTCCGCTTGAGCTAGCAAATGCGATTGCTGCTCATCGGCGGCTTTGGCCATGACCAACAACTTGGACAGTGGCTGTGGTGGAGCGCGGCAACAGTGAGATTCTCCGCGAGGTATACATGTCGAGACTGTACTACTAGGCGTCGACAATCATAGTGTCAGCTATATTCATCGTCGTCATCGCTGGAGACAACGATGCAACATTTGGATCCATATCTGCGTGGGTACCGCGTTTCTTGCCTGAGCCGGAACACTACCGGGAATGGCCGGTTCGCCCGGATCACTGGACTTGCGTCCTTCTTTCCCCACGATCTGCTTTCTCCCCTCGTTTTCGCCACAGAATACACTCGAGAGTTTACAAATTCCCGAGTGTAATAACTTTCGGGCCGATGTTTACGTGATAACCTCTGGTCCTCCGATCTCCGCTCGATAGCCTTATCGCGAACAGACGGGATAAAACCGGCGGACCCCCGGATTCCCGATGAACTCCTGACTTTGCCGGTTCTACAACTCGATGTCAAGCATGTCCGCTAACCAAAGACTCCATCTCGAAAGCCGCCATGGGTACCTCGCTCGACGAGCTGAGGATGGTCTGGAGCAGAAGGCTCGCAAGGCTTGCAGTCAGTCCCCTTCCATCTACCACGTGCCCGTGATGAAGCTAGAACCATAGTGTAACCCGTTGCAACAGTTAACTGCCGACGACAGAAGATGAAATGTATCATCGAAGACAATAATGTGTGTCGTCGATGTCGCCGCTCGGGTCTTCCTTGCATCTTCATACCACGTGCAAATGCTGCGACACTGCCGGAGAGTGTGATGGCTCTGCAAGAGGATGATTTCAAGAAGGACGTCCTTCGTAGGCTAAAGATTATTGAAGACACACTTGGTCTCTCTGCTGCATCGGCGCCCTCTGTGGAGTCCGTGGCCCCTCATGGTGGATCAGACAATGGCGAGGATCTATCGCCGGAGTTCAGCAGCTTGGGAGCCTTGTGGGATGCAGTAGTAGTGCTCCAGAGGAGCGCTCCTAGCTCCGTTCCCACATCTATTTGGCGTAAGAGCATGGTCAAAGAGCTGTGGTTGTCGTAAGTGGACGTGCGCGTGTCATAGCAGCTCCCATCTGATCACGACAGGTTTCATGACCGAATGCCAGGGCTGCATTTCATGCCCCGCAAGCAGACCTTCTCTGCGCCACAACCCTTACTCGTGGCTTCGATTCTGTATTGTTCAAGCGTGCGAGGCTCACCAGACGTGGCAGAGTTCGCGCCACACTACTTTGTGGTGCTATCCAACGCCATCGCTCAGCTATGCATTCCCAGTAGTGAGGTGGGCAGAACACCAGAGGATACAGAGGAGTGGGCCTTCCAGACCGTCCTAGGGATTGTCATTGCAGGACTGCTGACGGAAGCAATCGTTCGCGAAACGGGAATCTGGATTTCGATAGCTTATCGTCTCATCCTGGAACATTGCCCAGCACACGTTGACGATACATCACGACAATGGCGCAAGCTATTCAGCGGCGTGCAGATTATCGATCTTGAGCACGCTTCTCTCCATCTGTCCTGTCCCGTCATACCGATCGAGTCCCCTCTACCGGGACTGCAGACGTCACATCGTGATCAGCTTTACCGGTTGTCTCGCATGATGCATACTGGACTGACGCATTTCACCGGGAGGGGCTTGCCGACGATCTGGTCGTGCTTTACCGGTCAAGTTCCAACTGCTGTAAACCTGACTGGTAATTTTACAGCAGTCGACGCGGCGGTGATCAGGGACTGGGCTAGGCAACTTGATGAATGGCTTGTCGAGTTTAGCCGAAGTTCAGAGAGCTCGGAGCCGGATCTCAAAGTGGTTTTTCGCCAATATGTACTGCATCGATTGGTCGTTCTGTCTATATACCATCCGGCTAGAGGCTGTGATCTATGGTCCAACAGCATCACGCCAAAGGAACAGCATGAACTACTCCTCTCGGCCCGAGCGACACTGAAGCTACATTCACATGATAACTCTATTTGGTCTAACTGGGACCAAATAATAATTACTTGGGCTGCGCTTATTGTCATACAGGGCATTGAAGGCGGCGCCAGTGAACCAGATGGTAAGCTTTACTCATTTTATATTGCTAAGGTATCATGGCTAATAACAACACAGATCTCTCCAACATACGAATACATCTTCAAATGCTTAAGCAGGTACCAGGACCGAAACCAAGTCTCTGTGATAAACTCGTCGCCCGGTTAGAAGCGAGTCTGGCTGGCGTCCACACGCCTGACTCTGCAGACCTGCAGCAGAATCCGTACAAGAGCTCCGCCTTAATTGCTCCTATGGACCAGTCATGGCAAATATTCGATCAATCCAGCTTGCAACATATGCTGTACTCAGACTGGATGGCCTTCAAGGAGTAGATAAAGCTAGCGCCAACGGGATTGTGGCTGATCGGGCAACCCAGGGCATTGGCTTTCCAATGCGTGAGGACATGCTATCCGGGGTTAGTTCGCCTTCTTGCGGCTCCCTCGATAGTGTTGTGCCAGAAGTGGCCTCGATAGGTGTTGTTGGAGCCTCATCACCCAGACCTTTCTGCAGGATTGTCCGCTCCACACCCGTGAAATACTGTATACGATGTTATTCTCATTGTCATGATTGGGAGGGTAATATCACTAACTTTAACCGTTTTTACTTTTAGCTCTAGTGTGGCGTCCTCATCCACCACAACCATGCTGCGGGGGTGCAGTTGCAGGCAAGACAATGTGCACAGATGGCTGACGCCGCCCTCAACTGCTTGTTGGATGGCAAGTGCCTTTGAGGTTCCTGTGGCAATGATAACCACTTCTCTTGCGTCCATGATTGTCTGCACACCAACTGTCAACGCCATCCGTGGCACTGAGTCGAGATCGCCATTGAAAAATCGCGCATTGGCAATAATAGTCTCGTATGTGAGAGACTTTATTCTGGTGCGGCTGGCCAGGCTGGAGCCAGGTTCGTTGAACGCAATATGGCCATCGCTGCCCACACCACCGAGGAACAGTTCAATGCCTCCGAGAGCCTTTATCTTCTCCTCGTATGCTAGACACTCAGCGGCCAAACTCGCGGCGTTGCCGTCGAGGATGTTGACATTCTTCGGGTCGATGTCGACGTGGCTGAAGAAGTTCGCGTACATGAAGGAGTGGTACGATTCAGGATGGTCGCGGGACAGACCAACATACTCGTCCATGTTGAATGTCACTACATGTTGGAATGAGATCTTCCCTTGTTCATATGCCGCGATTAACGCGCGGTAGATAGGTAGAGGGCTGCTGCCCGTGGGCAGCCCGAGGACAAACGGACGTTCCGCCGTTGGGCTAAAGTCATTGATTCGTTCTATGACGGGTGAGCCTGATTCGAAGTTGATCACATTGAGACATTTTAGACTTACTAACTATATAAGCAGCAATGTACTGCGCTGCCTGCTCCGGACGCTTTCGAATGATTAGACGCATATTCACGAGAGTGGTCTGGACAACAGAGACAAGGTGGATAGAAGGCTTGAGAATAGACTTCAATCTAGGTTCTCTAAGATGTCTTAAGTTGAAGTAACCGTGAATTGACTTGTGCGTTTAAAATGCATTGGGAAGAAATGTTCTATCACTTCTAGAAAGTCGCTGGTCTTTCTACCAGCACTGTGGGACTGCGCCATCGTAACCTTATGCTAGACATATGACTCCTTCATCTTTGTCCCGTCAAAAATATTGTGACTTACCCGATGACGACTCCCTCTGTCACCGTTACCATAGTTGATCGCTTCAAAAGCCTTGTCATATCAAACTAGGGCCGGCAAAGTCCGGGAATCCGGTAAACCCGGCCAGGTCCGAGCGGCGGAACTAAGTACTATATTCATCCCCACATCTGTTAATCTAGTTGCGGATTGGTGGTAAGTTTTTATCGAGGTAGCGGAACCGCATTGCACACACCGCAGCCAGGTTATGGCTTAGATCCTATCCGCTCTTCATGCTGATACTGGTACATGGACCGGATATTCCCTGTGCAGCACGTTTGGATATTAGCAGTTTGAGGAATAATTTTTTCGATGAGTAATATCAATTTAGGTAGTGTACTAATTATTCCGCTATTTCTGTGGAATCTGCAGACAAGGCAGTAATTTTTCCGCGACATCGAATGTGGACTACGAAAGCAGGTAGACAAGTAGGAGGGATGAATGAAGTAGAGATATTGGTACAGTTTTGTTGCATTACAGCTTGTATTTCAGGAAATAAAAGACTTGATCATCATAACTTGAAACTTCAACTATTTACTATTTTACTGTACATTATGTACACTATATCTCCAACAAATATTCTAGACGGTCTAATGACTAGCCTCCTCCTTTGCACGGGAAATCTTATCCTTATACTGCTTCTTGCCCACAAACCACCACGCCAGGAACAGGATAGGCAGCCCACCCACCACGACACAAGTGTAATTCATGTTCTGGACCGTGACAGGCATGTTATAAGGGAAACTGAAGAAGACAATAGCGAAGATGAGCCACGCCACTGTCACGCCGTTAACGAACCAGCCCCATTTTGCCATGTAGAACACGCCCCTGTGCATGTTGAGTCGGCCCGTAAGCATATTTGTCCCAATGGGGATCAAGTATGCGACGTTGTTGATCGTGACAGCGGCACCCAGCATGCTGTTAAACGCTGTGCTGCTACCAAGGTATATGCAGCCTAGAGCTGCATTGGCAGCCGCAACGAGCAGTTGCGCGTTGAAAGGAATCCCGAACCGCTTGCTGACACGCGCCCATACGCCAGAGAATGGCATGGCGCTGTCGCGGGCAAAAGCCCAGAGGACTCTAGAGGTGGATAGCTGCGACGAGATGACGCATGGCCCAAGGGCGATGAAGAGGATAAAGGTCAGTCCGAATGCACCTCCTACAGACTGCGTTGCTTGACGAAATAGCTCGGCCAGAGGCAAGCCGGTGTTTGTGGTCGACAAGGCAGCGTAGTCCTGGACGCTGAACATCAGGGCAATAAGATACGTCAGACCTGTCGCAAATGCGATGGTCAGGGTGATGGCAATTGCCAAGGGCGCATTGCGCGAGGGCTGTATACCTGTCAGTTTATTTATCTGTGTAAGAGGATTAACAGATCACTCACATTAGGCATCTCTTCGGTGATATGTGTGACACCGTCAAGTCCACCCAGACTATACAGAGGGTTGACTAGGCCAGTGATAAAGCAGATGACATTGTTATTCCAACCGGTGTTGTTGACCCAGCTCCTGAAGACAAATTCGCTGCTTTGGTGCGTTGGAGCACACGCTACTACTGTGATGAGGACAACCAGCCAGCCGATCTGAAGGTAGAATAGGGAGAATTTATTCAGCGCTGGGATGATCTTGTTCCCAAATAAGACCACGCAAGCTGTCAGAATATTCAAAATTTGATAAATAATGAACGTCTGCCAGTTTTTGATCACCAGGTCAGGGTGATAAAGAGCGTAGAGCGCTTGGACTGTATCTTTGTTAGATATGAATCAAATTGCATCTATGGGATCGATGACACATACCGACTTCGGCAAAGATCAAGTTGGTCGACGCAGTGGTGAAGATCCCTAGAGCGATGTTAGTCCTGCCATATGGTCACGCGACGGCCTTATTACTCACAGCCAGCGACGGTCAACCAGCCGGTGATGAAACTCAAGAAAGCGCTGTATTTCCTTGGTGCAACAGCGGCAATCCAGTGGTACATGCCACCCTCTGTCGGGTAGCTGGAGACGAACTCAGCGAGGGATGCACCAAGAAAGGACTGCATAATCGTCACGAAGATGAAGCCATATATGATTGCACTTGGCCCACCGGCATTGATTTCAGTGACAATGCTCAGTCCCAGACCAGTCCAGGAGATGGTCGTCGTGGATGCCAGACCGATCAGGGACAAGATACTGAAGTGACGCTTGAGCTCCTGAGTGTGGCCTTCAACCTTGTCAGCACACGACCGTCTCTATACTGGGAGTGTAACAACGTACCCATCTGAGCCAGTCGGAGCTCATCCGCATCCATCTCAGACCCATCTTTGGCCTGGATGACCGATTCCTTTGTGCTAAAGTCGTCCATTTTTGATCTTACAGTGTCTACTAACTGCAAATTCGATCGCATGTTTCAGAATGTCAGGTGTAGCACGCGACATGTTTATTATAGCAATCAATATTGAATAACCGTTGACGTATCGGCCTCTAGAAAGTGTGGGAAAAGCCTTATCGATAGCTCGTGAGGAGATTTGGCTACCCCAGATAACCTCGGGCTGATAGCTGTGCCGGTGTAGACCGGGTTTCGCCGGTGATTAGTTCCAACCCCGGTTCCAGGGAATAATATTCATTAATCAATCCGGAATAATTAATTAATCAGACCGGAGCTTATTCTCTATCTCGTGCTCCGAAGATTCTCCAGAACAGATATGGGGTTATCTATCTATCTACCAAGAGGCAATCTCTCGATAAATCCATGGTCGGGTGTATAAGAGCTCTTAAAGCAATAATGTGACACCCATGGTTACAGATTCCGATTATACCTGGCTAGTTCAGACGCCACGTGCAGAGACGACAATATGCTGTCCAATATCAATTGGTTTTGCGTCTTCAGCCTCGGCTTGCTGGGTGCCAGCGTCGTGCGCGCGATCGAATTGAGCAAGGATGTGCAGGCTCTTTTCGATGAGTCGATGACTCTCCAGGATGCCATTTATGATCCATCGGCCTCTTACTTGCGCTACTTTTATTTCCCTCTTGCAGCCGGTCCTCACGAGACCCGGTCGACAGTCTGGTATTCTGTTGGGCTGCTCCAACGTAATCATGGAGACGATGTCCAGGAGGCGATAAAGATTATCAAGAACGTCATCAGCGATCAAGAGAAGAACACCACTGTACAGTGGTATGGTGATTACACGGTCTACCCGGAGCAGCCAACTGTTGGGAGTCCGGCTTATCCCCCTGTCGTATGTTTCCCACTTCTACTATCAACAGTCTATGCACATTCTAATTAGACAGTAGATCTATAACTCGTGGGATCCCAACTGGAGAGGCTTCATTGGCACTGCTTTGATCATTATCTACGAGGAGTTTGGCAGTATATTGCCCACAGACGTCCAGCACCTAATCCTTGAAAGCCTGTACAACAACACTGTAGGCGATAGCTATCGTGTTGGAGGCGTTGATGATGACAACCTGTACCCAGCCTACTCCAATGCCTGGCTGATGAGGACCGTGGTCAGCTCATGGACCGGGCACAAGTTGAACAATGCCAATATGACCGCGTCGGGAGACACATCAGCTCGTGAGTTCCTCGAACTTTTCGACCGCAACCATACTTTGTCCGAGTTCGGCGGTCCAACATATGCTGGTGTCTCTCTCTACGCGCTCACCATCGCCGCGAAGTACCTCGCACCTACCAACTCGATCATTGGTCAAAACGCGGCACGCGTGATCAAGGAAATCTGGGACTACGAGTCGCTGCTCTGGAATGCCAACATGAGGAACTTTGCGGGTCCGTGGGATCGTTCATATGGCTACGACATGAACAAATACGTGGCCATCATGTCGATCTGGGTGTGGACTTTGGTAGGAAAGGAGAACGTGTGGAATAACACCTCTCCGATCTGGACCATGACTCATGCAGACGACTTTGAGCTCGCACCAGTCATCGCAGTTCTTTCAGGATTCCACAAGACCCTTGTTTCAGACTATATCGTCTCGAGATTGACCTCCTTCCCTGGCGAGCACACATACAGCGGACACGCCTATGCTCCCCCGGCAGACTACGAGCAGCGAAACATCACGACGTGGCTTTCGGCAAATCTGACCATTGGCACAGACTCCTTCAATCAGAGTGTTGTGGGCGGCTTCTCGAGGGACTCAACCTCCTTCAGTCCCTCCGTCGTCCAGTGGATACGCTCTGATGAGTCGATCGGCTACTTCAACCTGTATCCAGAAGAGACCGCGTTGAAGGCTGAGGTAGCCCCATACTCGCTGAACCTGACATATCCATTGGGTAACTCCTCGAGTACATTCACGTTTGTCCTCGCTTCAAACCCGCTCGGAGCAAAACGCGATATCACTGGGTTTGATGATGTTGACGGGCTAAAGATTGATGTTGTCGGCGGCACTGTCAATCCAGTTCCTGAGATATCTTTTTGTGGATTAGTTGGTGGATCTTGTGATATCATCCAGTAAGTTGATATATTTTCTTTTGCACAATAAAGACTTCCTCTAACAGTTGGCAGTGAATTTGAGTTCTGGAATATTACCTTTTCCATGCCGGCGAATAGCTCTGATATTCCGAGCATCCAGTTCAAATTCGAGCTAGAATAAGCATTTAAAAAAACGGCGAAGTAGCAGAAATGTATCTTGGAGCCCGCCGTTGCATTTTAGGCGTCATATTGTCATATGCAGCGAGATCAGAAAAGCTTCATCTTTTAAGAAATGCCAATATCATTTTGTAAACTAAAGCTCAGCTGCACCGTGCTCTCGAAGGATTTCTGCCACTTCAGCCTTCTTCCGTTTCAATTCCTCTTCATCACTTCTATACCTGTATACACGCTCTCGGTCTTCTAGAGAAACATCTGACTGAGAAGCCTGTAAAGCAGTATGAAAAGGACCATACTCCAGCTTTGCGTTCACTTCTGCCCCCGCTTCTATCAGAGCTTCTACTTCCTCCCTTCTTCCCAGATAGGAGGCAGCAACTAAAGCAGAACCATATCTTCCAACCCAGACATGTTGATTCACATCAGCGCCAGTTTCAAGAAGGAACTGTGTGTATGTGATAAACCCCCTCTCCACAGCAGCTATAAGTGCGCTGCCATAATATCCAGTTTGGAGCAGCATGTTCACATCAGCTCCTTTCTCCACCAAAAATTCAACAATATTAATATGCTTCCAATATACTGCAGTAGCAAGAGCACTACCATAATCTCCAGTTTGAAGCAGCATGTTCACATCAGCCCCTTTCTCCACCAAAAATTTAACAATATCAATAGACTCTTGATATGCTGCTGCTGCAAGAGCACTGCCATAATCTCCAGTTTGAAGCAGTATATTCACATTAGCTCCTTTCTCCACCAAAAATTTAACAATATCAATAGATCCTTGATATGCTGCTGCAGCTGCTGCAAGAGCACTGCCATAATATCCAGTTTGGAGCAGTATATTCACATCAGCTCCTTTTTCCACCAAAAATTCAACAATATTAATATGCTTCCAATATGCTGCAGTAGCAAGAGCACTGCCATAATATCCAGTTTGGAGCAGTATATTCACATCAGCTCCTTTCTCTACCAAAAATTCAACAATCTCAATATGTCCCAAGTATGCTGCGGCTGCAAGAGCACTGCCATAATTTCCAGTTTGAAGCAGCATATTCACATTAGCCCCTTTCTCCACCAAAAATTCAACAATCTCAATATGTCCCCAGTATGCTGCGGCTGCAAGAGCACTGCCGAAATGTAAATCCGAGAATTTATCATCAACTGTCATTCCTCGTTGTATAAGTATTTTGCAGATAGACTTGCAACCTGCTTCGGTAGCAAGAACTAGGAGATTTTGACCTCGGCCATTCCTTTGCGACAGCGGAATCTCCACATCGGTCCACCAATCCAAAAGAGAGGTATAAAATGAGAAACGGCACATTGCCAGAATGGCGACTGTTTCTGGAGTGATATCCTCACGCCTATTTTTAATGAAAGCAGATGTCGATGGTAAATGCTCAGAGCTAATCTGGTGATACCATGCTCGATACTGTAGACTGCTTTCCGTAGGAGACCCAAGGAAACCCTTTAGAAGGTCAGTCAACGTAGGGTCAGCGTCTTGTTCATCTTGACTTTGGACATGAATCATCCAATGATGCCTGGAATATATTTGAAGCGGGTGCTTCGGATCTAGAATTCCACATGGTTCAGAATCGCCCTTTTTTTTGAGACTGTCAGTCGCGCTAGCAGCGTCTGGTTTCCGGTATGTCTCAATAAGAAGCTTAAGACAAGCTGTAGCAACGTAGCAGTGGGCCTGCCGAAGGCTCCAGTAATAGTCTTCGAAATACTCTGTGACCGAGAGATGGGAGAACCTCCAGACATCTCCCTGGGAGTCAAGAACAAGCAGATTATTGCAAAGGGCCAGCAAATATGGTTCAGTGATCTCGTCAGTATCTTGGTCGGAGCCAAGACGGATCGCGGATAGAAGTATCTCACTACTGAGTGGTGTGCAGGCACACATGACCCACATACAAGCCCGGTCAACAAGGGCTTTCGCATGCTCATGTTTCGCAATTTTCCCGTATATTTCGTCGTAGGCTTCTTTAAGCCCAGATGGAAGTTTCCCAAGTTTCTTCCTGATATCTTTCTCGGTAGGTAATTCGAGCACCTGTTTGATCTGTAAATATACCCATTGAAACCTGCGTTTACGTCAGCTATGTCCAAAAAAAGTTTTCATGTCCAAGGAGACTTACATTCCACTACTGCGATCAAGAAGAGTCTGGACTATATCTTTTCGTAGAGATGCAGAAATCTTTCCATATTGTCTAGGTTTATCTATTTCCTCATTGACGAATTTCTCAATGTCGCTTTGATTGTCCGTAGCCTGGATTTCGATGTTTGGTCGAGAAGCGAAACATGCCCGGATATCACCGTCAGGCCGACTTGAGATGAAGACTTTGAGAATATTTTTAGATTTGGACAACAGAAATTCAACGGCGTTGATAAGCTTGCCACGCGAACTCAATTCGCATTCATCCAAGGCATCGAGAACGAGAGTAGTCTTCGGGTACAAATTCACTGACTCTAGCAACTGCTCCTTGCATACGTCAAAACTCAGATCCGATCCCCCATCTAGTCTTGTTTGATCGTAAAGGGTTCGAAGTTTTGCTCGTATATCTTCGGGGTTTCTTGCAGGAGTCGACAGTTGGCGAACATAACTTTGAAGAACCGAAAGGGGGTCCCGACGTTCCTTTTCATTCCGGTTGCAGTAGAAGAATGCAAAGCCCTCGTGATTTGGTGAAGCTTTGAGAAGACTCTGAGTGTGATCAACGATCTTAGATGTGAGGAAGGTTTTACCAGTTCCAGCTAGAGAAGTCAGTCTTACAAGCATGCGGATGTACAATATAGAGCATCATTCAAACGAAACAGAACAAGGGGGAAACCGACGAGATCCTTGAAGCCACAAAATCATAGATGCGCTGGCGTCCTCCCATTCACGGAATCTCTGGTGTTGTAACAGCCACTCGCATGTGCCAGGCGTTCGATCCTCCTTGACTGTGTTGTGATGTTTTCTGTATGGAACTCCTGAAATCCATTTTAAAATCCTAATCTGCTCCTCCTTATTGACTCGTTCAAGAAGCGTACACACCCTCTCGTCAACTCGTGTTAGTGGTGCATCAAGCCGTTTCAGCAGGTTCATTAACTCGGCACCGGTAGCAGCACTCCGTCCGCTCTCGCATGCCTGAACGTCATGGCCAAGTTTTGTTTCTAGGTCAGTTAGTTTCGAGAAGAGATTTGCAGTATCTCCTGGGTGTATAATTGCATGTACGGTCCGCTCGGCTGTGTTCTTTGAAAATAGACTGGCTGACTCTGCAAGAAGCTCCATAGAGGCACCATACAGCTCCACAAGAACAGACTGAAGGTTTTCAAGAGCGTGTCTCGGCGTGTTCTCTGTTGTATAGACGCATTCGTACACTTGCCCAAGGTTTATAATACGGACGATTTTTTCGACGCTTGCAAGCAGTGCAAACATTTGTGCAGACTCAAAGACGGCCATCTGAAAATTGTACTTAGTTTACTGATGCAAGACAATTCTGTGAAGAGCAGATGAATACGTACCTCAATGACTATTTTGACAGCAGCCCAGGGTATGCTGGCCTGAGGCGGTGCAAACGTTATCGCAATGTCCCCAATGTCCCGAATGTTCTTCAACAATCCAATAATCTTCGCAGCGCAATCACGGAGAACAATCTCATGATGGCCGACTCGAAATTTCCAGGACTTCTGTTCACACTCCTCCTGCTTCAGCTTTGTGACCTCCAATAGCTCACGAATCTGTGCATTTAGAGGCTTTGGTTCCGTCCCTTTCACATTGATCTTTTGTTGAGTCTTCGTGGGTAATTTCTCAAACGCCTCACGCCACAAATCTCGCACTATTAACGTATTTTCAGGAGCTGCTGTGCATGCTAGCTCATCACGCTCTTTTGGCGGCGTTGGGGTATGCTGTTCTGAATGAGGCACGATATTTGAAGATGCCAGAGCAAGAGTGGTCTCGGCCTCTTCTGCGTGCTTGGGCTCTCTTCGGCTGGATTCCTTGGAATACCGTCCGCCACGGTTTCGCCGCCAAATTCTCTTAATAGATTCTCTCATATCCATTATTAGTTGACGATTGTCAGTGGTAGTATGCTTGGTGCCTCCCTAGTGATCTTATTAGTATATGGGCGCAGTCCAGGAATATGGGACTGAGATGACCGCCTAGTATTCAAAAGGAAACCCACCCGACTCTTAAAACCGGTCAAACCTATCCTTTCTCTCGCTTTCTGTCGTACGATCCGGCAAAATATTATTGATATCTCGTGGATCTTCTCCCACCTGCTAACAAAATCACTAGAAGGGAACGTATGAATTTGCCAAAGTGGCCAGCAGCGGTAAAGACGAAATTGGTTCCCAGTTATTTGGAGTCAGCCTCGCAAGGCTGTGAGGAGGGGACGTTTAGCCGGCTCATGTAGGAACCAGTAGAATTTCACGATCAGTTAGTGCCGAATAGACAAGGCAGTCTTAGCTTCCCTTCTCGGATGTAGAGTGGAGAAGATTCACTTAGCAGGGCATGCATGATGATACCTTTTCGCATTCTTTGGTATTCTACTGTAGGTGATTTGGCTTCGTAGGTTCTGGGGTCCGCAAGTGACAGTAAGTATCTACCCTCCCCAACTTATTTCCCCCCACAGCTATTCTCGGACTTAACGACTCCGGCCCGTAAACGTGTTACGGCATTGGGATCAGAACTTGACGATGCCTTCCAGGAGCTGTCGGCAACATTCGGTAGCGATGTTGCAAACATGGCCTTATCCAACCGTTGTTCTTAAGTATTGCACGGTCGATGGATCCAGTATCCTCCATTTCGCATTTGTGCCAGCAATGTTGCATTCTATCCAGATAACGCTGGCCATTCGTGTTACTCTATTCGGTAATAAATAAACGAAGTCGTAATAACTGCAGACAGGACATCCTAACACGGGTGCCTTTCGAACTAGAACGGACTGAGATGTTTCACACAGCACTGAGACCTATACGCAGGTTATTCAACAGAGGAGGTGGCTAGCTACCTTGGGAGAATACCGAGGAGCCTAGCGGACCCGTACAGCCAAATGTTCTTTCCGGTGGTACGTACAATCACAATCTGACCTTGACAAATGGCACTAATAGTCAGCGACCACACTCCGGACCTTTCAGGGTTAAATTTGTTATGGAGTCTTTGCTCGTAGAACGAACCTGCATCGGTGGAACCAAGCCAAGGACAAGGAAGGCGACCGTGCTAGTTTCCGGGTATCAAAACTCTCCTGCAGCTTAGCTCCTCCGCCAAGGCAGCCCAACTGACGGGATGGCGCGTAATCCACAAGAAGTTATCATTATTACGGTGCAGATGATAAACGGCCTGTTCATAATATGGAATTATTCTCTGTAAGATGAGAGGGACAATAGCACGCACACAAAAGTTGTTCTTAATCGTTTCGTTCCATAAATTAGAGTACAATCTTAGCAATCCATCCCAAAACCAGATGGGAGAAGAGCCTGCATATTATTAACCCAATCCCTTTACTCAAAAACACTTTAAAAGTATGCTAAGATGTTAATGAATAGAAATTCCCATTTGTCGTATTGCTTTTTTCGTGGTCAGGGAATAGAAGGATAATAACTTAGATTGACGAAACAAATGAGTTCGCGTATTTAATTATGGATAGAATACGAGCAGGTCAGAGCACGATGAAGACTAGCAGGAATTGTGAGGGAGTCAATGAAAGCAACGCAGGTGTATATGGGCTTTGGCAGAGGAGCAAAGCGGGGACTTAGTCAGAAGCCGAACCGTCGAGAGCTTGGTTTTCGCTATCAACCCAAATTAACCAATGTTTACTGCTAGACTTAGCCTTGCTGCTTAAAAACTTAATGCTTATTTCTCTAGGCAGTGGCCTACGAGATAGTTTCGGGAGACACAGGTTCCCACCCTTGGCACAACTTATCTTAACTGCTGCTGGAACTTGGTTTTTCGAGGATGCCCGTCCTTCGAGGTCCACCAGGCTGTCGAATAACCTCATAATCTATAAGATCAGAATCGCTATCTGCATCACATTAACTGCTGAAAACCTGCGTACCCAACATGGCGCACAATTCAAGAGAGGAGGAACCGCTGCGACCAGCGGGCAAGTAAAGAAACCAGTTCATCCCAATGCCGCCCAATCCGACTAATAGTTCTGTCCTGCAGGGATCCTTGAAAAGTTATATCTAGCCATGCACTCAAAGCACATGTTCTATAATGTTGGCCTCACCGCATCTTTTCAGGTTCGGCTCTGTGCCCAAACTAAGGACCGCGAGGTAGATTTTCGAAAGCGAATACACGCCGCATGTGCATCAGTGATATTGCACACTCCTAATCTCACAGCCACTGTTTCTGACGAACTGTCCTTAAGACCATGGTTTATTCATTTATCTGAACTTGACATGAATAGCTGCATCTCCATTCACGAAGACCCCATTCCAGATTTGTATGCCTTTCTGGAAAAACAGCATAATATTCCCTTTCCAGCTAAAGCACCAATGTGGAGGTTGCATATCTTCCATGTAACGCACAGAGAAGAATCAGTCGAATTTTTGGCAACGTTCATATTCCATCATGCACTTGGAGACGGCTTGTCCGGCTTGGTATTCCACAGAAAATTCGCCGCTGCCATAGCCGAGCAAATGCAGGAAGATGAGGATGGCGTTCCCTCAGATCCCTCTTCAAGTTCAGGTGGAAGTGTACGACGATATCCTTATAACCCACTACCTCCTCCTCTTGAAGAATTGCACTCTTTACCAGTGACGATTCCATATACCCTAAACATGATATGTCAGCATCTATGGCCACACCGTCGGAAACAAGCTTTTTGGGCCGGAAATGCCATCTCGTTACCGTTGATATCACGTTTCAAGTCATTTCAGATACCAGCATCACAAACATCGAAAATTTTAAATGCGTGCAGAATGCACAAGACAACAGTAACAGCTTTCCTTCAAGAACTTGTTGCTCATATTCTATTTATGATTCTGCCATCAAACTACTACGTTTTGGAGAGTGTGGTGGCCGTTTCGGCCCGTCCCTGGATCAGGGAGGGTATAGAAGACGACACGATGGGTCTTTATGTCACATCTACATTCAAGACACATACTCGTCCCCCACAGCAAAGTCAAGGTTCAGAGCATGCCGCCGCTTTCAACTGGGATGAAGCGCACAGATCAGCTCAAAACCTTCAATCCTTTCTTAAAACACAAGGTAAAAATAATTGGCTCGGTCTTATGAAACGGTATATGAAGGATATTCCTAAATTCCTCGACTCTCGCGTGGGCAAATCGCGGGAGTTGAGTTTCGAAATATCAAACTTAGGAGTTTTCGACCTTCAGGCTTCGAACCATTCGGAAACGGTCGACATTGAACAAATAGTGTTTAGTCAGACAATATCTGCGATAGATAGCGCAATTCAAATTAGTGTTGTGACGGTGAAGAAGAACCTCTCGATTGGCGTGTCCTGGCAAGAAGGTGTTGTCGCTGAAGAATTGATATTGCGGTTCATTGATTGCATGAAGGATTTTTTGGATAGTATTGCGGAACATAGTTGATTTGAGACTGATTTTGATTCTTGTCATTGCCGTCATATGCAGGATTGCATCCTGGTTCTTCTCCGGTGATCTTATTGGCAGGGTGGAAGGATTCCATGGGATTACTAATAATTTTCTGTCAGATCGTACGGTACGAGCAAAAGATAGGATAGGCCTGAACAGCTTCAAGATTTAGGGGTCACTTGGAATAGAAGATGATCACCTCGCCTCCATCTATTAACAAGATTGCCAAGAGGGAAATGGAACGAGTAAAATAATTTTGAGAATATTAGTAACTCAAAGCACTTAGCTTCTATCGCTGCATTGAGAGAAACGGAGTACATCATTGGTACTAGACATTAGAAATACAAGTATCTTGGAAAGACAGATGACGAATAAAACATTCATCCACTTTAACATGTCGACGATTCAACTTTTAGAATGCAGTCTCGTCTACATAAGGTAATGCTAGTCATATTAGAGGAAATGCATATTCTTGAAGGTATTGATATTCGAAACGAAAGACCAAACCTGACTATCAGATAAAAAAAATCAGCGAAAGACGAAGACATGCTAGCAATAATCGTACATTAAGTACACGAAGAGAAAGGAAGTGCTTTTTTCAGAAAGCTGTATGGGGCGGTTGCCTCTGTCATTTCCTTAGGGCTTGTGCGTTCAAGGGTCATTGAGCTTTATTCTTTTCTCCATTTGTCCCTTTGCACGTAGAATCCCAGGGAAGAAGTGAGACACCATAATTATCTGATTAGGCCTGACGAATGAAGACAGAGAGAAAGGAAATATTCCAGACAGGTGGCATCGGCGATGATATACGCTCGAGGGGATAGAGACAAAATTAGGAAAAGAAAAAGCAGGAAGGCTTTGACTTTGGGTCTAGTTGTGAACCAGGGAAAAACAGTGTAGGGATGGTGTGCACCAATTCCGAACAGACTAATTATGGTTCAGACAACTTTCAAGTCGTTCCAAAGACAGACTATGAGTGAGAAGCACAATGAGACAAAGGAAATTCAGAGTTGTGAAGTCAGGATACATGCGAGACGTATCCAGTAATCAAAATCAAGTGACTCTGTAATGGAGTTAATCCATCCCCGCTGCGGTTCCAGAACGAGAGAATCAGGGATGTCGGATGTGCATCCAACTAGAGAATGGGAAAAGGGACATTTCTCTTGAAAATCAGACAATTAGAAAGAAAAACCAGGTATGGCTATGGAATCAGCAAAGAGAAATAAGACACCGCAAAAGAACGGACGCCAGAACCAGAGGACTCCTAACAACAAACCGAAACCAAATGGCAGAGAGTCTGCAAAACCAAACCAATGAAGACAGGTAAAACTACGATCAATTAGGTGGGAGAAGAAGAGTTCAGACATTTAGTCCATATAGTCGAACACCTTCGCCATCTTCTTCGCTCGCGCTGGATCTTCGACCACAAGATTATGCTGCTTCAAGACAATTTTCAAAGTATCAACCACCTTGTTAAAGGATGATGCCGCTCCTCTCTCCTGTCGGAAGCGAATAAGACTGAGGTTCGCGGGGCGACCATGCTCAAGGACGGTGAAGAACTCCGCGGAGAATTCGACAGGGCGTAGACGAAGGACTAGAGAGATCAGCTACGACAAACACGGACTACTTTAATGTTAATACTTACAGTTTCCCTGGCCCACGCGACCATAAATAATACTGTTGGCTTTGTCTAATCGGACCTCTTCCATACCGTATTGTTCCCAGTCCCTCAGTATCTTGTACACAGCTTTCCGACCTTTCACCTTTGATGTGTCCAAAGCCACGACGCGAGTAGCAGGCTTAACATGGAAGAAGCGAGCAAACCAGTTCGGGTTACCCGATTTAGGTGCCTGTCGTTCGGACTGGAGGCGGCTGATGGGTCTATCAGAAGCTTCACTGACCACACTATTGGCTACAGAATCCGCATCACCAGGATCACTGTCGACTACACCGAATAAAAATGTGTAAGTATTGGAAGTTTAACCGAAGGTGGTTCACTCACCAGTGATAATCTCGTGGGATGGCTTGTCCTGCTTCTTCTTGCTGAACATCTTAAGGAAGCCTCCCTTACCCTTGTCGAAGGATTGCTTCTTCTTGAGCGTCTTCTGGGTTTCATCGTGGGACTCCTCAGGAGTGAGGGGAATCTCATGCACAATTACAGTCGCTTCACTGGGACGAACGCGCTTAGGTTCCGTGGGTAGAGACGTTGGTTGCTCTCCCTGGGAGTCCAACTTAGCTTTGTTGAACCATGGCCATCTCTTCCCATCATTGGAACTCTTGCTATCGCTGTGTTGAGGGGATTGAGGATTTTCGTTAATAGGATCCAGGAGGCCAAGGTAGAACCGTTGATTAGGGTTAGATGCAGAAAATTGGATGGGATCTTCGTCAAACGTGGGGCTCTCTGGACTAAGCAGTTGGATGTAGGAATCAGCAGAACTGCGTAGAGGTACTGTCTGGAACCGTTGAGAATGGTTGTTCTTGCGAATAGTAAGCGGCTTGATCTCCTCCAGAGTACCAAATGAATCGTGAGGCACCATGCGGATCGTGGCTCTCTTTTCCCGGATTGTCTTGGCGCCTGGGGAGCGACTGTATTCCGATATACTTCTTTGATCCGGAAGCTTCAAGTCCAGGTCAGGATTATTCTCAATCTGAGAAAGCAGCTCTTCGGAGATAGAGGGGAGATAGGCCACATCAACGACCGGTTTAGGGATAGGATCAGAGATTGCTCGTCTATACTGGTCATTTTCGTCCGTTTTGTCAGTCCGCTTAATTCTCTCTTCTTTTGCCTTGTCTTCTTCGATCAGCCGATCCAGATGGAATATAACATCTGCAAGGTACTCTGGTAGCCCTTCGGAGCCCTCTGCATTTGAATGTGCAATCAATCTACGTCGTGTCTCGGTGAGCTCGTCAATAGTGCGGGAGTCACCTTGCTCAAAGGAACGCTCCGTCGAAGGATGACCAGATTTACTGTTAACGTTCCACTGATGTGAGTTTTCTGGAGTCAACAGGGAAACAGAAGTTGGAGGTGACTCCGACCCGAACATGTATTGGCTGCTTGATGCAGTGTGGCGTGTAGATACGGATGATCCATTGAAAGCTTCTTCGCAAATCTGGCCGAGCTCGTTGGAAACCTTCCTCGCCTCCTCCCTCCAGTAGACGCTATGATCCCGAGTCTTCAAATTGAAACCTTGTTTGCCAATTCCACTTCCGCGGACCATTGTTCTCAGAGATGGAAGCGAGGGACTGCTGCCAGGTTCTAACGCCGTGTCCTCTTGTGGTAGCTTGGGCATATGCTGCTCCAAGATATCCTTGGCTTGCATTTGGGCCGCCTTTCCTTTGGCGGACATCCCACCTTGAGACCGGTTGCGTAGATGATGGAAGGAAACATTTCGCTTATAGCTGACGGAGCGGCCACTTGCATGACAGTTATGTCCCCGGCGAGAGCTGGCTATGGAGCTGCGCGAATAAAAAGATCGCCGAGCCATCTTCGGCTTGTTCGCACGCAGGATTTCGAAGGAACAACTATTAGGGATATCGGCCTCCTCCGGCTCTGGTGTCTTGTCTGCTGGGCTGTGAGTGTTATCGGCAGTCTTTGCAATCTCTTCATTATTGAAGAAACCTGTGTTTTTCTGGTGGACAGTAACATTTGTGTACTCGACTTCTGGGTTAACTATTGGGTTTTTGGAAGGTCTGTATGGATCATAGCTCTCCACAGTTCGAGTCGACTTTGGCGTGTCTTTTGCCTCCTTGGGAGGGTTGAAAGGGCTGGCCTCTGCAATGACAGAGAATTGGGAACGTCTTCGGGACAGGGAGCCATGGCCACGGCTATTTTGGGCCCTTTTAGCTGCTGCTCGGGCTGCCGGTCGTGAAATGTGATGATAGTCACTAGCAGAGTATTCAAGAGGCTGTCCTTCATAGTTTTCGAGTTGCTCATCTCTGAATTTTATCAGGGCGTTATAGAACATCTTCTCGTGGTTTGGTCTAAAAAAATTTTGTTAGTCATCACTAACAGGTATTGGGGATAGTCTGTACGAAAATGAGGACTGTATGAGAGGCTAATTCCACTTACTCCTTGCTGAGAAGCTTCTCAATCAATGTCTCCGGCTTGACGTCGTGCCATAGCGTCTGGAGGTTCCGTAGCAGCTCCATATCAATATCCTGTCTACTTGAAACAGGTGGGCCGCAGTCTTTAGTCGAAAGAGGGGGCGGAAGACCGACCGGACGGTTGGACATCGCTTGATGCAGTGTCTCATACTTCCTCAGAAGAGGGTGTTGCCACATCTTCTCCATGGTTATCCTGTCTTCTGGTCTTTTCTGCAGGATGCGCTGGATCAGATCCACTGCTTCCAAGCTCAGATAGCGTGGCAAGAAGTACTCTCCTTTCTTCACGAGACGAAGCGTGTTGGGCAGATCGCCACCATCGAAAGGAAGAAATCCGGTCAATAGTGCATACAGGATGATACCGCAGCTCCAGATATCGGCTCTGTCACCCCGGTATCTGCGTCCGTGGATGATCTCTGGTGCAGCATAGTGTGGACTACCACACGATGTGTTCAACCAGTGTCCGGCTGGTTGTAGTGCAGCCATGCCGAAGTCAGCCAGCTTGATGTTGTGGTTGGCATCTAGCAGAATATTCTCTGGCTTAAGGTCACGGTGGCAGATATTGAATCGATGACAGTAGGCCAGCCCAGCAATTATCTGTCGGAATAGACGAACTGCCTCCTCCTCTGGTAGAGCACCCCTACTTGATACGTAATCGAATAGCTCTCCACCCTCTACATATTCAAGCACAAGATATCTGTAAACAGTCAGCTATCACCAAACTATACATGACCAGTTATTTTTACTCACAGTTCGCCTCGATTCTCCCAGACGTCGTAAAGGTTTATGACGTTCGGATGCTCAACCAACTTCATGATTACAACTTCTCTTTCAATGCCACATGGTATTGGTCTCACCCCACTGGATCCCATAGCTCCTGCCAAAAGACCGGCGTTGCGGTCCATGGCTGCAATGCTCTCACTCTGTACCATTGCGGCAGACTTTTTGGAAACAATCTTGATAGCAGCCGCTTGACCTGTTACTGCATGCTTCGCCAATCTTACACGGCCAGTAGCCCCTTTACCAAGTGTCCTACCAAGTTGCCAGGGTCCGACATGTGTTTTCCTTCGCCCCTTGCCAGAAGCAGTCGATGTTGTAGATATTGCCGAGTTACGGTTGGAACCCGCTTCTGTTACTGCTGAGACACGTTTGTTTTCTGCTCCCCTCCCAGGGGAACCAGGAGTAACCGTGGGATGCATAACATCGGAGACCTTCAATTGGTCGTATCCACGACTTCGAGAGCCTCCTCGTGTTGGTGAAAGATTGTTGATTCTGGTCGTAGCATCCGTGAGCGGCGCACGCCTCGACTGATGGCGGCCAGTCCTGTCGGAATATTCCATGATGGGATGGGTACAATCAATTGCTAAGCTTGCGAAGTGACATTCACTGGATGGGAGTTATGTCTAAACTGCGTGTGTGAGACCACAGTCGTAAACAGCCCTGGAGGACTCCGCTCACTGTCACCTTCACACTGGCATATGTTGTCCCTGCAATTAGCTCACTTCCGAACGATTGATCCAAGACTTTTGATTCATCAATCCACTTCAATCCACTGACTTGAAGTCAAAAATTGCTCTCCACCTAGCAGTTTCTCTTTCTTTCGGTGCTGTTGTTAAAATAATGTCTGACAGGAAAGCCACAGTGAATTCACCAGATAATTGTTGGTTTCAGTGATTAATTTCAACGAGAGGACGGATTAAACCAATATTAAAATTGAAAAGGTATTAAAACGAGTGTCAAGTAAGTCAATAAGGGTGAAGGTAACGAAGAAGCCGTGTGCTCGCGGTCAGAAGAGCATGGGGAAGATTAGGTGCGCGTCAACTCTCGACAAGAAGCAGTCGTCCGTATAGTAACGTCAATTACCGCACTCCTACCGAGGCACCCTGAACTATTAGGAAACCAGAAAATGTTCGCGTATCACACATACCATGGCATGGTAGCAGAACTGAGGAATGGAGGTCTATAAGGAAATAGCCTGGTTGATTCCACTTGAATTCCAGAAGTTCCCCGGGTCACCAGTGGTATTGGCCTGAGGAATGCACCATCTACAGACTTCAGTGCTCCAATCCTCTTCATCCACGCCAGACTATCATATATTGGCTAGAAGGTAGGTCTCCTGTTTTAATTAGCATGTGCTAATATTGGCTATTACAGTTTCAGAAGTGAAGCATGCAATTCTCATTGCGCAAAGAGGTAGACAATGGAACTACCAGCTGGTGGATCAAAAAGTGATCCCTTCGATCCATTATCCTTCACCGTGCAACATCACCGTTAGTTCCAGTCTCCGAAATACAGTCAATTTCTCATCAAAATGAGCTGCGCGCGATCGACGAAGTGAATTTGGCATTCAGTTTGATCGTAAATCCGATTGATGGGGGAAGCTACCGATCGTCATCACCCGCATTCCTCAACTGAAGGAGCACTGCTGACTCTCAGCCCTTCCATGGAGGTTTCCCTGAGAGCCTTATCTCCGCTCTAGCTAGTTAGTCGCTCAAATCTGCCGATTCACTATCCAAGGGGGCGATCGGGCTCGCAAGCTCCAAAATCGCAAGAAATCATGTTGCGTGGGCGCATTCCGGTCATGGCCTTCGATCTGAGATAACCGCCCGTTCCACACATTCTTTCACGCCAATGGCTGATAAACAAGACAAATAAGGATGACAATGGAGTCTTCAGCGGATTTCTTCCTATTGGAAGGATAGAAAGCGCATACGGAGTACCCAATACTCGTGTGCCCGTCCTTAGAATCCATTTCTGCAGAAATCCTCGGCAGTTGATCCGTTGTCATTGGAAAAAAGCGTAGAAAGGGGCAACTTGTCTACGGACGTGCCTCAATTTCTTACCTAAACTGTGGCTCAGCCCGAGCTTTCCCAGTCCTGGAAAGGGCCCGGGTGGAAGCAGGAAACTGTGGAGAAACACCTGTACGAATAGCCCTACCCGAATGGGTAGAGTAGAGTATGCCGCAATCTAAAGCTTTAGAATTCGCAGCAAGCCATGACGACAGATGATGATGAGCTGTTAAATTGCAACGGTTTCAAAACTCGTTTACCTATACCCAAAGCTATTTTCGGCTCCGGCGTTGAATTCTTAACTCTAGATATTGGTGCGGATACATATGTAGCTTTACTAATGGCAGCGATGGTTAGATATATATCTTTCGTTGAAACACGTAGAGTTCCCAAAAATCTCCACCTATAACACAGAATAGAGAGTAGGCAAATTAAAGCATGTACCACCATAGAACGGTATCCATCAAAATATATATAATCAAGCTGCCATCTCAATGCACGTCGAAAACACTGTCCTCATGTAATGTGGTATCTACGACTTCGTTTCGCAATTTTTCGGATAATACTTTTATCCCGTCTAGGAATATATTGCCGGGAAGTATTTCACTCAAATGATGTTACATTCATCCCTGTATTCACAGATCCAGATTCTCACATCCGAACTCTGAGCTATACGGAACCACCAATCTATTCTTACAAATCAACAAAAATAAATGCTACCTACCAGTGCTCCTGCCCGATCTTCACCTCATCCACATTGACTCCATCTACAAACCACCTCCCGTCCCCATTCCCATCCGGCCCAATAAGTACATCATTCCCACTCATCATCCGCTTCCGCATCTTCCCCGTATCTTCAAACGTCCAATCTTCCAGTCCATAGCATCTTTTCCAGCGCATCCTGTCCTCCGCATCCTGATACTCGTACCAGAACTGCACGGCAATGCGGTTATCTGTGTACGCAAACAACTCTTTGCGGAGTTGATACGATTTCTCACGCCGCCATTTCGCGGTTAGGAAGGAGATGATGGCCGGTGCGCCGGTGATGAATGTGTCGCGGTTTCGCCAGATCGAGTTGGGTGTGTAGGCGGTGGCGATCTGGACGGGATTTCTATATGGACAGGGGGTGTGTTGTTAATTTTCCTGATCTGGGGTTGTGATTATTGGGAATTGGTAGGTGGTGGGGATGAGGCTTTTTTTTTCTGTCATTTTATTTTTCTGTTTCTTTGAAGTAGAATGAGAACGGCGCATCGGATTGGATCGACGTTGACATGATTATGCTAGAGTCTAGAAAGGGGGGGAAAGCTCGTGGAAGGGAGATGCAAGGGGCAGGCAAGCTATTGCTTCTTTGTCCCGCATTCTTTACGAGTCAAGAAGACCATCAGTCACATCGCTCGGGGCAATATGGGCTTGGCGAAAAGCAGATGAGTATGATCAATGAGGGAAATAGAAGCGCTCAGAAAATGAGAGATAATAGTAACAACAACAGTAATAGTAACAATAACAACAATAATGATGATAACAATAGTACGTAGCTTCTTACTGAGTATTCCAGGAATTCTGAGCAGCCTTGACCTTTCTCTGCGCTGTCTCTTCTGTAAATGGAGGTTTAATGTCGGCCATTGTGACGTATGTGTACGGATTTATATATTTAGCCTCTATTAAGTCCGTACAATATATATTTTAACCGATTATTGTAGAATTGCCTGTGATGGTACTAGATCGTAAACATAACATGACAACTAAACTTACATCTTCTACAATCAGATAAAAATATCGTACGATTTTTTATTCAATGGGATTTTACGGAAATTTGGTCAGATTAACCCTCCGGGTTATGTGTTGCTCTGCGTCACTCTGAGGTTTGAGGTCGGTGAACCTCGAAGCTACTTACTCATCTGCCTCGGTCTGGATTCGCATTATGTCAGCCACTTGCCACGAAGTCCAGTCCTGCATATCTGAATAATCATCCCCGGGACTCCTTCATCCTTTATCACACGATCCAACAGGGATGAGAGCACCAGGCACCTCTCGATTATTATCCCGGAACGGAAATCGATCCCCGGAGAAGGCAATCCTCGGCGACTGCGCCGTCGGCACTTAAAATAGTAGGAAGCGGAAATCAACGGGTATCTTTCTTTGAGCACGGACCTTGGGAGCCCTTGGAGGGGAAAAACTTTTTTTTTCGGAGCTTCTCTTGTCCAAGGACCCTGCTGTTTAGGGACAGAAAAGAACCGGTGGGGCCTCTTCTCCTATGTGTATTCATCTCTATAGGCTTCTGCCATCATCAAGTGAAGTCTACATAAACTCTTGTAGTCTCCCGCTTTAATTGATCTTATTTCAGTCTCGGCCGAGTGTGTAGAAAATGACGTTCTGGGAGCTTGGCCTTGTAGCTCTTATCTGATCGATCGGAGGGCGGGCTTGCTGCTTACGTAGAACTTACGAGCGATGGTTGGCTGGACCGGTGATGGATGATTACATAAGGCGGGGTAATCCCAGAGGACCAGAACAAAGCGAGGGGTCCTTCACGGGGAGGTTGCACCTCGAGGCTCAAACGTGGCCTCTGCAGTACTTTATGCGCTAGTAGAGAGTATTTGAGTTAAATGAGCTAAATGATTCCATTCAAGGTGGGTCTTTCTGCTTTTGAGGTGTTTTGGCTGCAATTGCTTGGTCCAGAGTCTCTTCTGAGAGGGGTCCTAGTTTCATAATATGTTATGTTTATCATGGGTAAGCAACAACGATATGAGCTCATTCGAGGACCTCGATGAGGCCACCTACCCTGAGGACGGCAGAGCTTACCCATCCATCACCTCTTCTACCTCCTTTCACTGGTCGACATCTATCTCTAAGAGAGCAAAAGGGTCGATATCGGAGATATCACGTGACCACTTGACGTGACGGTCATCGACGCAGGGAAGGTGGTAGAAAGCTATAACAGGGGTTCCCCGCCCATGATTTGTTGGTTGGTACGCAGATCACTGCATGCTCAATTGGCCGTCGGTCTCCCGTGGAAATTAATTGCTGCTGCCGCAGTAAATATTCGTCCTCACAATGCCACTGAGAATCACTGGGGATGGTACTCGTTTGATTAGCACCATAGAGGTCGGAGGGCGATGACGATGTTTCGTGACTGTTCTGCGTGATAATAAAAAGTACCAGTAGATTGCGGATTAGTCAACTTGGGCGGTCTAGATATCTTCCAGTCTCATCGGTCTAGCAGCCGATGGAGGTCCGTTGGCGCGGGCCAGTGTCGATGGTGGGGGTTTGGCGGGGCATCTCAGTCTCGGGCGGTCTTCTTGATAATACAGGGACCGACGGACGACGGGTTCAACAAGCTGGGAGAGCCAATTGACAAGCAGACAGAACAATGGTTTCCAGATGGCTGCCCCCCCAGGTACCGCTTCGGTTTCCTCCCGCTTCGCATCAGCTCACTGCGCATCACCTCCCCGTCCTATATTAACCTCCACAGGCCCCGCGTCTCTCTCCTTTACACTTCCCCGTCTCAGATTAACTCAAACAGTGAACTTCCTGCTCTCTCTCTTCCACACACACACACACCTTTAATTTACATCACAATCGATCAACATGGCTCCTCTCCAGCCCGGTGACTCTTTCCCCGAGGACGTTGTCTTCTCGTAAGTATCACCTCCCCGCCAGATGGACTTTTCAGGATGTCGATGTTGACGTTGCCTCTCATCACAGCTACATCCCCTGGTCTGAGGAGAAGGGAGACATCACCTCTTGCGGTATCCCCATCAACTACAACGCCTCCAAGGAGTGGAAGGACAAGAAGGTTGTCCTCTTCGCCCTTCCCGGTACGTTCATGCCTGCTAGCATTTCCCTCCAGTTCGTTTGGCAAGCCATCTGACTCTTCGTCTTGCAGGTGCTTTCACTCCTGTCTGCTCCGCCAGACACGTTCCCGGCTACATCGAGGCTCTCCCTGAGCTCAGGAAGAAGGGTGTCGATGTTGTTGCCGTCCTTGCCTACAACGACGCCTACGTCATGAGCGCCTGGGGTAAGGCCAACAAGGTCACCGGCGACGACATCGTATGTTACCCTCAATCGATCCATATTCAACCCAATTACAACTAGGTACTGACTATCTCTCACAGCTCTTCCTGTCTGACCCTGAGGCCCGCTTCTCCAAGAGCATCGACTGGGTCGACGCTGAGGGCCGCACTGGCCGTTACGCCATCATCATTGACCACGGCAAGGTCACCTACGCCAAGCGTGAGCGTGAAAAGAACGTTCTCGAGATCTCCGACGCTCAGACCATCCTCAAGAACCTGTAAATCAGAGGTGGCGGGTTCACCGGATAGATTGATGACAATAGTGTGGTAATGACATTTTCTCTTCGAGGATATAGCATAGACTAGAATCCCACTCAATAGAAATACCCGTTAGCTTAATCACGCTTCCTTAGCTCTCTAAAGATCGATGACAGCGGCAAATGTTCTTGGTTCGTTCCTAGTAATCTTGTTAAGTAGTATGTGGGTGTGGTCCAGGAACACGGAGCTGAGGTGTCCGCCTGTTATTCGAATGGACCACTAGAATCTTATCTTCTCTCTTGTTTCTTACCATAGGACCTGGCAAAATATTATTATTATCTCGTATATGCCTTTCACCCCGCTAAAAAGATTACTAGGGGAAACCAGTACTTGTATCGTATAGATCAAATGATCGACAGCTAAGCGTGGTGGCTGCCTAGGGTGTGACGGACGATATTGGTTCCTCCGCACGCATGACGCGCCAAGCCGTAAAGAGCTGTCGATAATACATAATTTCTGCGGAGCATCCAGAACGCCGCTCAAGACCGCCAAACCACAACCACAACCGGATTCTGGTCGCAATGGCCCTCAATCCACCATCGAAACGCAAATCTGCGTTTCCCAGCTCCAGGGGAGTTAAAGATGATTCTACAGCGGCTCGAAAACGCGCCAAGACCTACGATGCCCGCGCCCTCGCCGTGCAGACGTCCGACGCCGCGCTCTCAGCGACGGGCGAGCTCGACGTTGCAGCTTTTGTCGGGGCACGCGAGTTCGAGATCCGTGCCCTGGAAGCTGGGATGCAGCGCTCCAAAGCTGCGTTGACCAGTCGTGCGTTCCAGAAAGTGCCTCGATCTTTGAGACGGAGGACGGCTAGTCATAATGTGAAGCGAGTACCTAGTCGGTTGAGGGCAAGGGCGAAGAGGGAGGTATGTATCTATATTCATATTCATATATATATATTCGTTCTACTAATCAGGACGTTTTATATTGTTTCTTGGATGGTTGGGTTAAATGTTTTACTGACGATGGCAGATGATCGAAGACAATACCCCCACCGTGACAGCACGACGGCGTAAACCTACCCAGATCCTACGTTTACGTCTCGAGACCGCCAGACGTCTCCAAGGCCTCAATGCAAAGACGAAGGCAAGACGCGCAACCTCGAAGGCTAAGCGTGATAAGGAGATGCAGAAACTACTGTCTGACGAAGGCATCCACTCGTTCCAGATCGCTCCTCGAGTCCCTAAGATTAAGAAGAATAAGCTGTCTCATCCATTCCCTCCAGAGTCGAAGTTCAAAAAGCGTCAGCGGGGGAAGACGTGGTTGCCTACGCATATGTTTCATGCTAAACGGGCGCATATGCCGACAGCGAACGAGCCGTTGTGGAGGTTTGCGGTCCCGCTGTCTCCGACAGAGAAGAGTTACAGACCTACCCATCGTGCTGCAGGTGCGAGAGGTGCTGTAGCCTGGGACGTTAGTTATATGTCTACGATTCAGCTGGAGGGAACTGAAGCTAGTCTGGAAAGTGTGCTGAGGGCGGTGGGGGTTGTCGGGGACGAAGCGTGGGGGACGAAAGGGAAGAAATGGAGACAAGGGACAAGGAGTCTGGTCACCTGGGTATTTGAGCATAAGGGAGAAAAGACCCCAATTTCTCCTGTGACATTCATTTGGTGCGCGAGAAAAGCACCGGAGGATGTTGAGATGACCGGCGCAGAGGATCATCAAGATGGCTCGCGCAAGACCAAGAAGCCCAGGGAGAAGCTGTTTGTTCGGATACACCCATCGGCATTTCTTCAACTCTGGAATGAACTTTTGGAGGTGTCAAAACGACAGAATCCCCCTGTCATGGTGGAAGACTTGCGTTTCGAGATTGGGAGCATTGACGTTACCGGCCCTGGAGCCACAGAGGCACTACTAGCTGCACTCAAACCACTACAAGAAAATGGAGCAGAATTTCCCAAAGACAGCCCCGAAGCAACTTGGTCGTCTTTGATCGGCGTCACGAACCCTTCCTCTCTTCCTCAGAATGCCATTCTGGCTTTCTCAATCTCTGACCCTCGTCTGCAATTCCCTCCAAGGACAATAAAGCCACCAAATACTGAGTCGAGCATGAACGATCTTGCTGTCTTGCTGGCATCATGGCCACCAGACAAGACTCAGACACCTGCAGCGCTTTTTGACCGGTCCGCACGCTTAACCGCTGCTCGCCAACTTCCCAGTCAGAAGGCCATCAACCGAAGACGGACTCTTGCCGGACCAGGTGTATATCCATCCTTACAGCCGTCAGATCCAAAGACCCCTGTCATCATTCTTGCATCAAAACCGGGAATCATGGCCAAGAATAGCAATTCTCAAGGCACATGGACTGTCCTTCTACCTTGGAAATGTCTTGTTCCCGTGTGGTACTCGCTGATGTACTACCCCCTTTCCAGTGGGGGCAATCCCAAATTCGGCGGTCTCAAGGAGCAGAGACAACTCGCATTCGAGGTAGGGGAGCCCTGGTTTCCCGGAGATTACCCTGGTACGCAGGCAGGATGGCAGTGGGGCCTTCGTGAGCGGGAGGAATCAAAGAGAGAGTGGGAGAGGAAACCAAAGGGTCGAAGAACCGAGTTTGACAGCATTGATCTCGGAAATGGCACGAAGGGAGAGGTAGGCTACGGGTGGGCTTGCGACTGGGAAAGACTGGTGGAAGGTCCTCCCAAGGTTGTGGAGAAGGAAGATGGCAACAGCAGCAGTCAGAAAATCTCCAGCAAGAAGAATAAAACAGCTGAGGATACGACTGATTCGACCAAAGAGGATCAGGAAAAAACAGATGCAATCCCGCCGCTTGGCATCTATCAGCTCACTTCAAACATAGCTCATAAGATTGCCAACCATCCATCTAGGCTTCTGCCTGGAGACCTACGGAGGCTTCTTGACAAGCCTGCACTCGCAACTGTTAAGATATCCCTCTTCAGCCGTGGTACCCCCACCCCTCGTGCCCGTATCTACCGCCTCCCTACAACAAACGATGAGCTGCGGCAGCAATGGCTTTCCCTGGCATCTCCTGCGTCCAAAGCCTCCACACAGCTCACGGACAGGGCAGAAGTCAACGGGACCCAACCCCAGTCTCAGCAGGGAAAGAAGCAAAAGCAAAAGCAAAAACAGAACCAGTCCCAAAGCACCCCATCAGAACACCAACAACGCGATGAAGTCCGCCAGAGTCTCGCAGCTTCACTACTCGCAGAATCAACAGAAGCGGGTCTAGATGCAAACGCAGAGCAGAACGCCTCCTTACCCATTCCATCCGAAGACGACCTCATCGGATTCGTCACGACGGGCAACTACAACCTGTCCGAAGGCAAGGGGACTGGTATCGGATCCATTCTCATATCGAAAGTCGTAGGCTCTACTGCGGAGAATGGTAAAGATAAGAGCAAAGGAAAAGCACGAGAGCGACGAATGTGCATCGTTCGCTCTGCAGGTGAACGAGTTGGAAGATTGGGGATTTGGGAAGTTGTATGAATCTTATTGTCAAGCATAGCAGTCGGATCGGAAAAAAAAGTTGTGATACCCTCCGTAGGAGTTACTGCATTTTATACTTCTGTTGGCGTTCTATACAGTGAGAGGTAAAAGCAAACCGAATAGATGTTGCATAGACCGGGAAGGTATAAATCAAGCAAGAAAAATCAAAAATCGGAAAATAAGAACAATAAACGTACAAATTCTGTTTTGTCTATTACACATTCCAAACGCTTTGCTGTTCCCCATTTCTTCTCTAGAACGAAAGCGGGGAAACGCATGATTTAAATACAAACGTTCAGTAGAGCCCCCTCTTTCAACTTCCAGATCCAAGGAAAAGGACAAGGAAGAGGTAGAGGAGGAAGTATATCTTTCAATATCTCTCTTCAACCAACAACTTTCTCCACAAATGACTCCTCCAATCTCTGAACTTCCTTCTTAAACGACTCCACTTCCTTCCAGCAGTCCAACGGCCGTCGATCATTCAACTTCAAGCAGCTAACCACGCTTGACCTGGCACGCTCCACATTCTCAGGCACTGCCGCGAGCTTCTTCCGTCCCTCAAGCTTGGTCTTCAACTGCTCGATTTCCTTCAGGACTGTCTCGCGGGAGGCGTCGCGGTCGATCTGGACCTCACCGGGTACGGCGGGGGTTGGGGCGGCGGTGGTAGAGGCCTCCTGGCCTGCGAAGGGCACGAGCGGCGTGTCCAGCGAGAGCTGCTCTTGCGTGTACTTGGACGGGCCAAAGGTCGTGGGGACCGAGTAGCCGGAGGTGGATGGTGCAGCCTTCGGTGTGAGAGTGCCTTCGTTCAGTCGCTTCTCGATCTCAGCGAGGGTCTGCTGTTCGCGTTGGCGGATGCGTTCGAGTTCCTGCGCGACACGGGCTTGGATGTGTAGTTCGAGGGTTTTGGCGCGGGAGGAGTCCGTCTGGAGAGAGCGGGTTAGGTTATCTGGGTTATGGAGCCGGTTGTACATTGCCAATTGGGCTTCAGGTCCAATTGGGGAAGACATGAAAAGGAGAGCATACCTCCGCGCTCGATTGAAGGGCCTCTACCAAGTTAGAGGAGAACTGGACCGGAGTGTCGCTGTAGTTGATAGCAATTAGCTATTGCGTCTCCCAATTTCCCTTCTTTTTCTTCTCCCCATAATGCCCAGGAAATATTCTTCATTAGAAAATCCAAAATAATCTTCCATATCCATAATCCACCTCAATTGCACCGCAACCAACTCACCTCGCGAAAACATGTTTCGAGCCAGCCGACGGCTCCTGCTTCGAGCTACCGGCGCCCATTGTCTCTGTTGGCCTTGCCTTCTTTCGTCCTTATAGACCGTACCCGATCGCGGGTATCTGATATAATCCGGAGTCTGGCCCTGAAGGAGGAGAAATGGGCTCAAACTGGCGTGAGGTCGTCTCGGGTCCAACCGTGCTATTATCCAGGACTTCCGAGCTCCGTTCCGGCGAGAGAGTTGGCGCAACTGGGAACTACGTCACGTGATTGATCGGATGGCTGCTTAGTCAGGACGGGACTGGTTCCTAGTCAGGACGGGACTGGTTCCTGGTCAGGAACCAATTTAGGTAGATCACTGTGGAGGATAGCAGCAGGATTAAGGATTGATTTGAACGATGGTTCTTGAATTAGATTGGTAAGTGGTTTCCAATGTAGATCATAAAAGACATTATTAAAAGGATAATATGCATAAAAGTTAACTCCCGGAATACATTCGGAAACAAATCATATGCAGTATGACCATCGCGAATCGACAACATTAACATGCAAAAGAAAAATGCGAAAACAGAGAACCAATAATGCGTATGCCAAAAATTTATGCCGAATGTGTATCATTTCTCCTGCGTCTCATTAAAAAAAATTTAGTCCCTATTTATGCGGATGAATTGTTCTGGACTGCATCGTTGTTCCTCGAGACAATTTGTAATTTGTATCATTAGACATGCACCCCTGACGCTCCTTGTATCGCAACTTTTGAGTCTCCCACTGTTGTAGACTTCATGCTAGTTTCGGTGGAATGTCGATTCTTTCCCACGTAGGTTATTTAAGCTGTGTCTCATAAACTTTAACGAAGCCAATCGTAGTACCCGAGTTCGTCAAGCTCTGAGTCGTAATCTGGACATCTTTCACATGAGACATATAGCGATAGCGACAGATCGTCTTCATCTTCATCTTCATCTGCAGGGTGCTCAGATTTCCATTTTCTAATGATATAACTCATATTTGAGAGGAAATTCTCCTTGCCCTTATAATCTGCGTAAATATCATCGTCCACGAACTTAGGGCGAAATTTGCTCCAGTACTCGCTAGTGTAGTCGGCTGGAATTCCCTCCGGAAGGATAGATTTCCAAACTTCTTGGTCCCAAGATTCTGGATCCTCCAGCTTGCCGTATAAAGTCCTCGCGTGGTGGTATACAGATATCAGAATAGTATGCATCTCGTCTAATATTTCCATCTGAGGATCATAAGCCTGGATAATTTCGGGATAGTCTTTGATAATCTGAAGGACGCGGTTTTCAAATTGAGAATCACCAGTAGATCCCTGGATAAACCATGTACTGAGGACATCTCGACGTGCTAAGTCGGCTTCTGGCTCTTCGGGCCTTAGCCATAAATCAATATGCATCGAGAAATAGTCGGCGGCTACTGCGCGGTCCACGTCATGACCGGAAATTTTGTAATCTCCGAAAGAAGGGAGGTGTTCCCAGCTGTGGTCCCAGACAGTATTCATCCCCCGATTGATGATTGTCCAATCAATCTCAGCTTCTAGCTCTTTTGAATGGGTCTCGATGTCAATATTGTCGACATTTCGCAAGGTACAGAAAGGCAAAAAGACGACATCATGGTCGCAACGGCGATTCTTGATCTGAAAGTAGGCACTTGCGTTTGGTCCCAGCCGTTTCTGAAACCAGTCTCCATTGGTGCCTTTCTGGAGCCAGATAGTGAGATCTCGAATAGTGAGATCTCGAATTGTGGTTGCTTCTCTGAAAAGATCGACAAGATCAGTGACGTTTCTCCAGAGAAAGAATATTTCAGCGGTTTTCTCCGGATCCGGCGCGTGAAGATTAACTATCACAGTCTCGATTTTATGGAATGGAAGGCTGTAAAAACCCCGACATCTGGCATCAGCTAGATTTGCCAAAGACCACGTAGGTTGTGGATCTGTAGGTCTCTTGTTTAAGTAATTTTGGCGTTCCTGATACTTGAAAGTCGCCTTAGCCCATGGTTCTGAACCGCGGTAAACGGGACGTAGGCTGAATATCAGACAGGAATCTTTGTAGAGTATTTCGGATATCTCGTCGTAGAGAGCCCAGCTTGCGCGTAAGATGCTAAGGTCTGTCTTTTGCCTCTCTGTCATCAACGGATGCCGATATTGATCCGTTGGAGCGAATTCTTCCCAAATCTGTTTCCGGATCTCGCATGGTAGCTTGGAGAGGAGACCAAGACTTGGATTTTCCGATGCCATCTTGTGAAATGTAAGATCGAGGAGGGTGCCGTTGGTATATCAATGATTTCAGTATCTAAATATAAAGATGGATAACCCAGTAGCTCTGATGGAGATGAAGTTGAAAGTTAGAAAGGGGGAGTATTCATCATAACGGTTTTAAAAGAGTATGCCGTGTCGACTAATACGTAACTGGATGTTCCTTTTGGGACGGACCAGATATGGCCAGTGTCACTTACCTCTAATTGGTTTAGTCCCTCCCTGCATATATGGCTGTATGCAAACGAACTATGTCATAGAATCCTGCTTATGACTTCTGCCTGTAAGGCAGCACAATGAAAGATTGAACGTTATAGTAAAATTGAAGAATTGCAGTGTTAGACCACAGGAGAGTTTTATTCGCAAAAAGAGCCCAAGCAGCAACTTGTCTCACAGGTATTAGACGTAGGACTACGTAGTTAGAGCAGTAACTTCCTCTTCATTCAAGTTGTATCCTGTTCTGTTCTTGTTCTTGCTCTTTCCTTGTGCTTTCCTTATGGAGATACTAAATAAAGGCTACTTTAAAGTTCATCAGTGACTTCCATATGGAAGAGTAGAACCTGTTCTTTACGGACAGTAGTTATACACTCGCACCTTCCAATATATCTTCGAGCAATCGTATTTCGCTCTCAAAACATGATCCCCCGTTTTATTCTCTCTTCTCTCTTCTTTTCCCTCTCCAAGTCGGTTTTGAGAGCTGCGTAAGTATATACAAACCAAACTTCCCTGATTTATGTTGGATTATTGAACTGATTATTAGCAGTTAGCTAAAAAGCCGCAACCATAGAGAAAGGTACGCCCCCACTCCACTTTCACCCATGGCTGACCGCGATACAGATGGTCGGGACGTCAAGCGCCCAGGGGCGTCGCCGGGATACCCTCCAGATGCCATCGAGGCACTGGAGAGGAAACTGGGTCAGGTCCAAGCCGACCACAAACGGCTTTTATTTCATTGTCGGTTCGGTGACTATGCTGGAAGGGTTTTTAACGTCGTAGAAAAAGCAGCGAAGGAAGCGGGTGCCAAACTTCCGACAAGGGTCTCCAAGCTGGCAGCTAACCTGACTGAAGAGGTCTCCGCGTGCTCCTCCGGGAGTGACAAAGTTGTTCGCAACCTGGAGACTATTGTCGATCACCTTCAGGCTAGTGGTCTGCCAGTCGACTTGGACATGGTCAAGGTCGCGATTTTCGCATACAGCACTCGGAACTCGATCTGCCATTCGGAGGCGGGTAACCCCCGGTTTGCCATCGATCTGGACCGGCTGTCCAGACTTATCGATCGGGACCTGGAGGATCTACCCGATGTTCTGCCTGATGACGAGACCGAGCACCTTGATACATGGAAGCGAATACTGCATTTCTATCGACGTAGCCAAGAAGTGCGCAACGAGCGGTGGGCCGGCACCGAGTTGACACATCTGAAAGTTCCCGATGCAGGTAAGGACAACGCCTCGGCCCATGGAGCGACTCGCCCCGAGGATGAGAAGGATTCCAATGCGTCCAAGAGTCGGCGACGCCAAGCAACTTCCGACCCGACTTCCAACGTCTCTGCTCTGAAACGGATGGCCTCTGGAAGTCCAGTTTCAGACAGGAAGGTAAAATCTGCGCGCATGCTAGGAAGAGCTCTAGGGACGAATAACCCCAAGGCCGAAGAGGAGTGGATCAGGAAATCGGAAGGCCTGTTGCACGAACTAGACGATCTGTACCGGAAGAACCCAGGTCAAGCACATCGGACCCTCAATGATTGTAAGAGGATACTGACCGAGGCGGGGAGAGTGCAAAAGCGGCTGGATAAGGTAGCAGCGGCCAAGGCCAGCAAGAAGGATAGGCGGAAGACGAAGGTCGAAGGTAGGAAGGCCTGATGACCTGTCCACTCGTTTTGTATCACCTTTTATCCATGTATATTTTATCCCCCCTGTCGCTCGTTTCATCTGGTATCTCCTGATCTTGTATATCCGCTGCTGTATTTTTTATCCCCCACATTCGTTATTTTTGCGTCGCCGCCATCCTTCGTCCACTCGTTCCATTCTCCACGCTGTCATGTTCCTCGGTCCGCTCATTATCTCCGACCCCTGTCCCTCGTTTGCCCCCCTCCAATGCGGTTCACCTCTTCGTGGTATTGGAGACTAGTAACCACAATTGTGGTGAAGCTAACGAACCATCCCCCCTTCCCCTTTTGTGACTAAATCGGCATGATTCCATGTTAAATAGATGAAGTATCGCTGCAAATATTCGTTTTCCAAAAAAAAAAAAAAAAAAAAAAAAAAAAAAAAAAAAAAAAAAGGA